>CM043016.1:26791689-27391689 GCA_023690525.1 Holotrichia oblita
TGACTCTGAGTAAAACAAGGTCCGCTGCGTGCGGGCGCAAGGCGTACACCGCACAAGGGCGGCATCGCCGACAAAATTATATCGAAAGGAAAACTAAACACTGTCATAATTTGCATGTCTACAATTGTACAAGGGGGCGGTATCGGCGACAAAAGCATATCGAAAGGAAAACAAAACATTGTCATAATTTGCATGTCTATAATTGTACAAGGGCGGAAGGGCGGCATTTTTCAAGGGGACGGCATCGGTGACAAAAACATATCGAAAGGAAAACAAAAACATTGGCATAATTTGCATGTCTACAATTGTACAAGGGGCGGCCTAATCGGGGTATAGCACGCGGGCGTTCAAACAGCCAGCGGCAGTCTGTGAGTGGCCACTGTACCCAATGGATGCCATATTAGAAATTGCAGTTTGGAATGTAACCAACAAAACTGAAAGTTAACAACGCACACATAAATTTGTGACATTGCAAATAATTAGTACTGTACAGAAAAGCAAGGTAACAGGGATAATATAACGGATTTACATTACATCAGAGGGCTGAAAACACAAAAGCTTCTAGTAAATGAAACCGTCAAGTATCATCACCAAACTGACAGACAATACTGCGATGGCGTCATATGAACTAGTTTGCCCGGTTTTCATCAGATTGCACCACTATTAAGTGCATGAAATCGAAAATGGCCACTTTTCCCGTGCTTCCCTACTCTAATCGAGATTTTGTTGGGCATATCTATTAAATTTCCTTTTTTACTGTTGTGTGTGGTGGTCTAGTCCATCTTCTTCCATAATTCCTTCCTCTACTTCTTCTGATACCAACATTGTGGCATCAGATATGTTAATCCTTAAACGTATTCCGTTATCCTGGTCTTTGTTTTAGTCATAATGCCATTATTTGTTCAAATTCAGCTGCAGTAGCTCAATCTCGTTTCTATGATTTCAGTTTAATAAATCTAGACAACCTGAACCGAAAACGAAAATTAGATCAAGACGATGTAATTCCAAACAAACACAAGAAGAAAAGTACAAAATTAAAAACCACCTCTAATCTTAGCGATAGTGACAGTTCAGACTTTAGTACAGCTAACGATTCCCAATCTCCGACGTTACTAGCGGAAGATATTTCTTCCCAATTCCAAGACCGGAAGTTAAAGTAGCTAGAAGCGACGTCGACCTCATGAAATTACTTCTAGAATGTATTAGCGACGCTTCAGACTTGATAGAAGATACGAATGATGATTCAGGTTCCAGTACTGATATCGATAAGAACTCAATGAGAAGAAATCGCAAGATAAAACAGTCGAAGTAGAAGTAATGTTATTTATGGTGTTTTTTTATACAAACTAGAAAACATGTTTTTTTTATGATTTAGGAAATAAAGGAAATAGAAGAGGAAAAGAATTGATCCCCGAGATTTAGATAATGCGGATGACCTCTTGCAAATCAGTAACATCGAAATAGAAGAGCCGAAGAAGAATAAATGGAGGAAGGATAAACTGTTAACTGAGAAGCTTACCGATGGCTCAACCGATGATGAAAAAGAGAATGATCCTGAATTGAGGAAAAAAACCTAGACGAAAGAGGAAGTTGCGTAAAAGAGGTAACCTATCCACGCGGTTCTTTTGATTTTATTAGAAATGTAATATTTTCTTTTAGTATTACAGAGGATTTAAAGTTACACAAAATCATATCAAGTAGCAGTGGAACAGATGTCAAGAGCGATAGCGAATTGTAAGTATAATCTAATCGTCTTCATCGTTAAAAAGAAAATTGTGAGTACAGTCAGGATTAATGCGATTTTTGTTGCCATTTTAGCGATAATTTGAGCGTAGAGATTCTATCTTTTTCCTCAGATTCAGCATCTGATATTGAGTTGTAAGCACGATACCACTTTAGAGCTTTATGTGATGTTTGTGGTGATGGATTAACCCTGCAGCTTTGCTAAATCCGATGTAAAATTTCGACATTTCGTGATGTAATATTGCCGTAATTAAAATAATAATTAGTATTATGTCTAGGACGTTATAAGTAGATTGTATCCATAAAATCAAGCCGAATAAAAAAATCAAGCCACCTTGAGATGATTATAAATGTGGCGATGTAGTATGGTTTCAAAGACTTTAGAAAAGTTACTCAAAATGGAAATTGGTCGGTAGTTCTTTATCTCGGGCATACTGGGCAGATTTTCGAAACTTTTCATATACAGGGTGTAGCATTAGTGCGATGAAGTCCAATTACTCCTGTATTATAAGAGAAATGAAAAAATGTTAAGCGATTTAGGTATAGAATTGTATTTTCTGAGCTAAGTGGCAGTGTTCATCTAATATTGCTATTCAACTAATCAAAATCAATTTCGACTTATAGAAACGCAAATAACTGAAAAACTAGCACATTTACCTATAGGGCATGTTTAATAAATAATAAAGTTCGTGAAGAGAGGAGTTTACTCCAATAATAAAATACAGGGCGTTCCATTTGAAATAGGCGAGAAAGTAAACATTCCGAGTTATGACTCGCCCTGTATATAAATATTGAATACGTAATTTCTGGGGAGAGGAGATCACATTAGAAATGTTTCTAGCGCAAATGAATTATTTGTTATTAAATTCATGCAAAACTTCCCATATTTTCTAAAGTAAACTGAATAACGTATCAAAAGCCTATATTATAATAAAGGTAAGACCTAGGAGAATCGTAAACAGTAAAAATATACAGGGTGTTCTATTTAAAATAAAGTAAGTTTCGTTTACCCTGTCTATATTTGTCACCCTGTATAATTAAAAATATTTTTAGGTTATAGCCCCCCGTGCGCTTCAACTTTTATCTTAATAACGTTTTTTCATTTCTCTTATAATACAGGAGTAATTGAACTTCCTCGCACTAATGCCCCAGCCTATATCTGGAAATTTTGAATCTCTCAATATGAGATTACAAAGATGATGCATGCACGATATTTAGTTATCATAAAAGGTGTTGAAAATGTTCACCATTTCTATCCAGGTATGTATTAACCCTTCTACCACTTAATACTTCTCGAGTAAGTATCCACGACGCTTCATCACTGAAAAACGTGATGTCCAGCATCTCATTGTTATTTAAATGTTAGCTGAACCAGTGGCAATAATATACACGTCTTTCATAATCAACTCTTGTACAATAATCGAATGTAGGCTTTCACGGCCACTGCTCCATAAAGATGTATCTTTCGGGTATTGCCGTGGTTGTTGTGACAAACTTGACGTTTCGCTGATCATACTGTCAGCTTCTTCAGAAGTTCTCTAAAGACTGATGTTGATGTCTTCTGCTCCTCGTTATATACCCAGTGCCTGTTCCGCTCCAGTGATGCGTATCCGTTCCAGTCCGCTGAACCGTATCCGTTGTCGTTCTCTGATCCCATTCCGATCCTTCTCCTCGATTCGTGTTAGATGATCTCGGATGCGTCCTCGTTGGTCCTTGGTGCTTCGGGCTCTTCAGCGCCAACTTCCATACCTTACTTAATATGTATCCGTCTTCCCGGTTGAAGTTGTTCGGATTCTTCATTATTTCCAGGCATTCTCTTACTATCCGTGGGTAGTAGTGATTGCTTTTGGCTAGTATCTTCACGTCATTGTAGTCGATTACGTGACTGCTTCCGGTGCGGTATTGTTCAGCTACTGCAGATTTTCCAGTATTTCCCTGTTCGACATCTCTGCGATGCTCTTTCACTCTGCACTGTGTACTGCGCCCGGTTTGTCCAATATACGATTTCCCGCACTCATTGAAGTTCGTAGATGCCTTTAGCTTGTAGTCTCGGTATGCAGTCTTTGTTGGATGGAAGCAGTTCTTTTATTTTCTTGACTGTGCTGAACCTGACGTTGACGTTCTTCTTCTCCAAGGTTTTCTTCAGTCTGTCCGTGACTCCAGCAATATACGGCAGGTGTGCGTATCCTGCTGGCTTTAGTTCTGAGTCATCCTTCTGTTTCCTTTTGGCTCCGGCTAATCTCCGAATGTCCTGTGGTTTGTAGCCGTTCTTCTGGAGTGCATCTTTCACATGTTGAATTTCCTCGGTTTTGTTGGTAGCATCACTAAAATCTGTTGTGTATGATGATGTGAGGTTGCGTGTAGATATCGGTCCGTATGCGTCTTCTTGCGGTGTACTCCATGTCCCAATTTTCCACTGTCGTTGCGTTTTCTCTTCTAACTCCATCGTAATGTTGATGATGGCATGTTGTCTATTGATGTGTTCCTTGAATGCGTGTAGATTGTCCATGCCGTGAGGCCAGATCACGAATGTGTCGTTCACGTAGCGGTACCAGCATTTCGGTTTCTTGTCACTAGAGCTGATGGCTTGTTCTTCAAAGGTTTCCATAAAAATATTAGCGATGACTGGTGAGAGTGGTGATCCCATGGCTGCACCGTCTTTCTGCTCGTAGAAATCTCCATTCCATAGAAAATAGGTGGTGTTTAAACATAGTCTTGCGAGGTCAATTATATCCTCTTGTAGTCCTTGTGGTATAAACCGTTGTCTGATGAGTTCTAGGGTTTCTTCCACCGGCACGTTGGTAAAGAGCGATTCCACGTCGAAACTCCGCTAGTATGTCTTCACTGGTTACTTCATGTTCATGCAGAATCTCCACAAAATGTTCAGAGTTCTTTATAAAACTGCTTGTCAATCCCACGTACTGTTGTAGTTGTTTGGCAACATATCTGGCTAGTTCGTAAGTCGGTGATCCACAGGTGCTCACAATCGGTCGTAGAGGTTTCCAGTTTTGTGTATCTTGGGTAGTCCGTATAGTCTTGGAGGCTGCGTTTCTGACGGCAGTAGACGTCGTTGTTCTTCCTTCGGTATGGTTGACTCTTTGATAGTTTTCCTGGTCTGACGTTCTATTTTAGCTGTAGGGTCTCTGCTTAGCTTTTTGTAATGTTCAGGATCCAATAAGGTATTGATTTTGTCATTGTAGTCTGTCCTCTCTTGTACAACTGAAACCTTATATGGACACATATGCAGGACTTTCTTTAATGCCTTCCGACAGGAACCATATGATACTTCTTAACCAAAAACATAGTTACATGTGCTAAATATGGATTAATATGAAATACCTGCTTGCTGAGATAGCTGTCGCACAAGTTTCTTCGGACTTCTCAGCATTCTGATTCGAATGTCTTCCACAGTTTCATGATTCAGAACTGTATTTCTGCCAGAGGATTTCCCTTTACAAACAACCTTGTCTTGTCTGAAACGTTGCACAATGCGACGAATGTTGCAGGAGCGGGGGGAGATGGAAGGGGGATTATTTTTTATTTGTTATCGCATACAATTCCCGTTTCTATGTTTTGATTTGTCGATCCTTTCACTCGCATAAATACAGTAAGATTTTTTACAAAATAGAACACATATTTTTAGATAAGTTAGGACAGATAGAGCTTAAAGTAAATGTTCGTTATTAATTGCAATCATTTGTTTCCTGCCAAGCAAGTACAATATGTGTATTATTTAGTGTGTTATATATTTTCTATTAATATATAAAAATAGTTCTTTTCAGAGCTAGTAAAGTATAATATTTATTTTTACGATTGTTTTATAAGTGTGGCTGAAACGTTTTTTATCAATCCGTTCAAATAATCTTAAAGGAAAATGTGTAAGAGGCGAACAGTTACTGATGGCTACCTGATTTTCAATTTAAAATGACGTCCGACCTTTTTATCGTTGCTATAATAAGTGTTATTAAATTTATACAAATTATATATTATTGTTAACAGATTATTACAAATAAATACATAAAATAATTACAACGCACTATTTATATATAGCTTGTTTCAAAATTTTTCATTATTTATGAAACAGACTATACATCATTACCACCATTGCACTTTTCATTTATAACAAATTCCCAGAGAGGCCGCAGTTTTGGACTTGGTTTATACTGCGATAGCGTCGCGTACTTCACCTTTTGGGCAATTAGCGTAAGTGTGGCCGGCGGGAAGGGAAAGAGCGTTCTATATGCGGTTGATACCGTGGCGTACAAAGCAAGTCTTGCAATCACGTATAGTCAATCACGCTGTATATAGATGAAGAAAGTGAGAAAAAGCATGAAATTAAAATTAAATTTGGAAATAAACACCTGGGATAGACTGCTGGACCTTGGAGAGGTATTTTAAATAGGTTCGGATGACAATTAAAGCATTTTGTGCAAGTTCATTAAAAGAAGTTATTTCAATTATGCCAATCTTACATTACTAGATGTCGAATCGGTAACACGTCATTTCTAATTTTCTACTAAAACTTCATTTAACTTGATTTCATTGGTTGAATCTACAAAAAATTAACAATATTATTATATTTGGAGCCAATAAATTTTTACATATTTTCTAGGTTATTATTATATTACAATCATTTTCGCTAATCACCTGTACATATATACGAGGGCGTTTTTATATTCGCGGAATGGGGGATAAGGGGTGGACGAAACTGCCTCCTTGATTTCATCATCGGCAGTAAATTTTTTTACCCCCGCAGCTCTTTTTTCATTTTCGGAAACAGGTAATAATCACCCGGGGCCAGGGCTGGGCTGTAAGGTGGGTGATTCACAATTTCGAAGCCCACCTTATGCAGGGCAACTAACGCAACGCGGCTCTTGTGGACGGGCGCGTTGTCGTGCAAAAGCAGCACACTTCTTTTAATCGCTCTAATATTGAAGCGTAATATTCTCCGGTTATAGAAACACCTTTATCTTTATAATCAATCAACAATATTCCTTCCGAGTCCCAAAATACCGTTGCCATGAGTTTCCCAGCTGATTGTGACACTTTAAATTTCTTGGGAGGTACTGTGCCCTTTTTATGCCACTGCATGGACTCTTGTTTGGACTCAGATTCATAATGATGAACCCAAGTTTCGTCTCCAGTAACAATTCGACTCAATACACCATCTTTGTCTTCATTACCGAGGTCCAAAAATGCACGCGAACACTCTACGCGCTGTTGTTACTTGGTTGGTTACTTGGTTTATGTTACTTGGTTGACGATACCTCCAAGACTAACTGTCTAATAACAATGAAACTTCGTATTTATACTAATTATGAGTCGCTGCACAGGCCACCCCCCTACAACCCGCTCATTCCGCGAATATAAAAACGCTCCCTCGTATCTTCCTAACACAGCTTTATACTATTCTACTGCAAGACCATTTTTGTGTGTGTTAAATGTTTGCATATTAGACAGTAATTATATCATGCAGTCTTCAATTGTGTATTTAATCCTTTAAACGTCAAAGCTCTCTCGCGTTTTTTACAATTTTGAAGGGCGCATCCGTTCAAATGTTTCTGACAGCTGTCAAACTATAAACAGGCTTCATTTTCTTCTTGTTTTTATTGTGTAATAGTTCAAATATTTTTTTGGCAATTGTTAAAAACTATGTAAGCAGTTATTTATTACCGTTTTAATAGATGTAACTGTTAACATACTTCCTGACAGATGTCAAATTATGAAAATTGTAACTGTCAAAATACATGCGAGAGCCGGGAGTTTGTAAAATCATTTTCTTTTTACCGTTACGATAGATGTCGCCGTCCAAAACAATTTTGACAGCAGCCCCGACAATTTTTGTTTGCGATATTGAGTGTCGTGACGATCGAAAAATGTCTGATCGCTAGCAGTCATGTTTGACACTTGCAACTGTCAAGGCACACCCATATATATAAAAATTAAATGTGTAAGATCAGTTGTTTTCTGCTATTTCTTATAGACGTCATTATCAATAACATTCTGACAGCTGTCCCGATTTGATAAAGTTGATGTAATGTAACCGTTAAAATGTTTATGACAACTGTCAAATAAAAAAAAAACGTATATAAAGCTGAAAAACTACATTTGACATCTGTCAAATTGTAAAACCAGTTAACTTTTACAATGTTGAGTGTGGTAACTGCCAAAGACGAATTCTGACAGCTCTGACAGTTTAACTAGTAATACATACCTGGTAATTGTCAAATTATAACCATCTTTTATTATTTGAACGTTTTCAGAAGTTTTATTTTTTGTCTGAATACCGTTAAACTATTTTCTTACAAGTATTTGTTATGGTTTTAGCTAACGTAAATTATAACCCTTTGGCATCTGTCAAATTGTAAAACTAGTTACCCTTTCACATTGTTGAGTGTCTAAATGTTCAAAAACTAATTTTGACAGCTGTCAAAATGTGAAAAGCAGTTATTTTTTTACACTATTGAGTGTATATACTTATTGACAGTTTGACAAGCAACATTTTTCTAACTGTCAAAGCGTAAAAATATCTGTTTATTGTGGTTTAACAGATGTAACTGGCATATACATTTCTGACAGCTGTCACGTTATAAAATCATCCGCATTTGAGAATTGTTTCTTTCAGTTCCGCTGCAATAATATTTCTGACAGTTCTGAACTGTCAAAAACAGTTATCTTCTATAATGTAGTAATGATTAAACAATCTTTTATCAAATTATAAAAGAGAGTTGTTGTTCCAATTGGACAATTAGCAAAATATAAATTTTTGATAGCTGTCAAAATGTAACACTAGTTATTGTTTACGCTGCTGAGTGTCGTAACGATCCAAAATTTATATGGCACCCATTAAGTATAGTAAAACAATTTATTATTTTGCCCATATTGACAGTTTGACCGGCAAAATTTTTCTGACTGTCAAATTGTAAAAATATCCATTTGTTGTGGTTTAACAAACGTAAACATTTCTGACAGCTGTCACGTTATAAAATCACTTGGATTTGAGAATTGTTTCTTACAGTTCCGCTGCAATAGTATTTCTGACAGTTCTGAACTGTCAAAAACAGTTATCTTTTATAATTAGTAACAATTAAACAATCTTTTATCAAATTATAAAAGAGAGTTGTTGTTCCAATTGAACAATTAGCAAAATATAAATTTTTGACAGCTGTCAAAATGTAAAAGTAGATATTTTTTTACGCTATTGAGTGTCGTAACGATCAAAATTTATATGACACCCATTACATATAGTAAAAGAGTTATTTTGCCCATATTGACAGTTTGACCGGCAAAATATTTCTAACTGTCAAATTGTAAAAATATCTATTTGTTACGGGTTTAACAGGCGTAACTATCAAAACACAGAAAGAGAGTTGCAATATTATATAACTCAGCCGTGTGTCGTAAGCGTCAAACATACTTCTGACAGGTGTCAAATTATAAAGAATAAGTGTTTAAATGTTCAAAAACGAATTCTGACAGTTATGAAATTGTAAAAAAACTTAGTTTTCATCTTTTTCCTTTAATTTGTTTATTTATTGTTTGAACACTTGCATCTGCTAAAATGTTTATGACAGCTGTCAAACTTTAAAAGAAGGTATTTTTGTGGTTTTAGCTTGATTTCTTCTGATATTATATCCTCTTTATTTATTAAGTTTATATGTTTGCATGCTAGACAGTGATTCTGTCATCCGATTTTCAATTGTGTATGTTCTATCTTTTAGCGTCAAAGCTTTCCCCACGAAAAGTGAGGAAGACGAAAACGAATCCGGGAAAGTAGGTCGTCGAAATATCAGAACCGTAAGTTAAAACAGTCGCAACAATATATTAGGGGTTGCTTTATAATTATATCGTAGGTCCAATCTGACGCTTTCCTCGCTGAAACTACGAAAAAAGCCCAGAAAGAGGAAGAGGAACGTCGGGAGAGACTGCTTAGTCAAACGCAATTGGTAGATACGCAAAAGTTTTTAACGAATATATTTTTTGAGTTAATAATAATTTTAGTTCGAACTATCTGATGTAACTGAAGTGGAAGGTTTAATTTTGGATATCGATAAAGAGACGAAGACACCGCTAATAACCGTCGATAAAAATATTACAAATCGTTTGAAGGATCATCAGAAAGCGGGGGTGCGATTTATGTGGAATAGCTGCTACGAAAATGTGGATTCGCTCAAGAAACCCGGTAGCGGGACAGGTTGTATTCTAGCGCATTGTATGGGTCTTGGGAAGAGTTTTCAGGTAAGTCGTTATAATTTTGTAAATTTATGAATGAATTCGTAATAAAACGAATGATTTTTTGTACTTGTTATAGGTTACGGCTCTTATAAACACTTTATTCGCACACGAGATTACCAACACTAAACATGTTCTTATTATATGCCCGCTTTCGACCGTCCTGAATTGGGAGAATGAATTTAACATATGTGCTCATATTTCTGATAATAAAGTCAAGATAGATCGCTTCCTTATAACGTAAGTGTTGTTTTCAATTGAGGTTAACATGAAATATAAACTTCGCGCACTATGCTACTTCGCGCACTAAGCTACTTCGCACATTACGGTGCTTTGCGTACTACGCTGAGCTCTGAAATTTATGAGCAGCAACATATACATCTTATATTCTTTTACCTTCTGTAGGGATGGTAAAACAAAACAGCAACGATATCGCGTCGTGATAGATTGGTACAAGAGGAAAGGCGTCTTGATCGTGGGTTACGACTCGTTTCAAAGTCTGCTGAAAACATCCGAAAACAGTAACGTCAGTTCGGTACCTAAAAAGGTCATAGAAGCGTTATTAGATCCGGGACCCGATCTAGTGATATGCGACGAGGGTCACCTAATCAAAAACGGAAACTTAAATCGGGCCAAAGCTTTAGCGAAGATAAAAACTAAACGGAGGATCATCTTAACCGGAACTCCGATGCAGAATAACTTGACGGAATGTAAGTTCGTCGTTAGGCGATGCAATAAAATAAAAATAATTAATTTTTTTAGATTATTACATGGTGGATTTCGTCAAACCCAATCTATTAGGTACGAAGAACGAGTTCAGTAATCGTTTCATTAATCCGATAGTGAACGGGGGATATGATAACTCCACGGACAACGATATCAAACTGATGCGTAAAAGGAGTCACGTTCTTCACGAGTATCTGAAGGATACCATACAACGGTACGAGATATCGGAATTGGAACAATACTTGCCTGGCAAACTGGATTACGTCATCTTCATTCAATTGTCTTCGTTACAAAGCGAATTGTACAAGACCTGTTTGGAACTAGTTAGTAATTCGTCGACGGAGAGGAAGGGGTATCTCCAGGATTATATGAAGCTGAGAGATATTTGGACGCATCCCGGTATTTTAAAATTGAAAGAGCAAAATGTGAGCTTTATTTTGTATTATTTGTTTGTTTTTTTATTTAGGTATTTATAGCATAGCACCAAAAAAAAAACATTCATTCAGTTGATGCAGGATGGTTGGCCATCCCTCCACGTATCACATAAAGAATTATTGACGAATGCAATATTAATTAATTAATAAACTGGCTTCCAACTCACGCAGAAGATTCACAACACTCTGGAACTTGCACTGGACATTCGACTGGTGCAATCTTCTTCGGCCTATAGTACAGGGTGGCCAGATAAAAATGCAAAGTGCTGTATCTCTGAAACTATTCGTAGTAGAGACTTGCGGTAAAAATTTTTATTACTAAAGTTATCAAAAGAAGACCGCGGAAAATATTTTCCGTTTTACAAGATGGTCGCCAGCGGGCGTAACCGGCATCTAAGTTCAGTCGTTTAGGAGTTACAGCTGTTTATTTAGAAAAACACTGAACTACCCCCCACCATTTTATTTTAATAGATACGTCAAAAAGTGTTAAACAAAAATTACTCGAGTAAAGTTTAGCTTTAAAAAGCATATAATTTTTGGTAACATTTACTGGGTGGATTTCAGTGAAAACTCACTTTAAAAGTTTAAGATGCCGGTTACGCCCCCTGGCGACCATCTTGGAAATCTGAAAATATTTTCCACGGTCTTCTTTTGACCACTTTAGTAATAAAAAAATTTACCGCAAGTCTCTACGACGAATTCTTTTAGAGATACAACACTTTGCATTCTTATCTAGCCACCCTGTACAAAATGAAGCGTCTTAGCATAAACCCCGAACTGGTAGCCTTGACTCAATCTTACCTTTCTGGAAGGATTTTTCATGTTAAGCACCTGGACGAGTTCTCGGCCCCAAAATTAATCAGAGTTGGTGTCCCTCAAGGTTTCTTATTAGGACCATATTGTTTTTATTTTATTTACTTCTGACATTCCACACTCTTTACGCACAAGATTGGCTACTTGTGCGGACGACACTGTACACGCGCTGTACACTTTTCCTAGTAACGGCGCGCTTATCTGCAAAATTGTAATATCGTTGAATGGGGACACAAATGGGGCTATCAATCCCCACTATTACCATCTCTGTGGAGGGTGAAAGATTATCCTGGACAACCATCAGTTCATCAGTGTTGCGGGCAATGTCTGCTTCCTAAGGCTCAAGATCAACTCATCCTGATCTACACAGCGTTTCTCCGATCAAACCTCGCTTACGCAGCCCTAATCTGGTTCGGTGCCAGTCTGTTTCAATTGTCAATCGTTTTAATATCCTGCGCACCCGGGTAATACGAGAGATTATCCTGGCACCCTGATATATCAGAAATGACCAAATCCACAGAGCTTGGGACCTGAGAATTTCCACTTTGAGGGAATATGTGATGGCATTGGCCCGGAAGACCTTGAAAGGGGGTCACGGTCTTAATCGAACATCTGGAGCAACTGCACCTTCCGACAGGCCACCGCCCCGTCCCATGATACTACGAATCTTTGAGATGGCCCAGTAACTCCAGACTAAAATGGAGCTACACTCAAGACCACATCTTCCACGTGGCCAACCACCCCACACTCATAATGTAAACGAATAATGAATTTATAAAGGGCTAATGGAACTTTAAATCCTAGCCTTAATCAAACAGAAGCCCTATGATAAAGGTCGAGATGTTGTAGTGAGTGAACTCTATCACTTATGCCGCTGTTACTTGACGTGGACACATTCTATGACTTATCACATACAACCGGACCGGCCTGTATAAGGTTCTCCGCTCAATTTTTTGCTCGCGTTTGACGTAAGGAACGTAACTTATTTGGTTTAGAAAACAGTTCCGGTCCCGTTGCGTGTGATGAGTCATCGAGTATCCTTATATCGCGGTCGGCTTATACAGCGTGTCTACATCGAGTAGATTCGATAGAAATTTCATGATCACACAATTTTTAATTATTACATTGTTGCCATATTACCGATGATAATCAACTGTCAAAATTTGCAAATGAATACATGCAAATTATATTTTAGAAAGCGCTGCATCAAAATAAGAGGAAAGAAGTGGACACGATAGGCGTTGAACCGGAAATCCAAGAGGATCCAGGAGAATGGTGGCCCCCAAAATGTCCCGATGACGTACTTACTAACATCGAACACGGGCCTAAATTCAAAGTCATGCTGGAGATTGTACAACATTCCGTTAGATTAGATGATAAAGTGTACGTTTTCGAAAATTCCTCCAATCTTAATAAAATAAACACAAAAATTCTGATTACAGTATCATCTTCGGATCTCACCTAGCCGAATTAGACATGATAGAATGCTTCTTGCAAGAGAACGGCTGGAAGAAGAACGTATCTTACCTCAGAATGGATGGAACAATGCCACCTGACGCCCGGATGGCGTGTTGTAATAAGTTTAATTACAATAAAGACAATGAAATTAAGTAATACTGACAGTGCTATACAGAGTGTTTAAAAAAATTGTTGGTGTGTTTTTGTTTTTTTTTTTAGGATATTTTTGGTATCGCATCAAGTTGGCGGACTTGGATTAAATCTTATAGCGGCTAACAGGATCATATTAATGGATGTCAATTTCAATCCGGCTCATGACACGCAAAGTATATTTAGGGCGTACAGATTTGGACAGGCGAAACGATGTCACGTTTACCGTTTAGTTTCAATAGTAAGTCTGAGTAGATATATTTTATTTTAACATCTATGACAATTTTGGAAAACGTCACGATTTTTTGACAGCTGTCAAATTATACAGTGCAACAAAATTTCCGTTTTTTTGCTTACGTACAATAGTTCAAATTGAAAATTTTGTTACATTGTGTATTAAACGTTTGATGTAGCTAAAAAATCCACTGTTGGAAAAAGTGACGAGCATATTCTGTACAATCTGAATAATTTGCCCTTACTTGGAGAGCGGCGCAGCTGGGAGGTAATGGAGTCAATATGCTCCAATTTGCCTGCATAGCTCTTCAACGTTAGCCGAAGGAGCTGGATAAAGTCGAAGTGTCCGATCGGATTTAGATTAGGAGAACAGGACGGTCATGGGAGCCGTGGAGGTATGCGGAGCTCTTCCGCAAGGGATGTTGGATAGCAGATGTGGGCGCCGCTGAACGTAGGGAAGCACAACGAGCCGTAGCATTCCATCTACGTATCGGCGACCCGTCATCGTCTGCTATACACGCAGCAGATGTGTACGTCTACCATGTGTAATCGCACCCCATACCATAATGTCCTGCTTGTGGTGGATGTGGTGTGGTTGGATGCACTGTTCGAGTTGACTCCATTGCAACGCACACTGTGGTCAGGCGAGGCCGTCCTCTGAGCTGCGAGGCTGAAGGCACGTACTTTCTTACTCATTCCATTCTCGCTATGTCCGTCGCATTGCTGATACCGACTGCTCGAAACGGATACACTTGCTACGTGCATAACGGCAACCATTCTTCGCTCAAACTCGCTCAGGTAACGCGAATGGTGTTCCGATACGCACAACGTACGACTATACAGAGTGTAAGGAGTTTGACTGCCAACATTTTTCCAGGATATAGTACAAGTAAATAGCTCAGTAAAAAAAAACAGTTATAAAAAAATTCGAAAGTCGATACATCAACTCGTCGAGGTTTCCCCTTTATGCACCCCTAAAATTGTGCATCTATCGTTACGCGTTCAGATTATACAGGATGTACTCGTCACTTTTTTCCTTCAGTGTAATTTATGAATATTAATGTTGGAAACAGGGTACTATGGAAGAAGTCATTTACGAGAGATCGGTAACCAAACTAGCAGTTTCGTTAAGAGTCGTGGACGAACATCAAATATCCCGGCATTACAAATCTAACGACCTACAAAAAATGTATCGGTAAGATCAATGAAGACGATGATTAATTATATATATTTTTTGTTCGTCGCATATTTTTGTCAGATTTAAAATTTACACGGACGAAGAAAGACCGATCGTCAAGTTACCAGCAGATGAAGTATTAGCTTCGATTTTAGAGAAATGTAAACAGCAGATTTTCAAATACCATATGCATCAGGATTTGTTAGAGAATAGACTCGAAGAGCAATTGAATGCGGACGAGCAACGGTTGGCTTGGGCGGAATTTAGACAGGAACAAGAAGCTGGATATCAAGGTGATTTTTTTTTTTTGTAAAAACAGAATTTTCGATATCTTATTTGTTTCGTTACAGCTCAAATTGCCATGCACAATATGCGACAGCAAAATTTACAAAATTTGCAAAATATAGTATCGAATTCAATAAGGTAATTAATTACTCCGATTGTGTTTATCCTAACACTAACTAAACTAATTTCAGTACTTCCACTACAACACTTACCACAGCAATCACCGAAACTTCCGCTACTACAGCTTCCATTAGTAATACTTTACAACAGAACCAGCATGAGGCAATACATCCAGAAATTATATTCGTGAATAGAATACGTGCGAGAGCTTCAAATATACCAAATTTTAGACCGCCATCTCTCCTTAAGGTGCCTGTTTCGACAAGTTCAATGATTACCAAACCTGTTAGCACTAGTACACAACAATCTCAAGTACCACCAACGCAAATTATTTTGCCAAAAAATACTACTATAGTGGCGCAACAACCAAATTTATTAACCGCTACTGATTACCTCAAGAACATCGCTAAAAACGTGATAACCACCACCAACGCAAAGATGCCGCCGACGATAAACGCAATCAGAGGTGCTAATATTACTAATTTCGGCCAACCTTCGGGTATATATCGAGGTCCTAATCCTGGAGCGGTACAACCCCATCCAAAATCGATCCTGATACCTGGACTTGCAATTACCGCGACTCCAACCGTTACGGCTCCGGTTGTTACCCAATCTAATCCGGTAATAACTACCACACGGAAATTACTGAAGAACGCTTACGTGAATAGTAAACCGCCTAATTTTGTAACGACCAATGGAATGACTATAATACCTTCTACGTCTGGAGTAACCGTCAGTCACCATCCGACTCGAAAGACTAGTCTGTCATCGATTAAAGGTAAGTTTTTTTGAAAATCTTCGTACCAGTCAACATGACGAAGTTTTTTTTTTCCGTCAAGCAACCGTCAAACTGTCACTTTACAATATTGACAGTTGTATCTGTTGAAACGATTCCAATTAGGCAATTTTGGTAGTTTATGATGATAAATATTCTTAAAAAAAAAACTAATTTGACAGCTGTCAAAATAATTTTAGCAGTTACAACAGAACTGTCAAAAGGAAAAATTTTTACAACTATAACTGTCAACGATGTGTGTCTACGGGTAGGATCTCGAAAGCTTCAAAATCCGTAAAAACAGGTAGGTTTCCCCAGCAGTCAAAACAATTTTGACAGTTACACCTGTCAAAAGAAAAATTTCGCCAGCTTTAATCGAAAATAGCTATATGTATATCTTGGCAGTTGTTGAAGCAATGTTTCGACGGTTATAACCATCAAACTTGTTAAGAAATATGGTTTTCATATTTTTATAACTGTCAAAAATGACAATTTCTGTGTTTTGCTATTCATGAAATCAGAGTTTAACGATTACAATTGTCAAAACTAAACACGAGTTCGTTTGACAGCAATTTCTGAAAAAAAGTGTAGAATTTCTTTTTATTCGAGTTCGATTGATAGATAAAAGATATTTTTAGAGCAGTTAAAATAATTTTGGGCAGTTGTCATCGTCAAAAAAAAAAATTACAACAATTTTAATTGTCTTGGTTTGAATTCTATCGGAAAAATTCTAATTGTTGGAAATTTTTATGTTTTTATAGTTGATAACAATGTTTCACCAGTTATAACGGTCAAATGTGTTAAAAATCATGACTTTTATCATTGTTATAGCTGATAGAACGATTTCCAACAGTTAAAACTGTCAAAAATAGTAATTCCTCCAATTTGTTAGCCAGTAAAGACTGACCACTATTGTCAAAATTTCAATTTGACAGCTGTCAAAATAATTTTGACAACAAATTTGTACAAAAGCTCATATAATTATAACTGTAAACGACATTTTTCTACTTATAGAAGCGCCAAGACTACAAAAGCAGCTGTTCCGTACTTTGGATGGTTTTTAAAATGCTAATAAGTTGTTGAAGAAAAAACTAACTGCTGGAAAAATTAGATTTAGACAGTTGTTAGCAACTTTGTATCAGTTATAATAATCAAACGTGCTGAAAAAATGTTATTTCTTGTAAATTTTATACCTGTGAGAAAGATTCCCAATTATGACTGTCAAAAATAATTTCTCTACTTTGCAAATTGAACTAGTTTGGCAGATGTCAAAATAATTTTAAGAGTTGAGCTGTCGAAAGAAAACAACGAACTTTTCCAACAGGTAGAATCGTCATAGTATAAAACTTACGAGGGTAGTCCCGGAAGTATCCGACCTAATAAAAAGCTCGATACACTTTTCCCGACGATGTTCAATAACTTCGATACTCTGTTACCCTGATAGTGATAAACTTCGAGATTCTCAAAATAGCCATCAACCGCAGGCTCCACCTCTGGTGAGGAAGCAATTCGTTGATTTTGCCCATCGTGATAACGCACATGTGAACTGGTGCATTGTCTTGACGAAACAACACTTTCTGTTTCGCCAAAAGTGGTCGTTTTATCGTGATTTCATCGCTCAAACCCTGCAGTAAGTTCTTATAATACACGCTGTTGAATGTTTTTCCTGTCTTCGCCTTCTTTGGACCCGATGCTCTCCTTTCAATCCGTTGTTTTGACTGTTGCTTAGTCTCAAGTGTGAAATGATGGACTCGTGTTTTATCCATGGTTATAAATCGACGCAAAAACTCTGCTTTATTGCTGGAAAACTTCACCGAACATTCGATTGAAATATCCTCACGACGCTGTTTTTGTTTCATCGTGTGTAATCGGGGCACCCATCTCGCGCATAGCTTAGTTTAAACTCTACTACTCAATATTTTACTGTTGTAAACGAAGGAGCAGACCCCGGACAAAATAATGCATTCATGGTTTGAATCGCCCTGTACACAGTTTTCGACAAAATATCACTTTGCATTCAGTGTTTCGATTAAAATTCCAGTGTATAGGTATACGTCAGTTGTCGCATTCTAAATGTATGTATGTCTCTACGCCAACAAAAACAAAAGAATGAATAATAGAAACTTTATAGAAACGGTTATACTAAAGCAGCTCGCTTAAAAATAATTTGTGTTATATACTTTCATTTACTTGTTTATTTGTTTCTAGGCTTTAGAATTGTGAACCTAAGAAAAGCATCTCGTAAAACATATTCGAGACTCAAACGATACATAATACAAACCAATCCCAATAAACCATCCGCTAATCCGGTAATCCGCTCATCCAATATCCTAGGTATTCTTTTTTTGTTTTCTAAACACGTAAATCGCCCTTAAAACCCGGTTTCGATTCCGCTCTTCCGGTGCCAGGTTAAAAAAACAAATTTTAATAATTTGATTTTTCGTTTCAGATGGGAAAACGAATGTCATTGAAGTGGATTAAGTTAAATATAAATATATATATATATTTGTTATTAAATAGTGTTTTGTAAAAAGATGTGTACATATAAACCAAAAAAAGTGTCATGAATACATAAATAAGTAGTAAACATTAGGTTAATTTTTTGAATCATATACTTCCTTGATTTTTTTTATTAAATAATATTCTGTGATATACCTTTGTTTGTTAACTATAAATTATTGTTAGGATTTCGTAAAAAACTGAAGCCATATTTGATTAATCGTAGGTTATATCAATTTTATTTATAATATTAGAAAATTGATTTTATGTTGTTTATTTTGAACCGAAATAAAAATTTTGTTCTCCTAAACATGGCGTATAAATGATGTTCCAAATCCCCCATTGAAAGTTGGTAGTTATACAATGCGGGTTCTAGACTAGGATTTCCGATCTAGAACCCGCCTTTTATAACTACTATTACAAAATCAACGAAACACTGCAAAATCGCACCCTACGATCATTTATTGTTACTCCGCTTCGGTTTTGTAAGGACCTGACAAACTCCCATCTACAATCAGGATTAGAAGAGTCGTGGCTATAAGACATGACAGCGTATAAATGATGTTCCAAATCCTCTTTTGAAAATTGGTAGTTATACAAAGCCGGTTCGAGACTATCGTCTGAGGATTTACGATCTAGAACCCACCCTCCATAACTACTATTGCAAAATCCAACGAAACATTGCAAAATCGCACCCTACGATCATTTATCGTTACTCCGCTTCGGTTTTGTAAGGCTCTGGACAAACTCTCATCTACAATCAGGATTAGAAGAGTCGTGGGTCTAGAACATGACAGCGTATAAATAATGTTCCAAATCCCCCATTGAAAGTTGGTAGTTATACAATGCGGGTTCTAGACTTCCATTTCCGATCTAGAACCCGCCTTTTATAACTACTATTACAAAATCCAACGAAACACTGCAACATCGTACTCTACGATTAATTATCGTTGCTCCGCTTCGGTTTTGTAAGGACCTGGGCAAACTCCCATCTACAATCAGGATTAGAAGAGTCATGGCTATAGGACATGACAGCGTACAAATTATGTTCCAAATCCTCCTTTGAAAATTGGTAGTTATACGAAGCCGGTTCTAGACTACCGTCTGAGGATTTAGGACATGACAGCGTATAAATGATGTTCCAAATCCCCCATTGAAAGTTGGTAGTTATACAAGGCCGATTCTGGACTACCGTCTGAGGATTTACGATCTAGAACCCGCCCTCTATAACTACTATTACAAAATCCAACGAAACATTGCAAAATCGCGTCCTACGATCAATTATCGTTGCTCCGCTTCGGTTTTGTAAGGACCAAACTCCCATCTACAATCAGAATTCGAAGAGTCATGGCTATAGGACATGATAGCGTATAAATAATGTTCCAAATCTCCCATTGAAAGTTGATAGTCATACAAGGGCGGTTCTAGACTACCGTCTGAGGATAGACGACAAATTCATTAACAACTGAATCCTGAGAGTTAATTTGTTTACTCTGGGTTCATCTAATCCATCGATTCCAAAATAAATCCTCCGTGTCCGTTGCTAGGCAGTCGGCAAGGAGATGAGCTGGGGTTTCCTTGGCACTTTCAAAATTTCTGCGCAGGGGAGAGTTCACTGCGTCCATGCGATGCATGTGTATATTCAACCAGTTAAAATTCCTGCAAGTAATCCCAGCCTGTTTCTCTCATTTGAACGAATGCCGAAAGTACAGCCGGCAAGTCCATTTCAGTAGGAGTGGTGCCTAATAGCGAATTCGGATCTGAAAAAGGTTTCGATGCTGCCATACGAACTCCCACACGTCGGTTCTACTTTATTACTCCTGATCCGAGAGTGCCAACGTAATGCTGTGATATTCTGCCAGTTGTTCGAGATCTTTATGGCATCCCGGTATTACCTCGAAATCGAATCTGACGGCTTGTAGTACTCTGATGGCAGCTTAGCGAATTTCTACCGTTCCATTTCCATGCAGGCAGTTCAGAGTGCTCTCTACGTAAATCTAGATAGTGATTATTTCGAACTGGAAGATGAAGAGCTGAACTTTGCCATCGGATTTTCCATCTCTCTAAATTCCAACCAGTGGGAGATTCCTCGCTACTAGAAATGCCTACATTCTATGCCCTAGTGAAACTGAAAACAGGTGAAATCGTATCCGTCCATACGGATAGTGGTACCGTCTGTTCGACGTAGTCGAAGATACCAGTATGGTCTCCTGTTTTACAGCCACTCTCTAGGCTGCGAGGGTTGCATCTGACTACTACACCAGCTGTAGCGAAAGAAGCGCAAAAAGGTTTGCATGGCTGTCGTCCATCTCGAAGACGTAGCCTTCGTGATACCTAGACAGCAAATCTTCAAGTGTGTTTACCGAAGAGCTTATACTGGTGAGGCGTAGGTTGTAGGTTTAGAAGATCCTTCTTGTACAGCAGAGGTTTTAGTCTCCACGTCTTATCAGATATTACTTTACAGGCTCAATACGCTTTCGCGACTTTGTTCGTTATAAACACAATCACCACACTAACTCCATCTACTGTGAACCTAGTGAACTTCCAGTACACACAGCAATGAATTGCCAACCGTTGCAAAAAAGTGAGAAAAAGGACAAATTTATTCTGTCAACCTTCTTCATTTGAACCATTTTGAGATAAAAATTGTGTATGAAAACTACATTTATACTTCGTTTCGAAATTATTTTTATTATTAAAAATTTGGCATCGGAATGGTGTGTTTATAATCAGAAAGAAGCCTAATAATGACAGCTGCAAACATCCATTTGATATTATCGGCAGATTCCCAAGTCAAACATTGACGGCTATTAACCACCTCTTCATCGATCTGTTGAATGTGTCTAGGTAGATGAAAAATCATCTTAACATCGGAAGCCGCAGCTTTCATCATATCAAGAGTTAAAGTGCGATTACTACCCTTCTTCGATACGATGATAACTTTCGCATTCGCAACTGCCTTGTCGGCAGCACTGCATTCCGTCAATGTACTATTGCTCTCCTTACAGAACTGTTTAGCTATTTCTAAAGTGGCCGGCGATTGCATACCCTGATGACAACAGCAATATGTGATGTTAACACCTAATTTCACGCCTATCATTAAGTACGTGTTAAGCAACCGATTCGGCAAGCCCAAGAACGCCACATTTAATCCCTTTAGATGTCCGAAATGTAATTGTATCGTTAGGAAATCGGCTAGCGTATCCATAGTTCTAAATCTGTGCGATTTATACACGAAGAGTGGTACATCTAACTGTTTTATTTCTTCTAGGATGCATTGAAATCTGCATTGAGCTAGGATCAAGTCGGCGTGCGTCTGCATAAACTTCATCGTATCAGTAATATAACCGGTCGTGTCCCATTTAGGGTCGATTAAGATGTTCAGTTTGACGTTTAATAATTCCGCCGCCTGTGTCGCTGATATTTGATGATAAATTGATGGTTTCGTTAAAAGGAGAATAATTCTAGCGTCTTTTATATCCTTTAATAATATCTTATCCTTTTGAGCAAGTGTTTTCTGACGATAATCCATAGCCGTCCAAAGGAATGATTTGATGTCTTCTGCCGTTAGTACTTGCGGGTTTGATATTATCCTCTTTACTAAAGTCGATGTATGACGTTGGCAACTCGATCGTATACGAATGATTTTTGATAGAACCATCGTAGCTAGAAGTGTTGGTTAATATTCAAAATGTTGAAAACTGTCACGGTAGTGAGAAGTGATATATTAATGACAAATGTCATAACTCATGACTTTGTGCGCACAGTTTGGAAATCGAATCGAGTCATTAGTAGGAGGGTAAAACGAGGATTAAAATTTATTAAAATAAACAAACACGACCCTACAAAGGAGACAAAATAAAAACGAAGATGGAGGTGTGATTTCCTATCGTATAATGTGGGATTTCGGGTAGGCTCCATGTAGTGGAATTCTGCCGATCCTGATAAGTAGAGGGGTGGGGTCTGTCCAGAACCGAACTTCGAAACCCTCTCAATTTCATCCTCGACCAGGAGATCAAGTTGGAGAAGCCCTCGGAGCGTAACCTCCGCACGGATTGTCTCTCCCTTAATGCGGTGGCGATCCAGAGACATCTCGGCGACACTTTCGATTAGAATCGTAAAGGGAACATCCTTGAGAAGAACAGTGTTCAAAATATGATGACGTGCTAGGGAAATACGCTCCGATGAGATTCGAAGAATTGCACATCCCCATGATGGATGCTTCGAATTCAGGTGACCAATCATGATGATCGGGATTATCTGTCGCTGGAAGATTGTGACGTCTGGGAACATTGAGTCTGTGTGTCTGAACATGCCTGTTTCCTATGTCCAAACCACGCCCGTTTGTGCTCTAAAGCCAATAAGATTAGGAATTTGTAGGTTTCCGACAGTTTATAAGCTCGTTAGATTCAATTTAAGTCTGTTTGTGATAGCTGAACGTCTTTTTATTTCATACTGCCCCATACGACATGTACAAATAATCCCAACAGCTTGTATTATGTATTTTGGTCTAAAAATTAAATGTCAGGACAAGGAATGGGATCCTCATTTGAAGAAGAACACTTGCAAGACCTATGATTTGGAGTGAGCAAACGGACCATGTCTGATTGCTGCTTTTGCTGCACCAAAACTTATAGGGTTTTCAAATGAAAAAACTAGTTACGCTAGTGTGTTTTCTGTTACTCGTCCAGTACCTCATTCCGAAGTCTTGGCAATACCAAGACCTATAGGTGTTTCGAGTGTAGAATATGCCATTACAGATGCAGAGGAAGAAATTTCCGAGTTATTATCAGTCGGAATTAAATGATTTTATTCGAGATCTGAACTTGTCAAAAACTCATGAAGCAGAAATACTAGAATCTAGACTTCAAGCTGTTAGCTCCAGGCACACCTATTTCTGTGTATCGTAATCGCCAGAAAGAACTGTCACAGTATTTTTCGACCGAAGAAGATCTTTCATTCTGCAATAATATCGATGATTTGATGCCGACAACAAGGTCATCAACACAACCCAGAAGAATGGCGTCTTTTTATCGATGCTTCGAAATTGAGTTTGAAAGCTGTCCTTCTTCACATAGGAAACGTTTATCCATCAATTCCGGTTCAATACGCAGTCCATACGAAGTAAACTTATTAAAATATGACTCGTCTTCTCGACAAAATTAATTAAAAAGTGTACAAATGGCATATCAGTAGCGCTGACTTCAAAGTTGCAGCAATTCTATTCGGTTTTCAACTGGGATACACAAACAGCAGCTGTTTCACTGCGTTGGTTGTCTGCCTCTTCTTGAAAGGTCCTCTTCTTCCAGTTCCACTTCCTTCATGGATGTCTTTCTGGTGGTTCTCGGGTTCCTGGGTTGTTGTGGCTTCTCGGAGTCTTCTGGATGGATCTCCCTCGCTGTTGGTATCTAAAACTAACGAAACAGAGGTATTATTTTATGAATAAATCATCACCGCGTCACATTTGTCGGAGTATCTCCGTTGTGGTGCGATGCTTGGTGGGCCCCACTCATTTTTGCGCGATAGCGCTACTCATCGCTGGGTTGCTGCTCGCGAGTGCCTTGTCGAAAAATCCTCGGTTGAGGTTCTTCAAGAACTCGTTCAGGTCCTGGACGTCTGCCACTGTAAGTTCTCGGAGGACTGCCAGCGAGGTGCGTCTAGGAGGTCGGAATACAAGTCGTAGAACGCGATTTTGCACTCGGACGTAGATTAGGATCGGGCGGATGTGGGTCTTGTACAGCATCGCGCCCGTTTTGGGATTGAGTTTGGGGTTACCGAGGATAGGATATAGCTGGTGCAGTCGACCGATGGCCCTGTTCCTAGCTCTACCTAGATGCTCGGCGAAAGTTAGCTTCCGGTCGAGGATCATTCCCAGGTATTCGATCTTCTCGCTCCAGTCGATCTCCGTCCGAAGAACGGTGATCTTTCGGGGCGAGGGTTGTCGTCTCCGGCTGAACGCAATAGCTTGCGTTTTCCTCGGATTGATGGTCAAACCGAATTCGCTAAAGAATCCCTCGATTCGATTCAGCTGCGCTTGGACGAGCTGAGCTGCGATCTCGGGACTCTTCGAGGTAGCCACTATAGCGGTGTCATCCGCATAGATGGCGTTAAACACTCGTCGGTCGGTCGGTTTGGGAATGTCCGCAACGTAGATGCTGAACAGTGCCGAGCCTTGTGGAACTCCAGACAGCATTTGCCTCTCTGATGATTCCGTTCCGTTAACAACGGTGTGGAATCTTCGGTCCTTGATGGTCTTCAGGATTCGCGGCTGAAAGCCGGCTACCTTCATCTTCGTCAGAAAGCCTTCATGGCGGATCTTGTCGAACGCCTTCTCCAGGTCCAGGGATACCATAATGGTCGTCTGTTTCCTGTTGAATGCGGTCGTGACGTGATCCTGAATAGCTGCATCGTGGTCGAATGTCCGGGTCTAAATCCGAAGTGGTCGTTATCCATGAAGCAGCTGTTTCTTTTGTGCGTGGGATAGTCGATCGAAAAATTCCCACTACGTTGTTAAAGATTGGCCAATCAGGGCTCAGTGTATCCCTATACAAAAGAATATACTACATACTTATAGTAGAAAATAATGCAGATGATTACGAAGACGAATCAAAAGAGGATGATTTGATTCTGATACAGAACAAGAAATTTCAGACTCTGAGACAAACGATATAGTATCGTATCATGGACTAACATTTATTGAAAAAGACAATATGGTCTTCCCAGATATGGAAGAATCAGGAGAGAAAACTTGATAAAACATCTACCGGACGTGAAAACGGTGATTAAAAACATGCAGAAGGAATTGAAAATTTAGGATTACTTTCTTCTTCTTCTTACTTTCTTGAACATAGTTGTAGAATCCACAAACAGACATACGGAAGCAAATAAAGATCACTATCAACAGGAAAGAGATGACAAAGAGACATATTTGATTGAAATCAAAGCGCTGATTGGACTGCTGTATTTAGCGGGGGTTTTAAAATCTAGCCGGATAAACGTTGATAAGTTGTGGAATAAAAATGACACGGGAGTAGAGATATGCAGACTAACTATGTCTCAAACCAGACTCCGTCTCCTTCTACAACATTTAAGATTCTATGATTCAAGTACACGTAGCGATCAAGTACACGTAGCGAACGTAATGATAAACTTGCTTCAATAAGGGTGGTATTTTTAAGTTTTGTCTTTAACTGCAAAACTGCGTACACTTCATTCGAATTTCTCACTATTGATGAAAAGCTTGAGGCATTTCGCGGTAGATGTAGTTTCTGACAGTATATGCTTACTAAGCCTGCTAAATACGGCATGAAGGTATTCGGTTTCGTTAATTCAAAAACTTTCTATAGAGTCAATTTAGAAGTGTACGTTGGCAAGCAACCTGCGGACCTCTTTGAAGGAAGAAATTCACCAAAAGACATTATTGAACGACTCTATGAGCCTATAAAAGGATCAGGTAGACACATCACAGTCGATAACTGGTTTAGCCAGTATACAACTGCTTGAAAATTTACGAAGTAGTTTCAATTTGACAGTAATAGGGACAATTAGAATAAATAAAAGGGAGCTTCCTATACAGTTTGTTCGTCCTATAGATCGTCCTCCTTAATCAAGTATGTTTGTTTTACGAGAGAATGCTGCACTAATTTCGTACTTGCCTAAAAAAAATTGTTAGTATCTATAGTCTTCATTTCGATGACCAAATTAATGAAAATACAAATAAACCTGATATAATTATGGACTACAACTGAACCAAAGGAGACATTGACTGTTATGTGCTGCATATGATGTTTCAGCTTTACATGGGATACTCGAAGACGACAGTTTTCACGAGCATTATATTTCAACTAATTGAAGGTCACCTTAGTCGTCGCGTCGTGTAAAGGCGCGTTCTCACGAGTCAAGTTTAGTTGATCAACAAAAGTTGAATGAAACCTGTAGTAGGAACCTTTCTTTCGATAGTGTTGATCAACTTTGTAGTTGATCAAGAAAAGTTTGATCCAGTCAAACTTTTGTCGTTTAAGTGATGAGTCATCACGAATTGCTTTCGAGTTGAAACTTGTCTTGAAACGTGTGAACTTAGACAGTCGTGGGTCTTACTTCTGTACTTTTGATAATAGTTCGTCAAATCTTTCTTCAGACATTCTTAAATGATTTCTGTATCCTTCTTTATCTTCTAATGCTACCTCTTTTAGCATCATGGTTTCTGATGCTCTCAAACGGTTTCTTCTTAAAATCCATTGTTTCACCCAAAAGCGATATTTCTTACGACTTTTATTCATATCACATAGCATTTCTCTTAACTTTTCATTTAACAAAACTGCAATTATCTGTGCACATTCGCGCATAACCTCATACGATGCCATTTTAGAACTGAAACGGTCGATCAATTTCTATTGATATGTGTGAACTTAACTTTATTCAAGTGTTGTTCAACTTTTGTTGATCAATTAAATTCGGTCAACTAAACTTGACTCGTGAGAATGCGCTTTAACTGGAAATATTCCAAATATGAAACTTCAAATTAACGAAGTTTTGAGACTGGAAATCACTCCACAGCTATCAACTTCAGCTAGTGGACGTGACCTTCGTAGCTACTGTGACAGAAAGGAAAACAGACCTACACGACTTTCGTGTGTAAAATGTCAAAAATGTTTCTGGAAATGCAACCCAATAATATTTTGCCTATTTTGAATATTTTGAATATTACCTCGATTATACAGTTCTAATTTTTCTATTCTATTTCGTATTTCAACATGATATGTTATCATAATTATATATGTACAGGGTGAGTTATTTTGGTTGTCTGGGTAGGCAATCTTAGAATCTAGAATAGATAGGCAAAAAGTGATGGCGCACTCTCGATCTCTTTTTTTGAACTGTAATCACTGGTTACAATTGATTTTTTCTAGTACTTGTTATTTGGGAGATACGAGGGAAAATCGAAAAATAGTCAATTTTAATAATTGGTCATATCTTTTTTTTTTTTAGTGATAGTGATAGTGATCTTTATTAGTCATCAGCAACAATTTGTAGTATTAATACACTCTCGGCTCCGTGCGATGTACCCCACAAGAGGATTCCATAAGAAGCAACAGAATGGACATTTGCATAGTATGCCAGCTTTGCCGCCCTGTGTGTGGCGATATATTTTATCCTACGAATAGTATAAATTCCAGAGCTCAGCCTGCTATTCAGTAGCGTTATATGATTTTCCCACTTTAGTTTAGTGTCTATTTGTAGTCCGAGGAACGCGGCAGATGATTCGGCTCTTCTTGCGGAAAAGGTAAGTGTTTGTGTCTTTGTTTCATTCAATTTAAGTTTATTTGCATCACACCATGACTTCAAAGCCCTCGTTGTATTTTCAGATTCATCCAGATTTACCAGAAAAGATGCATCATCTGCATACATGCACGTTTTAATGTGTGGAATGCTAGGAGGCAAATCGTTTATATATATATAAGAAAAAGAATCGGGCCCAAAATCGATCCTTGTGGTATCCCACATGAAACATGTTTGTAACTTGAGAGATTATTGTTCCACATAACTAACTGTTTCCTATCTTTCAGGTATGATTGGAGAATCTCATAGCTGGTACCTCTCACTCCGTAATGATACAGTTTTTCCAGCTAGTTCTTGTGCGAAACAGTGTCAAAAGCCTTGCTAAGATCGGCCAACACTGCCTCCACACTATCTTCATTATCTCTAGCCCTAAGTATGCTATCCACAAAGTCAAAAGCAGTTGTAAGAGTAGATCTGCCATGTCGATATCCATGTTGCGCAGTTGAAAAAATTTTGTGTTTTTCCAGAAAACTTACTAGTCTGTTTTTTATTACCATTTCCAAGACTTTAGAGAATATTGGCAGTATTGAAATCGGCCTGTAATTATTTTCATCATTTATATCTCCTTTTTTGTGAATAGGTATGATCTTGGTCATTTTCATTTCGTTCGGAAATATCCCCTGCTCGAGACAGGTATTTATAATGCGTGTTAATGGCTCAGTTATTTGCGCTACAATATTTTTCAATAGTATACTATTCATTCCGTAAATATCTCTACTTTTCTTACTTTTAAGAGACTTAATAATATTTTCAACTTCAGTTTGATCTACTGGCTGAAAGTAACATGAACTTGTAGGACTACACATCCGCGAAATGTACACTTCTGCACCAACCACAGGTGCGGCAATAGTACTCGATACAGCATCTCCTATCCCCGCATAGTGTTCATTAAAATTTTCAGGTGTTAAATCACATGTCCGGCCCGGAGCCAAATCCCTCTTTCCACCTTCTTTATTAATGATATGCCATACAGCCCGTTGTTTATTGTCAGATTCTAAAATGTATTTCTCATAGTGCATCTGTTTGGATTGTTTAATGAAATTGTTGTATTTATTTTTATATTCCTTATATGCCATCAATACATCAGGGTCTTTTCGTACTTTATAAATAGTATCTAAAGCATCAAGTGTGTTTTTCATTTTTGAGAGTTCGGGTGATTTCACTCGTTTTCGTTAGATATTTTCTTCTTCTGTTTTTTCAGGAAAGCAAACATTGAACATATTCACATAATTGGCGTGGAATTTGGTATACTGATCCTCTGCTTTATTAGAAGAGAAACATTCGTTCCATGGGAACTCAGCTAACATATTTCCAAACAAGGAGGTATTCTTTGTAGTAAAATGTCTTAGTTTTATGTTTGTAACCTTATCTTTTCTAGTTAATGTAGGTAACTTTACAGAAATAATCTGGCCCAGATGATCTGATATGTGCGTTTCGATCGTGTAGGTTTTAGAAACTGATGATACATCACATGTAAAAATATTATCAATACACGTCCCGCTTTTTGTACCAACTCTAGAGTCTTCTCTCATTATATGCTCCAATCCAAACATCATACACAACTGCAATAGATCATTCTTGTTTCTACTATTTTTGTTGAAATCTATGTTAAAGTCACCAGCCAAATAAATTTTGTGCATTTCATATTTAGTAGAAATTTCTAATAGTACATTGTCCATTATTTCTTTAAATATATTAATATCACCAGCAGGCGGGCGATAAACTGAGATTATAATCATTCTAGGTACATTTAATCGCATCGCAGTAACTTCAACGTGCCCATCTTGTGACATAATACTTATTTCATCAATTGGGATACCACAATAATCTTTCTTAATTAAAATAAGTGTGCCGCCACCCCTAGTGCTTACCATGCAATGATATCCGCATACCGTGTACCATTCCATCGCAAATGCTCTTAATTGTTCCGATTTAAACCAGTGTTCGGTCACACACAAAATATCAACACAATTGTCGACTAATAAGATTTCCAGTTGGTCACGTTTGTTTGTTAAAGATTGTACGTTTAAATTCATAATGTTAATGTCCACACTCTTCTTCTCATTTATGTACTTCGATCCGTTGTTGGCCCCGTCCGTTATTAGGTGGTTTATCAAAAAAGTGTTCAAATATCTTTTTATATAAATTAAAAGAGGAAGACAGTGGCGTACTCAAAGCTTTTTTAGGGTTTTATATTTGAACACTTTTTTGATAAACCACCTAATAACGTAGATATGACCATTTATTAAAATGGACTATTTTTCGATTTACCCTCGTATCTCCCAAATAACAAGTACTAGAAAAAATCAATTGTAACCAGTGATTAGAGTTCAAAAAAAGAGATCGAGAGTGCGCCATCACTTTTTGCCTATCTATTCTAGATTCTAAGATAGCCTACAAAGACAACCATAATAACTCACCCTGTACATATTTGCTTAAATTGTATTGCCTTTTATTCGAAAAATAATATTTTAAGGTGAATTCTACGAGCAGACTCATAGTCCTCGCGAGAGTATTCTTGACAAAGAAATATACGCGACCTCAGAAAGGTTAAATGACTTGGAACGTGATGCTTGGAATGCTGGGAAGAGTGTGAGCCAAAATTTTCTAGGAAACACAAAATCTGACAATCTGCAATTGTTAATGAACTTCCAGGAAGATACCATGAACTAGGCTGTAACATGAGTCTTAAAATGCATTTTTTACACTCACACCTACGGCGACGTCAATGATGAATACGGCGAGACGTTTCTGTTATTGAAAAACATTATCAGGGCAAGTGGAACAGTAAAATATTGTAAACAGTAATTAAGACAAAACGTTTGTACCAAAACCTGACGTGCCAGAATAAGTTTGTTTCTTTTGTTATTATTACGACTGTAAGAGAAAGTGAAACTAAAAAAAATTGTTGCCTAGTGTAGTTGTCTGTGAAAAATGTTAGTGTAGTTTAACTTAAAAAAAAGATATAAAAAAAACTCTATTCGAACTGCGTCCTATTTAAGAATTTCCACTTTATCTCGATCATGACGTCAACCTAGTTTTTCTCAAGTTACGTTCCAGTTTCCACTTTGTTATGTGCGTAAGCTATGCGTTACACGCGGAGCATCAGTAGTGAAATTTCTGATCGACATATTTGTAATAATATTGTGTATATACTGAATTGTGAGTAATTAGTGTGATTAAAGGTAAGTGATTTTTATTTGATATAAATTCTATCTTTCTATAAAATTATGTACACTTCTATACCAATTTAAATTTGACTTTTATTTATTTAATTTAAATTTTGAATATTAACTAAATTTGAATAGTTTACAGCGCATAAGAAATATTATTTTTTATCTATTGTAGTTAAAAAAAAACTTTCGTAAAGAACAATTTACGTTGGCGCCAAATGTCTAAGTGGTAGGCTTTTTATCTGGCACTGTATCGATTAATTTCCAGCCTATGGAGGCTCCGATAGCATGAAAATATGAATATACCCGGTGTCCTATTTTTCAAATCTTTGGGTGGATTTGTTATAAAATTATTCTAAATAAAAATTCTTTTACGAGGATTACAACACAGTTTGTTTAAACAAAAAAAATCATTTAATTAAACAGGAATATGTATTAGAAATTTTGGGTTGGATTTCGTTGGTTGGTTTTGATTTTTTTGTTTATTAAAGAGATATTTGTGGGATATTTAGTAATTCGATTAGGATGTTTAGGGTTTTCATTCCACGATGTACGAGGCAGGTTCAATAAAAACACATTCGAGCGATGGTACATGTAAGAAGCGGTTTATTTCAACTAAACAAAATTGCCATTATTACACAGACAGGCATCCCACTGCTTCACAAGACGCTGTATACAGGTGTCGTACCACTCCTCTGGCTGTTGACGGAACCATGTCAAAATTGCCTGCTGGATTTCAGCGTCCGATTGGAATCGCTGTCCGTTGACTGCCTTCTTCAATGGTCTAAAGACATGGAAGTCACAGGGTGACAGATCCGGCCTGTAAAGAGGGGTGCTTTAATACCTCCCACCCCATCCGCGCTACCTGTGACGTGATGATATTAGCAATATCCGGATGGGGGTTATTGTGAAGGAGGATCCCAGGACGCTTGTTCTTTATGACTATACGTAAACGAGTCAAAGTTTCACTGTATCGGACAGAATTGATGTTAACATGAGGGTCTTTAAATTCAAGATGTAATGATCCACTATGATCGAAAAAGTAGGTAAGCGCATAACCTTGCCCGCGGAAGGTTGAGTTTTGAATTTCTGGTGCTTTGGAGACAATGGATGTTTCCAAAACATACCGTCACGTTTCGACTATGGCTCCTAATGAGTCACACCGACAACAATGCGGTGCACCTTTCCGTATCCAGACTCATGAATTACAGCACGGATTGTTCTCACACTGATATAAAAACGATCTGCCAACACGGCGTGCGAGCTTGTACAGGGTTTCCACGACCGAGTGGGACATAGGGAGAATACATATAAAATCGGTTTTCGGTTTATTATTTTTAAACCTATTGTACGTGAATTCCTAATAAGGCTTTTGACACGTAAGTTAGTGCAAGCGGCCGTGGTGCAGACATTCACGCGACCCCTTAATAACGTAAGACACAGATCGTTTGGGGTTCGAATCCGAGAAATGAATTTTATTTTTTATTTTTTAAAAATCTTGATTTACTTTTGATGTTTATTTTGACAAATGATTCGTCGGTAGTAACAATTAAAAATCGAATAATATAATAGCACGTGATCATTTTTGTTATTGTAAAAATTATTCATTATTTATCTTAATCCTCAAAAATCGATTTTATAGTCTTCAAAATCTCTGATTTTTGTAGTGTTATTGAATTTGTAGCATTATTGTTGAAGATAAAAAATAAAACTAATCTGCCGGGATTCGAACCCTAAACAATCCGTGCATTTGCGTTATTAAGCGGTCGCGTGAACCATTACGCCACGGACGCTTGCACCAACTCACGTGTTAAAAGCCTTATTCGGAATTCACCAACAATAAATTTAAAAATAATAATTTTTTGGCTTTATTAAAATGACTCTCTTTGTACTATGATTGTGGAGATGTTCATTGTTAACCCAGTATAATATGTGACACTTAAATTTGAATGAAGTAGTGTTAGGGAGATAATATTCACCGAGAACCGATTTTATATGTATTCTCCCTATGTCCCACTCGGCCGTGGAAACCCTGTATAGCAATGTTTTGGTTTATTGCAATATTTATGTAAAGTACACCCAGTTAGAGCCACAATCATACATCGCATGCGCTGTAATTGCTTCTATATAATTTTCAGTTACATTTCTTGTTTACAACAGCCATATTGCATCGGTGTTATTTTAGTAACTGCAGTTTATTATTCGAGGTGTTTGTTTATTTGTTATTTATATTTTGTGTATTTTTTGTATATATTTGAAGGTTTTGTTTTATTTCTGATATACCTCCTATATATACATCCTTTGTAGTGCTGCCAATCTTAGAAAAATATAACATGCGTATACGTGTTTGGCAAAGTACGCCCAGTTGGCGCAAATCTGTACGAGTGATTTAACATTGAGCTTCCATTCTCCCTTATCTTTGTCTGCCAATTCTCTAACACGAATTCTCCACAACGGCTGCTCGCCGTCGATTGTCGTCCATCACTGAACTTCCGATAACAGTCGACGACTGTAGTTCCACATCTTGCATTCTCCGATAAATTTGAACAGGGATGTTGCCCTCAGTGTTTAAAAACTGTATTACTGCTCGGCGATCGGTCTTGGATGCGCCAACGATACGACCTGCCATACTAAAACGCGCACGACTGCGATGTCTACGAATGTCACGAGTCAACTGCTTCAGTAGACACTTCTCGAACGTGTATTTGTTGAACCTGCCTCGTAAGAGCTTTCGATTCCGTGATCTTCGTCTGTTACTTCTCATTGTTGACACCATAGTCGTTAATATTCTTCAGTTTTCTACTCTTGGACGAGCCTGTTTCAATCTGCTCATTCGTTTTTTAGCCGCAATATCTCGCCATCGTATTATCAATGAAAGATCACTTGCATTGCTTTCCGGCTGTTGCTCAATATATTGAAGAGCTATTCCAAGCGCATTTAATCCTTCTTCGTGACTGACTTTTTTAGATTCTCCCGTTTCGTTCTCTTCTATATCATCCGCGATTTCTTCTCCAGAATTGACGAGATCACAATTGTCTCCACGAATCCATTCTTCAGTATTGTATCTGTCGACGTCTTCGCAACCAGGGATTCCCTCCATGAGGCTATGCAGATCCACATTATCTATAATTTCATCACTTTGATTAGTAGAAGGCAATGACTTATTCGGCGTGAGCGTTTGGACAGCATCCCAAACTTGAGCTGATCAATAAATTACGCTTTTCATATCTATTGCAAGCAAACACTCTTTGAGGGTACTTCCGGCGGTGCATATCTCTAGAATCTCTTACAGTAAAAGATGTCGGTAATGACGTTTGAGTACGCCTTGATCCATTGGTTGTCCAATGGAGGTCACATTTGGTGGAAAAAAAATTGACAGTGATGTTTTCGCTTCAGATTTAATGTGCCTAATCGCCCTGGATTTGGCCATGATTGTGTGTTCTGGAGGCGTTGCTGCATGCAAAAATGCTCACCCTTTCTTTAGTCTTCTTGTACCCTGTAGCCACCGCTTCTTCTCGTGAAGGCATCATCTTAAAATTTAAGCCAGTCTCATCTCATCATCAAGTTTTTTGAATTCTTCCCTAAAATTTGTCAGTTCGCTTTCATCAGCTGTCAGTTTTTCGCCACAGATGCTTAACTGTCGTTTCTTCTATCTATCCAGCCATCCGCAACTTGCTGTAAAAGTCTTATTTTCATTAGGAAATTGTTTCGCTTTGCTCATAATCTCGATTTTTATTGTCCCCTGATATAGAATGAAACGACTTGGAAAGGTAGAATTTTTTATTTTTCAACATATATAGTGTCCTAAGACGTTGACACACTTAATATAACGATAGTAAACAGCTTATACACCCTCCGTCTAGGGCTGCAAACCACTCGTTCACCTCTATCGTCAGCGTCTCACCGTCACGAAAGCGAAACTCGCGAAAGGACTCTTTGAGTTTGGGGAATACTTGAGAGGGGGCCAAATCTGGAGAATAGGATGGTCGTTGGTAAATTTCGAAACCTGCATTATGAATTGCGATTCTTGAAACACACACTCTGATGAAACAGTACACCACATCTGAGGTTTCCCCTCCTTTATTTCTTTGATGAAATCACGCAGTTTTGACATTAAAACAGCATACGACTGCCTGGTTATAGTGTGACCAGAGGGTGGTAAATCCTTGTGCCTCCATTCCGTGTTCTGATAGCTAAACTCGTCTCAAATACGCTTTTGCTCTGGCAAACATTTTCGGTACTCATCGTGCAACCACCTCTATGAGACCTGATTCTTTATGTAAAATGGTTTCTACGTTACCTACTGAAAAGGCACAAGTCCCAGCGGAAAATGTCAAGTCCCAGCGGAAAATGTTGAAGGACCAACATGTTTTATTTTGACCAACTTTTTTTGGGCTGTTAAAGTTTTAGTTTCATCTAATTCATAAATGTGTGAAAGATCACAGAGTTTCGGCTCTTTCTTAGGTAACTACTGGAGACATAAACGAAAAATCTATCATTCTTTTAGCTAATCTGCCCCCTCAATTTGTCTTTCTTGCCATAATTCAGGTCATTTAATTTCATTTAATATAGCTGTTTGATATTCTACTATGCACACACACACGTCTTAAGACGCGGAGTGTGATGGCGTTGTATAACGTTGCGTGGTAAACCTAAGATTTTCCCCTCAATCAATCAATTGAATGGTAAAAAGTTATTAAAGGGATAAAATTTAAATTTGAAATAATATTGCTTTTATTTTATACAAAATGAATTGCATTTTATACATTCACAATATTTATCCAGAAGATTTTCTTAGATGGAAACGTTGAAGGGTCGTCAGCTCGGCAGTCTAGAACTCCGGGAAGCCTGTCAAGTAAGATTCGTTTATATGTATGTTTATCAGTGATATTTTTAATTTTTTTTTTTCGTTACAGAATTTCTTAACTATGGAATCAATGGAGATGAAAAATTTCAGTAAAATGCAACCCGATTTAAAGGAGACTGATGCATTACTTCAAAAAACAGCGAGAAAAACAGGAATCCGCAATGAAGGTTTTCCTCATCGAAGAGAAGTAAGTCCTATTATCCACTTATGTGTACAGTTAGTTGCAAATTAAATGCGAATCGACGATTTTATAAGATTTCCTTTTATTAATCTTGCCTATACAAACATCGTGTGTCTGCAATAATTGATATTGACTCTTACTTGTTAATTTCTTCTTAGGTTTGTATCACTTTTGATGTACACGTTAGAGGTATTCTTTCTCTTTTATTTTCAGATTTCCCAACACACGGATAACACAAATCTAGTCACAGCACAACCAGTTCCGAGTGAATCCTCGAGACTCTTGATAAGATCCCAATCGGTAAAAATCGAAGATGAAGTCAACAACGACGAAGAAACTACGAATTCGCGTAGATATTGTGGCTCTTGCAACTGGACTTGTTGCAATAGGATTTTTTGCTGCAACGTAGAATGTTGGGCTGAATTTTTACCGTTTTGTGGAGCAGTAATGTGTTGCGGACTTGATCTATATCTTAAAATCACTTAAACGAACTAGTATGAATTTATATTATACCTTCTTGTAATACGATAGTCTCCGATTAGTGAAAAAATGAAATTGAGCCGATTGAGTGAATCGAACCCCAGAAAGGTCTGTCCATGTTCATCCAGCTCGATCTACTCTAAACATTGCAGCAGTTAGTGGGAGTGAGGCGCATTTCAAACTTGATGGTTATCTCAACAGACAGAAGTGCTGCATTTGGGAAGCTGAGAATCCTTCTGGCCTCAAATTGCTGAAATTGTTGAATACGAAATTTGAAGTCATGGATTTCGTTCTTTGAGGTTTTTTTTTTAACCAAAGGTGTATGCCAATAACCTTAGAACAATTCCCGAACTGAAAGACGAGATTCGGCACATCATTGATGAAACTTAGCCAGAATATTATCCAAAACTTTATTAAAAGGACCAAAGAGTGCTTTCTGTCACGAGGCGACCAATTACTAGATATTCCATTCAGTACATAACTGCCATGTCTACACTCTTTATTACAATAAAAACTTTTTAAATAATGTTTTTTTTTTCAACTTAATGGGACACCCGATATATTTCGATTTCTTCAGCAATATTGTCCGTCCTACTCTTTCCACTTCCTCACTTTGATAATTTTTTCCCTCTCATTTCTTATAACAGAGCTCCATCCTTTCTTAAACTGGAGTAAGGTGCTGTGGGGTAACTGGGCCATAGCTAATTTACATTGATGTTTTTAGGAGATTTTAACGAAATGCGGTTGCACATTGCATTCATGCCGCCTACTACAACAGGTCTAACCTCAAAATAATCCGTTATAGATACCCTAGCCAGGTGTTGCAGTGTTTCTAAGAAACTTACTCTTGGTGGGTCCATTTGCCCCAAAATCGTGGGGCAACTGGGCCCTCCTGACAAAAAAAAAACTACTCATATAGTTGAAAATCGTTAATCGTCGTGTAAAATCGTGTCCCAGTTACCCCACAGCACCTTATATGGTAGTAAATTGATAAATTTGCACGAAGCAGTCACCAGTTAATGGTATTCCTGAGTTGAAGGTTTACTTTACGCAAAATTTTAGTAATTTCCGCGCAAAATTCGGATAATTTGCAAGCCCCACAGCCAAAACACAGTCGCGTTTGCAGACTTTCCATTTCCGAAGTCAGATATTCGGTAAGCCTTACACCGTTCATCAAGAACAATAAGGCAGTTGAAGATTTTATGAACCATCTTATCCAGAGCAACGATTTAAGCGTCCGATTGGCATTCAATATTAAAAGCCAGTAGGTTCAAAAGCATCGATTTGAAAATGGCTTGATGGTTAGCCGCAGGCGCTTAGGCGTTAGCCCATATCCTGCAATTTTCGGACCACACTGCACATAACAAGTTATGTGCCTTGAAACTGTCAACCACTATCTCACTGCCCGCACGAGACCGACACCTCGCGGAGAGGACTGGCGAGCCGGTGGGCTCCTCTCCACCGTGCTATCCATGTTAGACAAGTTCCCTTGTCAACGTTGGACGGGTCACCGCTGGAGACACTTTAGCGACTCCTACCTCACATCTAACCCCACGGAGCGTAGGCCTTCTTGCGGATGGGGACTATCGGCCAAGCGTGGGAAACGGAATCTGGCCGTGAGATACAACCAGCCCGCCCGTGAATTAAGCCTGAACTACGGGGACGGCCGGACCGAAGCCCTACCCCAAAATGCCAACCGCGTCAACTCTTTCGCCCCTCCGGCGATCAAGTATCCGCGGCAGCTACAGTGAAACCGTAGGGTCCCAGAGTCACCGAGTTGTTTTAGGATGAAACCAAAGGTTTTCCCAACGAGACAACCAGCGGGCGGACTACTCCTCGGCGAACCGACTTTTGTCCTCCCCTACTATCTTCGCCAAATTCTCTCGCCACGCCCGTTTCCCTGAGTGTGGCCACTAAGGATGGGGTAGTGCAACTGCAGAGTTCTCAAGGTAAGTGCCGTAGGGTGCCTCACTTACCCACCGTATATTCCGACGGTTAGCGGCCGGACACCGGAGCGTATGCCCATGCCTACGCCCAAGCATCCCCTATATACGAAGTCTACTCCCGCCACGCCCGTTGCCCTCAAACTATGAAATCAGGGATTGGGTAGTGCAACCGCAGAGTTTTAGGGGTCGACGCTACAGGGTGAACGCCGACCCGTAATAGGTTCAAAAGCAATTAGAAATGCTGTTTACAAATGTTGAAGAGGCTTTGAGGGAGGCTTTAATTACGACGAAGCAAACTCCCAAGATGATCTAAGCGCCAAGTAGGTTATCGTATCAATGGGAATGAAGAGGGTAAAACGGGTGCAAAACGTTTCGACAACGTCAGTACCTAAGTGTTGTGTGGTGTATAGTTTGTACAAATCCTTCACTTGTCCGAGGCTCAGATAGATAGTATGATCTACGCAAAGTCAGTCGCTAGTATGCCTATTTTTGAAATACTATTTTTCTCCGTTCTATTGCCTGTGATCTGAGAACTAAAAACCATAGACTTTAGAAGCTGGTTCTAGAGGTGTACTTTTAATCCAAAAAAGTTTTCAAAAAGTGTCAATTTGGTACGAGACCATCATGCCAAAATATGATTTATGGTCGGTGTCGAGGCACTCGAATAAATAAAAGAACCACGAACCACTTTTAAGGTTCCCCCGAACCACGGTTTTTAGATTTTTATTACTTTTGAAGGTCGTAAGCGGCCAGCCAAATGAACTTGATGGTGGATTTGATGTCGAGGCACTCGAATAAATAAGAAAATCACGACGTTTTAATTACCTAATTTACCGTTTTTCGATTTTTCTTTATTCTGAAGGCCACAAACGGCGAGCCACTCCCCTCCCCCTCTCCCTCTCCCGGATGCCTAAACAGGCAATCATCTGGACCTTATTGAGTGCGTTGGTCGCATAGCCCAAACTGGCTTTGTGCCACCAGACCAACGATGCATAAATTATAGAAGGTACTATAACTATCGTGTACAGCCAGTGTACCATCATAGGTTTCAGCCACCACGTTTTACCAAACATTCCTCTACATGCCCAAAAGGTCCACATGGCTTTGTTTGTTACACGTTCCAGGTGTGTGTGTTTGTACGTTAGTTTAGCGTCCAAAGTCACCCCTGGGTATTTCACCTCAGAAGATACGAGTATTTTAGAACCGAAAGTGACATTGAAGTTTGCAAACTTTCCTCCTTCGAGTGAAAGGAACCATAGTCCTTTTTCTAGAGTTGACGATAGTCCACCTAATTACGTTAATATTTCTACAAAAAGTTAATACAATACTAATCGACAGCGGCGTACAGCCTATATCGTCTGTTGCTTAGTAAGTTGAATTCGTACGGCTTGAGTGGAGTAGGTAGCAATCGACTGGTTTGCGTCCTATTTGACAGGTAGGTAGGACTAAGTGTTGACGATAGTCCACCTAATTACGTTAATATTTCTACAAAAAGTTAATACAATACTAATCGACAGCGGCGTACAGCCTATATCGTCTGTTGCTTAGTAAGTTGAATTCGTACGGCTTGAGTGGAGTAGGTAGCAATCGACTGGTTTGCGTCCTATTTGACAGGTAGGTAGGACTAAGTTTGTGCGGATTAACTACAAAGGGAAAGTAACTAGCAAAATTCGGTTATTCCCATTACCAGTGTCTGTTGGGGTTCCGAAGGGCTCAATTTTAGGTGTTAAGCTAGGTCCCTCGAGCTTTCTTCTTCGTATAATAATAATAATAATATAATTTATTCAAGAACATGCGTACAAACGTGTATGAATGTGTGTTACTTTCATTTATGGTTAATCCATTCTTCAAGTACTAAAGCTGTAAACAAGAGAAGCTATTTTTTGCATTCTCTTCTAGATCTCGTATTTCAGTGCCTGTGATTAATAAAGAGGTGTCATCTGCATAATTAACGGTCAAAACTTTCTCCGGCAAGCTATAGGGGCATATCGTTCATATATATTATGAATAAAATTGGTCCGAGGATACTCCCTGTGGCACTCCAGTTGTTACGAGGGAGCGTTTTTATATTCGCGGAATGAGCGGGTTGTAGGGGGTGATTAGGCGCATTGGGGGCGTGGCCTGTGCAGCGACTCATAATTAGTATAAATACGAAGTTTCATTGTTATTAGACAGTTAGTTTCCAGTAGGGATGAACTCCAGTTATGCAACAGACTTCAGCACTCTATCGACGATATCTTGGCATGGGCTTCTAAGTGGAGACTGAAAATCAACGAATCAAAAACAGTGGCAGTTCGTTTCACGAATAGACTGCGCCCTCCATCTGAACACGTCTTCATCATAAATGATTTCAGGCTCCCTTGGAGCCCGTCGGTGTTGTATCTGGGAGTCAGCCTGGACTCACGTCTGACAATGCGACTCCATGTTAACAAAGCCATTGAAAAATTCAATGCGGCGAGGAATTATCTTTATCCTCTACTATGCCCTAAAAGTTCCCTATCGCTGAGGATTAAAGTCCTTATCTATTTCACGTTTCTTCGACCCATAATTACCTATGCTGCTCTGGCATGGTCGAGTCTGGCGATGACACTTTATATAAAACTAGAGACCCTACAAAATAGGATCCTCAGACTGATCACCGGCGCCCCTTGGTATGTGAGGAATCAACAACTAAGGGCAGATTTAGATGTCCCCTCACTTAAGCAATTCACCATCACTATTGCGAGAAACACTCAAGAAAGGATACGGCGCTCGGGAAATCCTCTGATCAGCGAATTAGCAAATCTCGACCCAGACCGACCTCCCCCATTGGTTCAAATTCGAAGAGCCTTGGCAATGGACGACCATGAAGACCTATGAAGAGAAAATCATCGTACACACTTCATCCCAATAGGATAAAGAGATCGCAGGAACTCACTTTTTCGGCCCTTTCGGGCTTACAGGATGAAAAAAGGGCTTAAGAACCTTTGGTTCAGCCCTAGGGGAGAAAAGAAAGACCACAGTTAGTCTTTGAGCTATCGTCAACCAAGCAACATAATCAAGAGTGAAAAGTGAAATATGGAAAAAATCGAATATCGTGCCGTTATAAAGTTCCTTACCAGGCAAGGAAAATCAGTCACGACCATAATGAATGAGATGTCATTGGTTTACGGCGACTCTTGTACAGGAAAAACCGTGGTGTACAAGTGGCATAGTTTATTTAAACAAGGAAGGGAATCCCTTGAAGACGACCCGAGGCCGAGCAGGAGCATTGAGGTGACCACGCCAGCACTTATCCAAAAAGTTGAAAAACTTGTAGTCGAAGATACAACAATTTTTAAAATCGTACACGATCATCTCGGCATGTCTAAGGTCAGCGCAAGATGGGTGCCGAGAATGCTCACGCCGCCGCAAAAACAACAGCGCGTAGAGTGTTCGCGTGCATTTTTGGACCTCTGTAATGAATCTGTTGATTGATTATAAAGATAAAGGTGTTTCTATAGCCGGAGAATATTACGCTTCAATATTAGAGCGACTAAAAGAAGCCATTAAAGAGAAAAGACGGGGAAAATTGACGAAAGGTGTGGTGCTTTTGCACGACAACGCGCCCGTCCACAAGAGCCGCGTTGCGTTAGCTGCCCTGCATAAGGTGGGCTTCGAAATTGTGAATCACCCACCCTACAGCCCAGACCTGGCCCTGAGTGATTACTACCTGTTTCCGAAAATGAAAAAAGAGCTGCGGGGTAAAAAATTTACTGCCGATGATGAAGTCAAGGAGACAGTTTCGGCGTATTTTGCAGATAAAGAGAAATCATTTTTTTATGAGGGTATAAATATATAATATAAATATTGAAAATAAAAATAATTTGGTTTTTTTATTTCCACCCCTTATCCCCCATTCCGCGAATATAAAAACGCTCCCTCGTATCTCTAATGGCCTTGACTACACTGTAGCAGATTTGAGGCATATCTTTTGAGATCTGTTGTTTAAATAGTTCCTGAAACACTCCAGTCGTATTCCTCTTATTCCTAATTTATCAAGTTTAGCAAGCAATATGTCAGGTTGCACACTATCAAATGCTTTCGTAAGATCAACGACTAATCCAAGTCCTTTATAATGTAAGTTCATCACATCCATCAAAATAATGGCAGTTTTGTCGCCTGCTTTAGTAGCAGACAAAAAACTTAAAACAGAATGTTTTAAATATTATGTTAAATCGAGAGCTCTGAAGCCATGCATGGTGCATTTTTAAAAGTGTCAAGTGGGAATTTTTTATTATTTAAGTACATAATATTATTATATAGTATTATTATCATTAATAAATATTAAAAAAAAAACTGAAGTACAACTCTTCCTTGCCGATATAAACATATCTGATGAGTCTGCGGTCATTAATGTTGATTGTTGTCTGTCAGTTTCTTGTTAGGTTAGTATCACTTTAAATATACCACGTTAGACGTATTCTTTCTCTTTTATTTTCAGATATCCGAACACATGGATGACACAAATCTAGTCACGGCACAACCAGTTTCGACTGAATCCTCGAGACTCTTGATAAAATCGCAATCGCTAAAGAGCGAAAGTGAAGTCAAAGAGAGTAAAGAAACTACGGATTCGCGCGGATGTTGTGATTCTTGCGATTGGACCTGCAACAATTGGGAATGTTGCTACTGCACGAACTACGATAAAGCATGTTGCATTGAATTTTGGTCGTTCTGTGGAGCGTTAATTTTCTGCGGATTAGATGTGTATCTTAACGTCGCCTAAAAATGTACCTAAATACTAAAAATAAGTGTGAATTTTTTGAAATTATTAATTAATACTTCTACATTTTTATATAAAGCGATATATATGTATTTAGCTTACAAAGGCAAGTTTAAATATTTTGCAACTTTATTTAGAATTAACTTTAATTAATTAATTTAAAAACATTCAGTTTTTCGCTATGTTGTCCTACAGTTTCTGCAGCGAATTAATAATAAAATGCGAATCGAAAATTTTATACAGTTGATTTAACTAAATCTAAGTTACAGCTGATAACACTTCCTACAAATCCTATTGATGTGCACAGATATCACTTTATCAAACATTTATTTACTACGCGGTGGGATTAAAAAGTGTACAAAACCAAAAAAAGAAACTTTAAAATTTATAAATCAACATTATTAAACCGACCTGCCTACCGCTATAGCTAGCTTGAGTCTTACTGCTAGGTTGCCACTATGGGACTGGATAGACGAGATGATATCGAAGGCTTCCAACAAAATGAAAATTAAAAACAAAAATACAAAAAAATATCTATACAACTTACTCAAATTCGACGTTTCGCCACTAATTTAAGTGGCTTCTTCAGGAGCAAAACTAAGTGAGGGGCGCCAGAAGGTCACAGTAACTCGACGTGTCAACCACGCTAGAGGCGAAAACCTTCTAACAAGGAAAAGGTGGACGTACGTGGGTATATATACACGTAGGTTCAGCTCACAATGCACCATAGGAAATTTCAATATACGTATGGAACCCAGTGCGATGTGGCAAGGCGCTAGTCATGCGCCACAAGTTCGATCGTCGATTCGCACAGAAGGAATATGCCTACGACTGCATCCTCGCTCGGTTTAAATTCAACTGAATTGTGCCTGTGCTTCGCTAGACACAAGGTATAACGCGAAGAGAGGCATACGCTGTTGCAATTCATACTGCCTATGGTGCATTGTGAGGTGAACCTACGTGTATACATCTATGGAGGGAACGGAACGGTGGCCGCAAGGGAACGATGCGGAACAGTGAGCACGGGTTGAAGAAGCGGAAAGAACGGGTTTCCAAATATTGGAGAGTGATCATTTTGAACTGTCCTGGGTTGGCAACAAAAAAGTCCCAAGATAATTGAAAACTAGGATATATTTACTTCCGTGAATTGCCCATACTGAATTTACATGTCTAACGTCAAAACCATAGTATCGACATCTGTCAAAGCTCATCTGTTATCTGTCATTAGGTATATAATAACGTGCCATCGAAAAAAAAAACATAATTGGTGTAGGCTATGTAAATGTTTTTGATCGTTGCTTTAGCCACTACCACATAATGATATGTATTATTTGGCATTTTATTGTAACCAAAGTTTATAACCTCACATTAAATGTCAAGGAATAAATGTCATTATAATCCATTCACGTTAAGAAAACAGTGTTAGGTAAGATAGGGCATAATTTCTTGGTGGTTCTGATTGGTTAATAGCCAAGTCAAGTTTACTCCACAATAAAAATCCTACCTTGTATCAAATCTAAATTGGATAAAATGAAAAATCACTGTTAGCTATTAATGAATTTGATTCGCTGTCACTTGTCAAATTTTCTTATTATGGTTTAGTATTGTCCTTGTATTCTGTATTGCTTGGTATTTTCATTGATATAGTCGAGGCACGATAAGTTCCAATGGACGTCATCAATAAATCGTGACGTCAGATTGACACTATTGCCGGATATACTGACTCCTTCAGTGGATCTTTAGACACACGTCATTGTTTGATGACGTAAGCAAAGATTGTCGGTTAATCTACCTATCCTTATTTAATATCGGTGTTGAGTATTCAAGCGCGAAAAATACGTATGTCTGCAATACAAATCATATCTAGACTACTGCCTTAATCAAGTGTCAGATTGTACATCATTAGTATTTACTGTCATAACTTATTTGCAATATGACAGATTTATATAATAGAACTTTATTAAAAAGGCGAAATTCATCTTATACATGCTCTCTAAACGTTATAATCAAACGTAATGCGTGTTTTAGGTTAATGCTCAATTGGTAGAATCCTAACCATAGAAAAATCCTAACCTGCTTTGTGTGTATGTTTACTGTCAGAAATGTGTATTTTAATGCATTATGTATATAGTGCTTGACTTGAACTAGAAGTACCGATTTGATTCGTACGCATAAAAATCGATGACGTGCGTCTAAAGATCGATTACACGAACTTTATTTACTTACTATGACGTATAATCGTTACAATCATAGACCACTTACACTTATAGACGTTTCAGTTAAATGGAACCAGATTGTACTAGCTGGGTGGTTTGCTCCTTCAAACAATAGATGGAGCCATTCGAGGTTTAACTGTGATCACTTAAGCGACTATCTTTGTTCATAATACCAAATCATGTAATAATAAATATAATAATATTTTTCTGCAATCACTTGACAAAGAATGCTTTTTTGCTTATCATTGGCAACGAAAAGTTAATGTTTAGGTACCGAAGACCGTCACATGACCGTTACTGACTCTACATAGAGCGATCGAGTCTAAAAATTGCGTGTTGTCAATAGCCTGGTCAATAGCAACCAGTACCTAACATTCAAATTGACATATCGCAAAGCACAATAATTTCTCGCAATTTGCGCGTTAACTTAAAATATATTTGAAGAAAATGATAGAAAATAGTGATAATGATATTCTGAGTACACTTCCTGAGATCAGAAGTGCTGCAAGAGCCGTAAGTTTGAATTTTTTGTCAGAAAAATCAAAGGCAATGAGAAGCGGCCACTTCATAGAATGGTGTAATGCGAAGAAAATATGTAAATGTTTGGAAACCGTATTCGTCTTATATTTTCCCGAGAAAGCCAAATCATCAAAATCGTCACTTTCAGGTTCCAGGTTACAAATAATGCCGATAAGTGAATTATTGTAGTCTATTTTATTGACCATTTGTTATAAATATTTTACAATAAAGTTTATGATTTAAACAGTTTCACTTTATTAAGTGATTCTAGAAAAAAATGTTGTATGTATTACAGGCAAAAAGGGACATTATTGCTCTCGCACAATAATGTGTCACTTTTCGCTAAATACACAAATAACTATTATAAATCATTTACAAGTTATTACTGACGTCCGTTTGAATTTACCGCTAAATTAAATTACTTCTTTCTACTAATGCACGGGCGTGGGGTATCTATAGATGTTTTTAAGTGATCTGTGGTTATACTCGTGTATGTAGAAATAAAATATAATATAATCTACTTCTCTGACAGGAGCCAAGGGTAACAAAGGGCGTTTGTTATCGCGTTCGTTATATAATCAGGGAACTCATTGTGTCTTCCGCCTGTTGAGACAATGCACGTGGTATTTTAGTAAATATACGTCGATTAGTTATAAAAAGAACTTTTGGGGAAGCAAAGAACTAAAAAATTCGACGAAAACTGAACACAAACTGACGTAAACGGAGAAACAACGAAAGAGATTGATACTCCATGATACTTTACGAACTGTCAACATTCAAAATGACTGGACGAATAACAGAATAACAGAAACATAAAAGTACTACAATTTTGAAAATGTAATTCATGAAATAATTAATTCTTTTTTTACATTTTTAACCTTGAAATAACGATTGTTTGTATTAAAAAACAGTATATTGCAATAATCTTTGAAATGTAATTCAATTATCAAATAAAAAACTTTTTTCTTCAAACGTAACAAAATATGATCATTTTGTTACTGTACACATGCCTTTGAAATAATGCATTTTGTTACTAGTACAATAATAGAATCATTATATTACTAGTAAAATAATGTAACCGACCAATCACAACTCTTTAAAGTGACTGAACGATTATTTGACAAGTGTCAAATATTTACGAAATGACCGAAGAAGAGGTGTCATGTACGCCCCCAAATCTAATTAAAATTGCAAATGAAGCCGCCGCAACATTAATCCCAGCCAAATCACGTAAATTATACATCATTGCGTATGAAAAATTTATAAAGTGGACTAGAGAGCAAAATGTCAAGAATTACACCGAGAACGTTTTTGCTTGCATATTTTGCAAGTTTAGCGAAAGGTTTGAAAAGCTCCACGTTATGGGCACAATATTCAATGATTAAAGCTCAATTAAACTCAATACACAATGTGAATATTGGAAAATATACTAAATTAACAGCATTTTTAAAATGTCAAGGTGAGGGTTATAAACCAAAAAAATTTAAGACACTAAGTAAAGAGGAAATTGACGATTTCTTACGCAACGCAGCAAATAGAGAATATTTAGCTATTAAGGTACGTAAGGGTCAGTACCCAATATAAAATTATCACCAAACCGTTTTTTAGGTTGTATTAATTTTTGGAATTAGCGGCGCATGCCGTTGTGATGAGCTCCTGCATTTGAAAATAGATGATATTAACGATTTAGGAAATTTAGTTTTAGTTAATATACTCAATACGAAAACAAATCATTCCCGTTCTTTTACTATAATCGGAGAGTTTTACATAAATATGTACAGGGAATATGCCGCTCTTCGCCCAAAAGCCACAAACTTGACCAGATTTTTTATTAAATATCAAAATGGGAAATGTCACAATGTTGTAATGGGCATACACAAAATATCAAGCGTAGCTAAAGAAATTGCTTCCTACTTAAAATTGCCAGATCCGTTGCAATATACCGGTCATTGTCTACGTCGTACTTCAGCTACACTTCTTGTGGATAATGGTGGCGATATTACTTCTTTAAAAGACACGGAAGGTGGAAATCCACTAGTGTTGCTGAAGGGTACCTAGATGAATCCATATCAAATAAACGAGCTACAGCAACGAGAATATTGAATCCAACGGACTATAGCTCCTATACCACGAATCCGTCACCTGGTTGTAGTGCCACTGAAAATAGAGTTGAAGCAGCTACCACTACTACTATTAACACTGATACTGAAATGAACAATAGTACAAAATATGGTAAACAACTTATGCAAAATTGTTCTGTTAATAATTGTACTTTTAATATCACCATAAATAAATAAAAATTTAAACAAAGTACGTTGACAGTTGTTTGACAGATACATAGAACCTGATTTCAAACAATGATAATACATGTTATATTTAAATGTGTATTCCGCAAGAGCGATAGAAATCGTTTGAAGAAAAAATAGTTTTTGTACTCGCTTATCAAAACCTGTCATTTCACGATTCGATTTGCGTGCGTAAAAAGTCACTTTAAGCATGCACGAGTGCGTAAAAGTAAAGTTGGTACTTACTGGAACTTGATTAATTTAGTGACATTTTGACATCATAAATCCCTAACCTTAATAATATATGGTCATAAACGATAACGTATTTAACAATATGTATTATTATTATAGTTCTCGTATATTGTACAAACTTCGTGCGTGAAACATTTCGCGAATTCGTGTCCATAAACTGGTCACTCATTCGCGAAATATGATTTCACGCACTTGGTTCGTAAATAACTATTTTGTACTCGCCTATCAAAACCTGTCATTTCACGATTCGATTTGCGTGCGTAAAAAGTCACTTTAAGCACGAGTGCGTAAAAGTAAAGTTGGTACTTCCTGGAACTTGATTAATTTAGTGACATTTTAAAATTATAAATCCCTAACCTTAATAATATGGTCATAAACGTTAACGTATTTAACAATTTGTATGTATTATTATTATAGTTCTCGTACAAAAAGTATTGTACAAACTTCGTGCGTGAAACATTTCGCGAATTCGTGCACATTCGGCTCGCGCTTTAAACTGGTCACTCATTCGCGAAATATGATTTCACGCACTTGGTTCGTAAATAACTAATACATCACACGGAGTAGAAAGCTTTTTGTGTCTCGCCCAATTTGCACTGTCTCGGCTATCGCCTCGACAGCAAACGTTTGGGCTCGACACAAAAATGACAGCTTTCTAGTAATGTAATATACTATTAATAATTTATTTTGTGTGGTCACATTCCATATTTATTATGACATTTCATTATTTGTTTAACATCACGTCAATGACGTACATTGGAACTTGGCGTGCCCCGACTATAGTTTCTCTTTGTATTTTGTTATGTTATATACAAATTTGACTAAAAACACTTGTTATTATTACAGCTAAATCATTGGTTATTTTAAATAAACTCAGGTAATGTTTTACTATATGCGATTCATAGTTTGGTACAAGCATGAGTGACGACGAGGTAGTTGGTCGAAATGTTAACATTCCTGCTGGTTCATCAAAGAATCCTCAAAGGAAACGTATTCGCAGGTATTAGTAGTAGACAAAAGCAAATGGCTTACTATTTATATTTGCAACTAAGAACAAATTTATCACAGAATGTTTGTTATATGTGGTTATATGATTGATTGTTGATTTTACAAAAACTTTTCGGTGTGATAATAAGGTCGCCGATCGCAGCGCTAACTACTATTTTCTTAAAATGAATGGGTTATATAGGTATGTGAAAGTGGCTAAACTAACAATTCATTCACATAGCCTACTCTAATTATGATTTTTTTCGATGTGTCTAGATACACCACCAAAATAAATAAACATGGTTCGCCAATTACACAGTGTTGCCATATTAAAATCAGTGCGGCCAATTTAGGACATTTCAAAATCAGCACTTCGATGTGTTTAGTAGGTATATGTATATTACAACACCACGCCTTGTATTTTTTTTGCAAATAAAACCAACGAACAGCATTTTCTTTATATTTTATTTTTTGGTTCTACGTTTTTTTATTTTTTTTTTGTACTGCAGGTAAGTGAACCGCAACCATACAATAACAATGCGAGAATTACCGCCACAGGGAGTGCAACAACGAAATATCTTTTCCTCGTGATTCATATGCCTGTTCTTAACCTGCAAATTTGACTTGGCGGTCATAATTATAGCCGTAATACCGTTAAATTGAGTGTCTTCAATACATTCTCCGCCGTGGAAATTCTATACCTACTCATTTACAATGTAAAATCCGACTCATCATCATCAGACTCTACATCTCGATTCGCATTTAATTATTAACTTACTGTAAGCCATAGTTCCAAAGTTACGTTTTGAATGTTTTTTTTTTTTTTCTTAATAAATATATCAAATTTATATTCATACTGATTTTTCTTTTGTTGTTTTCAGTATGGATGGTCAATTAGGGATATAGCAAATGTAATTACAAGCCAACCTATTGCAGAAATTCAAACTCTTGCGAAAAAATCGAAATCAGCCGAAGACGAAACAAAGGATAACGAATTTGATCTCAGGAGACAAGTAAGTATAACATAAAAAATGTTTTTGCGATCCCAAAACAAAATGAATCCCCGAAATTTCATTTCCTTCATTTTCAGCTTGGATTGTCAATTAAGACCGTTACAACTCAATCCAATGTAGCAACTGAAACACAGCCGGAGAAATTAAAACCCATCGAACGCGAAGCGAAAGATAATGAAGCTGGCGAGAAAAAACAAGTAAAAGAATAAAGTAAAACTGCACCAATTTTAAATCCTTACTTCTACTTATTTATTGTAGTTCATCTACCTAGTAGAAACAAAATTCGTAGGCAAAGCAATTTCCGCGGAGGAAGAAGAGCAAATTCGAAGTAGACTAGCTGCGGATGAAGAAAAGGAAGAAAGCAAAAATAGCGTTAATGGAGAAAATAGCGATGTAAGAAATATTATCGTTGATATTTTATGGGAGTCGATAATTGCTATAAACGCTGCTGCGTCTGAATCTTCGAGTAGCAAAAAACAACCAGCGCCAATTCAAGATGGTTGCTGTGTCAGAATGGGTTGGTTCAATTGTTGTTGCTTTGAATTTTGTAATAGTAATAATAAGTCTTGAATCTTTGTAATATTGTCCATAATTCTTCAGTCTTGTTCATAAACAAAAAAAAATCAGATTGTTCTATTTATAATTAACTCCTGTTACTATGTTGTGGGAAAAATTGCTATAACCTTGTTGCTTCTTATATGATTTTAATTAAATATTGAACGCAACTGTCAACATGACAGTAGTACACCGTACCAACTTGTCAGTGTTCTCAACATAAATTCTGTTCAGAGTTTTGCCAACTGGAGATCGTTATGTCACTAGATCATGGTCATCAAGTCGTAACATAAAGTCAAAATATGTACAGGGTGAACAAAGTCAAGTGAAGGGGGAGTAATCTAAAATTTTTTGGGAGCACTGCACATAAATTGTTTTGACAGATTCTGTAAAGGTTAGGTATACTGCTTCAGTAATCTACAAATATGCAACCAGAAACGACAAAATAACAGCAAATGGAAACAATAAAATGACAGCAAACGAAAACAACCAAATGACAGTATGAAAGTACATATTTATTCAATGTATGTAGCTAACTGTAGAATGTAAAAATCAAGCGAATCAGGGATTTTTACGCTACCACTACACTTCACTTGAGAATGCTCGCATTTTATATCAAATAACTATCAAATTGTGTGCTGCTTGTTTTGGCATGTGGAACTCTTAAAATAGTTGTCACGGCTGTCAAACTCTGTAAAAACATTTATTTGTTACGAGTTTAACAAGAGTAACTGTCAAAATATTTCCGACAGCTGTCAAATTGTAGATAGGCGACTATTTTACACGAGTTCAACACTTCCATTCGTAATAAAAGTTTTGAGGGCTCTAAAACTATAAAAACAGTTATTTCCATTTTGTTTGGCTGCATCAATTGAATTACTTAATAACTGTAATAAAAATAGTCATATTTTTTGGAAATATTTTTTTAATGATTTTTGCGCTATAAAATTGCAAATCAAATAACAAGCCATTTAAGAAATAAAAAATATATAAATTCTTAATAAAAACGCAGTGTTCAATATGTAATAAGTAGTTATTTTATAATAAGATTTCAATTGACGTTTGACAGTTTGGCGAAACGGATGCAACTCTTTTTTAAATATTTAAAATAATTCAATCGTTGAATATTTGCTATTTCAAATATTTATTACTTTTTGTTTTATTCTACTAAAAACCATGTAAATAAATACATTCTGATTGATAAACCTTCAACATATTTCTATTGTTTCGATTGATAATTGATTATGTTTAATTCAGTTGCGGTTAGTTTCAGTTTGCTTTATGCTTGCAGTTTGTATAACAATATAGGTAATTCGACTATAGCAGAAACATCAGAGATGATCTCAAGGTCACTATCCTAGGTCCTATCGAAACATCGGTCGAGATAAAAAAATGATGATAATCTGTCACTCTTCTGAGGGCCTCTCGATCGAAGAACCTGTTGATCCAGCACTTGGAAGAGCTAGATCTGGATACTCCTCCTCCTATTAATTTACATCAGACTAGCATCCAGCTGGAATTTGGTCGTCCAGTTACAGATCCATACAATTCCTTAATCGTTATGAACCATGCGGTTAGAGGGACCGCGATCTCAAGAAGAATAAAACCTATGACAATCTGTCATTCTAACCAGTTGTGTGCTAAACTGTTGCTGACAATTGCTGTATGTCGAAGAGAGCATTATAACTTTCCCGAAGCATAAGTAACAGGTGTCATTTTCTGTAATTTACGATCGAGTATATAGATGATTCTGAGTAAATAAAGAAACGCAATTTTATCTTGCTATGAACTGAACGAACGCAGAACAGTCAAAGTTAATAGTATGACTTCTTCCTAAAATATATCGGGTGTCCCGTAATTTTTTTAGACAATTCAATGACGTTTGGTGGCTATTCGAATTAAAGAAAAGTTGTTGAGGGTTGCACTGTGGTGAAACAGGTCCCATGGCTATCCACCAAATTTAATTGAATCAACTATTTCAACGTTGTTGTCTATTTAAAAAATTCTGGAATCCTCGGTACACACAGATGTTATTATATGCTTTTAGTGTTATCTGTCTTTTACATTGTTGCAATTTTAATAAAAATAAATTAAAACAGATTTTGTTTTTATCTTTATTGGAACCTGTATATATATTATTATATCATCCATTTACAATTACACTTCAGTTTGAATGTTTATTAGAAAAAATTAATAAAATGGATTACGTGGTTTCGATCTCTCAGACCTCAGCAGCATTCTTACAAATGCAAAACCTAATTTCATCGAAGAAGGCTGATGAGGTCTGATAGATCGAAACCATGTGCTCCGTTTCTAATGCTGGATCTACTTCCGTAGCTTTTGTTTCATTAGAATGATTCCATATATACTGTGAGCGCCTATAGTAGATGCATTTTTTGATTTTGCAACAACATACAGTGTTGGGAAAAAATAACGGATATACCGTGTATATACACCGCTGGTCTGTTTACTATTAGAATGCGGTATAAAATACATGTATTTCGTACATACGGCAGCGAGCGGGGTTGCCAATATAATTTAACGCGGAATCATAACTATGACAGTACTTAATAATGACACAAATGACATTTAATAGAAAATCGTTTATTCACGCGGACAATTTTCTGTTATTTTGAGTTACTGACATTGTCTAAGATGTTGTACACTAAGGACGAAAGAATCCAAATAATTAAGTGGTACTATTCAGGTAATAGAGCACAAGAAGTAATTGGTCGCTTCATATTTTCATTTGAAAACAGACCCGTCCCTGCCGTTCAAACAGTTTTGAACATTGTTCATAAATTCGAATCTTCTGGATGTATTACGGACTGCCATAAATGCATTGAGAAGAGCAAAGGATGTCGTATACGGATATTGAGTGAGGAAAGGGAACGACGGGAAGTTAATGTATGTAGTGCTGTTGAGCAAAATGAACCATGCTCATCACGGCAAACATCCGAACAGGGGTAGAACTGCGCCGAATCGACAGCAAGCCGCCTCGATACTTTTCCCACACTTCGCTTCTTCCCTTCCCTTAAAGTGAATAAGTGCTTTAGGGAAAGGAGAACAGTGGGGTGTGGTAAAAATGTCGAGGCGACCCGTTCTCGATTTGGCGCAGTTCTACACCAGGTTGATAACGTACGCGTACTGTAAGAAAGATTTTGAATAGGCAAGGGTATCGTAGCTACAGTGTACAAAAACGCCAGGAAATTTTCCTTGGAGATTAAGTAATAAGACGCATTAACTTTTGTGAAAGTGTAATGGCACGAGTCGTAGAAAATAATAATTTTATACAAAACATTTTATTTACGGACGAATCTGCGTTCTATTTACATGGTCGTTCTAATCCCATGATTATTAAATATTGATCAAAGCAAAATAAACATCTGTTTTTGCCGCTTCGTACCCAATATCCTCAAAAATTGAATGTGTGGGCCGGTATATTGAGCGATCATATTATTGTTCCTTTTTTTATTGATGGTACACTTACAGCAGCCAGATATTTGCAATTGCTGGAAACTAATATCATTCCGGCCGTTCGTGCTCTCAATGTTGCTGTTGTGCTGTTCAACGTTGATGAAATTTGGTTTCAACAGGATAACAGTCCAGCTCACACTGCACGGATTGTACGACAATTTCTTCAACAAACATTTACAAACCGTATACTAGGCTCCGGTGACACGATAGAATGGTCACCTCGCCCGCCCGATTTGACGCCGTTAGATTTTTTTCTGTTGGGGCTGTATCAAGGAAAAAGTTTATACATATGAGCATGAGCGATCTAGAAAATGGTTTCCAAAGATTTAAGTTTATTTTTAAGTTATGCATATTCTATGTTTTTTGATGATGCACTATGCTCTGCGTTCGGGGAAATTACTTTGTGACACTCTATTTATGATCCGTACTCTATTCACTCTGCTCTGCTCTGTTCATACTCTACTCTTTTTGATCTACTCTAAGAGTATACATGCCGAACGCAGCTTACATAGCCTACACCAATCGTTTTTTTTTCGATGGCACGTTACAACCAAAATCACTCCTATTGTAAACATACGTTTTTACATGTTCAATACTTGACTAACAGAGGGCGTATACATACTTATTTTGCAGCAAACTGATCTCGTATATTTCTAATACTGTTTCGGGTTTGATACCAATGTATAATTTCAATTTTTTCATCTTTAGAATACATTTTACGGATATTATTAGATATTATATATCTTGTCACGACTTTGACAGTTATCAAAATTAAGATGTTTATGTAGAAACCTTATTATAGGAGTAATGTTAGTTGCATAACTGTCCATGCGTTGACATGGGACAAATAAAATCGAACATAAGGGTACGGTGTTATAAAAACTTCACTATAAGTATACATCAGCGAGGCAGCAGATATTTATGTTATTTTATAAATGCTATTCGCAAATTCCAGTGGGTAAGTAATTAAAATATAAATATTGGGCATTGTTTGTTCTGTGTTGGCCTTCGTCACTTGACTTGTTATATACGATCGACTCTACACAAATCATTTAGGCACACCCGGGAAATTCAAAATTTATTCCTAATAATTAAATTCATACTATGCATCCTATGCAACTACAACCATTTTTACTTATTGCCTTGGCCGAATTTCTTCTTTTCAATTTTTGTTTCATTCATAAATAGAAATCGTGGTGTCTAAATTTCCCGCTAGATACCAGCACTTTGTATGAATATGAGTTATACAACTCTGCGAATCATCGTGGCGGCGCCTTGGTTCGTAAGCAATTAAATCCATAGGGATTTGAACATCCCGCATGAGCGCATATGCGATGGCGCTGGCCAGGGGAACTCTTTTTTTCGGAGAACCCGTTGATCCAGCACTTGGGAGAGCTAGATCCCAACAGACCTCCTCCTCGTGTGGAGACTAGGAGGATCTTATCGATTTATCCGGCCGCGATTTGGTCGTCCAGTTGCAGATCCAAAAATTCCCTTGATTGTTACAGACCCTGCGGTTAGAGGCGCCGCGATCGTAAGAATAATAAAAGGCTAACGATTCCAGCCTTAGATAAAACAGAAGCCCTATAAGTTATACAACTGCTAAGGAGCTAAATGTTACGCTCGGCCGTGACCTTGAACATAAATTTGTGAAACTGATAAAATAAGCGCGAAATTTAAAATTATTCTAATTCCGAGAGATACTTAAATGTCTTTGTTTTTCAATTTCATTCATTGCAGCACGGGAGATGTATAGAATAAACTTGTCAAATAAATTAAAAGATTAACAGCGAAGCGCGAAACACCATATATCGTAGATAAAACAAGGTAAAATAGGATGTTAACAAGTGGACCGAGGCAAGGCATCAGTTAGGTTGCCGAGTGGAGGCACACTGTTTCAACCACGCCATATCCACCGCCAGCAGGGGATTATGGCAGGAGGGTGCGATTACACATGGTGGACGTACACATCTGCTACGTGTACAGCAGACAATGACGCGTCGCCGAAACGTAGGTTCGACAGACCCCACATCTGCTATACATGCACGATAATGGCCGATCGCATGTCGTGCGTGTTATAAAGATCTTTGTAGAGGAGCACCTTATATGAATGCTTCCGTAGTTGACTCTGAATCCGATCGAACATGTCTGGAATATGATCGGTAGGACATTTTGACGTCATCTGACTACTTCAGCTAACATCGCAGACCTGTAGAGGTGATTTGAAGCAGCATGGTTAACCACCCCTCCCGCTATCATACAACAACTTATTTACTTTATGCCTCGTCATGTAGCAATGGTAAACGTTCTGTCTTGGAAGCAAAATTAGAAAGGTAAAAGAAACGACAAACATTTTTTTTTGTAAGTACTTGTATTTTCATTTAACATTTCTTTACTTCATCTTTTTTCGGCTTAAATAAATAATAAAAACGTGAAAGTACAACAAACCTATCATTATCGGCATTATCTTTAATCATATTACATTAGATCATCGTGTTTTTTTTTCATATAATACATACATACATATTATATATTCTTTTTTTAAGTCTTGTAGTTTGTATTCCTTTATTCTCGTTAATAAGTAATAACTACATTAAATGTATCCTGTTGCTTGGTCAACACTGGCACTTCCGTGTATGTATAAGCGACATATGTATAAAGTCTTTAATTATTTATATTCCCCCTTATTTTTTGTACTAGAAAATGGTCTTTTTTCGCTAAACATTTTCGCACATTATGTAAAAAGTATTCAGCTCATTGGTTTTCCCCACTCAAAAAATTCCAAGTGTGTAAAACGAAGTTAAATATAAACAGCTAAAGAGAAGCTAATGCGAGCGCGATATCACAACAATAAATTAATAATTCTCATTAACTATTAATACACTAAAATATCACTCGAGATAACGTGTATAGAACATACATTATTAGGTATGTGTTCCGTCTTTAAAATCAACCTTCTACATCTCAAAAATTGAGAGCAATTAACAACTACAATCTAATTTTGTAATTTATATATATAGGGCGACTTTTTTAACACTCTGTATAGTTGCATCCTCGTATACAGGATGTACCAGTAAAAAAAGAACACAACCTGCATCTCACTCCCCAGATCCGAACTACCTTTAATTGCTCTCACTCTATCAGTAGTAGTGTATCGGTGACGAATTAAAACGAAAGAAAAAAAAAACAATAAAACAGAATTCAGTATTCATCAAAGGCACATTCCGGGATTCTGAGTGCACCAACGAGGCCATAGCGCTTCGACGCCGAGATCACGCGACATCATGCGATCCCTATGCACGCTTAAACGCGTGTAAACGTCCTCGGCGATCCCGTAAGTGTCGGGATTTATCTTCGGATCGCTCCAGACGCGTTCGGCGAAAGCGGCGGCGCGAGGCCACAACCTAGCGTCCAACGATAATTCATCTAACTGCTCGCTCCATAAGCAGGCCTCGGCCCCGACGGTATGCGATTTGTAGAGGGGATCGTACGCCCACGGTTGATGCAGGTAGACGGTCTGCCATGGACGGTACGGGTCGCAGGCGGCTTCGCCACGTTCGCGCCATCTACCGAAACCGCAATCTAAATACCACGCGTTCACGTGCGATAAGATCACTTTATAACCGTCCGAGATTAATTCGCGAGTCTCGGACCAATCGCTAGCCCCCATGTCTGGATTATAATACTGTTTTTATCTAGGTATTTCAAATTATAAGGTCGCCTACTTAGATTACTCGACCAGGCTATCGTATAAGGTGGTTTCCTCCCACCGTTAGCCCTTTCTAACTTATGTAAAATCTTCAACGTGAATTCCCCCCATAAATTGTGAAGATCTGTGTAGTTCGTAGACGTCAGGTTTTTAAGCAGGTGTTGCTCCCAACAATCTAGGTTTACTTCGTCACCCCCTATATGGAATAATTCGTCTTCGCCGGTCATCTTGATGATGTCCCTGTATATCCTTTCTAATACCTCGTAGACTTGCTGGTTTTCGGGATTCAGTTGACCGCAAGGTGGTTCCCCGCAGTACATGAACCATGGTTGGGCGTTTACGCATACAGCTAGTTCGCCTAGTCCTTCTTGTGGGCCCCACGTCCAACCGTTACCTGTTAAAAAAAAATCTAGTTTAGAATTGGTCAAGTTCGTTTCGTCATTGGCGTTCATGGTATAGGTACAGGAATCACCTTACTCGTAAGAACAATAAGAATAAATCAAATACATGGCGTCCCTTCAAATGCCAAACCTATTGATCGTCAATAATACAAATCGGTTATTGTAGATACTGGTTTAGCTCGAACAATATAGATAGACGAGTCTGACATTTGCAGGGATGCTGATGAGGCGGGAAAGGCCGAAACTACGTAATCCGTAGAGATATTCAAAACAAAAAATACTCAAATATTAGCAAAATTCGACGACTATCGTTAATTACCTAAGAGCAGATCTTGCCGCCAGAAGGAGTGCCAACAAGATCTCAAAGAAGGGCACAAAACCCTACCAAAGTAAATATCGCATTCACTACGGTAACCAACAAACATAAAAATAACTACATAATTCCGATAAAACGGATGAAATATGCAATTGCACTACAGTCAACCAGTCTTGCAATCATGTATAAAAAATAAACGGGTTCGCCGTATTAAAGCAATGAGTACGGCTGAACTTCAACTGTAGAAATAAAGCACGAATATTTAAAAACGTAACAATTTAATTGTAAAACGCAGTTGTAGTTGACGTTTAATTATCAAACTAAATCGTATTCGACATTTAATGATCAAACTTGATCGTTTTTGATGTTTAATTGCCAAACTAGGTTCTATATTTGACTTTAATTACTAAATTTAGTCATACTTGACGTTTATTTGTCAAATTTGATCGTGTCTGATGTTTAATTGTCAAACGCGATCGTATTTGACGTTTAATTGTCAAATTAAGTCAGATTTGACGTTTAATTGTAAAACTTGGTCAAATTTGACGTTTAATTGTTAAATTTGGTTGCATTTGACACTGTAAGGTTTCTTGGCTGTAATCTTCTGATGTTAATGCAGTGTAGAGCAATTTAAACTTACATCACACCGGCAAATTATAACAAACAGAATTTTAGTTGTTGTAATTTGCTAACTAAAGTTCTGTTTAAGATTTCATCTGTAGTATTTGACGTTTAGCTGTCAAAATTGGTATGGTTATCTTCGCTCGTAAGCGATTGAAAAAAGATCGAGTTGAACCACCAGGATGAGCATTTTCAGAAATTTTTCAATAGTTACCACACTCAAAACTGTAAAAGAATGCCGATTTTACAAATCTAAAATTGTCAGATGTATCTTTACGGCTGCAATTATCAAATCTCAAGCAATTGACAGCTGTTTGAATTTTTTTGAATGGTTACGACACCCAAATCTATAACAGAATGCGAATTTTACAATTATACAACTGTCAGATGTATTTTGACAGCTGCAATTGTCAAATCTGAGGCAATTGACAGCTGTTAGATTTTTTTAAATAGTTACGATACTCAAATCTATAAAAGAATGCTAATTTTACAATTATACAACCGTCAGATGTATCTTGACAGCTGCAATTGTCAAATCTGAGCCAAATGAACAGCTATCACAAACTTTTTAATGGTTACGACTTACGACACTCAAACGCACTGTAGAAGAATGTTGACTTGACAATTGGAGCTGTCAGATGTAATTTGACGGTTGCAATTGTCAAATTTGAGGCAATTGACAGCTGTTAGAATTTTTTTTTACCAGTTAGGACACTCAAATCTATAAAAAAATGCTAATTTTACAATTCTACAACTGTCAGATGTACCGGGCCTTCATTATTTGTTGTAACATGACACATATGCAACCAACATGACAGATTGGTACTACTGCTGTTCCAAATATTCCTAAATAGTTCAGATGATTTTACAATTCTACTACTGTCTGATGTATCTCGGGAGCTATAATTGTCAAACCTGAAGCAATTTACAGCTGTCAGAATTTTTTTTAATGGTTACAAAACTCAAAACTGTAAAAGAATGCTGATTTTACAATTCTACAACTGTCAGATATATTTTGACAGCTATAATTGTCAAATCTGAGTCAAACGAACAGCTATCAAAATCTTTTTAATGGTTACGACACTCAGACTTGTACAACAGCGCTGATTTTTACAATTCTATAACTATCAAACGTATCTTGACAAATATAATTGCCAAATCTGAAGCAATTGACAGCTGCCAGAAATTTTTTTAATGGTTACGACACTCAAAACTATAAAAGAATGCTGATTGGACAATTCTACAACTGTGTGATGTATCACGAGAGCTATAATTGTCAAACCTGAAGCAATTGACAGCTGTCAGAATTTTTTTTAATGGGTACAAAACTCAAAACTGTAAAAGAATGCTGATTGGACAATTCTACAACTGTCAGATATATTTTAACAGCTATAATTGTCAAATCTGAGTCAAATGGGCAGCTATCAAAAAACTTTTTAATGGTTATGACACTCAAACTTGTACAACAGCGCTGATTTTTACAATTCTATAACTGTCAAATGGACCTTGACAAATATAATTGCCAAATCTGAAGCAATTGACAGCTGCCAGAAATTTTTTTAATGGTTACGACACTCAAAACTATAAAAGAACGCTGATTTTACAATTCTACTACTGTCTGATGTATCTCGAGAGCTATAATTGTCAAACCTGAAGCAATTGACAGCTGTCAGAATTTTTTTTAATGGTTACAAAACTCAAAACTGTAAAAGAATGCTGATTGGACAATTCTACAACTGTCAGATATATTTTAACAGCTATAATTGTCAAATCTGAGTCAAATGGACAGCTATCAAAAACTTTTTAATGGTTACGACAATCAAACTTGTACAACAAGCGTTGATTTTTACAATTCTATAACTGTCAAATGTATCTTGACAAATATAATTGCCAAATCTGAAGCAATTGACACCTGCCAGAATTTTTTTGAATGGTTACGACACTCAAAACTATAAAAGAATGCTGATTTTACAATTCTACTACTGTCTGATGTATCTCGAGAGCTATAATTGTCAAACCTGAAGCAATTGACAGCTGTCAGATTTTTTTTAATGTTTACAAAACTCAAAATTGTAAAAGAATGCTGATTTTACAATTCTACAACTGTCAGATATATTTTGACAGCTATAATTGTCAAATCTGAGTCAAATGAACAGCTATCAAAATCTTTTTAATGGTTACGACATTCAGACTTGTACAACAGCGCTGATTTTTACAATTCTATAACTGTCAAATGTATCTTGACAAATATAATTGCCAAATCTGAAGCAATTGACAGCTGCCAGAAATTTTTTTAATGGTTACGACACTCAAAACTATAAAAGAATGGTGATTGGACAATTCTACAACTGTCTGATGTATCACGAGAGCTATAATTGTCAATCCTGAAGTAATTGACAGCTGTCAGAATTTGTTTTAATGGTTACAAAACTCAAAACTGTAAAAGAATGCTGATTGGACAATTCTACAACTGTCAGATATATTTTGACAGCTATAATTGTCAAACCTGAGTCAAATGAACAGCTATCAAAAACTTTTTAATGGTTACGACAATCAAACTTGTACAACAAGCGTTGATTTTTACAATTCTATAACTGTCAAATGTATCTTGACAAATATAATTGCCAAATCTGAAGCAATTGACACCTGCCAGAAATTTTTTAATGATTACGACACAAAACTATAAAAGAACGCTGATTTTACAATTCTACTACTGTCTGATGTATCTCGAGAGCTATAATTGTCAAACCTGAAGCAATTGACAGCTGTCAGAATTTTTTTTAATGTTTACAAAACTCAAAACTATAAAAGAATGCTGATTTAACAATTCTACTACTGTCTGATATATTTTGACAGTTACAATCGCCAAATCTGCAAAAAATTACAATTTCACAGCTGTCAGAATTAATTTATTTTCAGCTAATATTATCAAATCTGAAATAAATATATTATATTTATAATGTAGTAGCAGTTAAGAAACATTTTAACAGTAATATACCTGTTAAACTTTTACAAAAGAACTATTTTTACAATTTGACAGCTGTCAGGAGTATTTCAACTGTTAAACCAGCCAAAGCAGTAAGAAAATAACTGCCTTGATAGTTTTCTAGCTTTCGGATAAATTACAACAGCCGAAAGGATCGGAAAAATAACTCTTTTCAGATTTTGACAGCTGTCAGAAATATTTTGTGACGTACCAAAGTTAACGTAGAAAAAAAATAACATTTAAGTTGACAAGTTCACAGTTCACAGAAGTGTATTTTGGCAACTAAAACTGATATCTTATGGCAATACTGTTTCTATCATTTGACAGCTGTCAAATATTTTTTCGAAGTTTTGCTCAAAATCAAAGACGTCTGGAGGCACAATAATTGTAATAAGCGCTCTGTATAAAGATCGATCGTTAGAGGAACAACAGAAGAAGGAAAGGTAGGTCGAAAAAAAAAGCTTTAAAGAAGAAGAATAAATTGTATATCTGTTTGAATCATTAACTTTATAACCTTATGGACATAACTCGTTCAATTATTCAATATATATCTGGTAGACGTCGCGTCCATAACGTGATAAAGTCATAATCGAATTTAAATACATTACCTGCGTGCGCTGGTATGTCGATCTCGATAACAATTCGAACACCCTTCAGTCGAGAATACTCCACTAATTCGGCGACCTCCTGCGCCGTATACACCATATCAGTCTGGTACGCCCCGTAAAGATGCATTTGCGGTACGCTGGGTATTTCAAGCGGGAAGCTTTGCGAATCGGAAACATGCCAATGGAACACGTTCAATTTATTAGCGGCCATACCATTGATGACCTTCTTAATGGCGGGTATCGATATAAAATTCCGGGATGTATCTAACATAATTCCCCTATAAGGCAGCAGAGGTTTATCGTGGACGATAGCATTCGTAACGATCCTCAACGTCCCACTAGTATCCAATTCATCCCACCAGATCAACTGCGACAAAGTTTCCAAACCGTGTCGTGCTCCGAAGACCGTATAAGCGTTTATGGACGCTAGCAGATTTTTCCCGTACAAATTTACAGTTAAATTATACGATTCGTCGGTGTTCATACGTAACCTGATTATATTCGCTTGAACTACGGAGATTTTCACTAGAAAACTATCGATATCACTACGAATTTGCGTTAGCGCTGAATCGCGTTTTTTCATGTAGGAGACGACGTTGTCGTTGAAGGCGGCGAAGGATTGTTCGAGATAGGCGAGGGCCGATTCCTTAACCGTCGTTTCTAACTGTAACTGGTTAACTCGGAAGGCTAAAGCTTCCGTTCCGATCTTGCTGGGTCCGCTAGGTATCGGCCAAATTTGCGGTGAATCCCCGCATAACATGTTACACGTGCTTAACGATTGCATCGGAGTACCTGTTGCAAGTGGAATTTTTTCGCAGTGATTTTTCGTACATAACCAGCTCCATCGGACGTCTGTTTTTCTGTAAAATAAAACGATTAGGATTGAGTAAGATGTAGCTTCTTATTTTCTATTAATCCGTAACTTATTCGTAATACTATATCTTAGGAGGTACTACAATGCTATGCTACTTAATTTATTCCTACAGGGTGTGGTACTTATCTGGGATTAGTCGATTGTGGCTTCGTTTAAAAAATCTTAAAAAATGAAGACCTGATGCTGAGCTGGAACTTCATTTTCATATGAATATTTCTCGATAAAATCAATGGCGAAACCATAATCTACCGGTATCAGGGAAATGCTACTATCCAAGGTCCCCGTAAATGCAAGCTTATAATTTCGTATTATACCAAGAAGAGAAGTTTGTGTAAGCAGACTAGACTAATTTAGTATTAGTTACCTTGTATTCAAATCTGGAAATCCGAAAGAATTCTGGAAACTAAGGGCGTTGTAAATTAGAATTCTGCTCTCCTCAGATGTAACTATACCGGGTGGCCAACTAAGAATGTTGCACGCCCATATCTCAGGAACGGTTTAAAATTTATCAACTTAAGGTCTATCATAAATATGCAAATCGCTATCTCTACTAAAAATTTTGCATATTTTACATTGGACAACTTTTTGTATTTTGTCAAATAAAGAGAGGGGAGGAGGGGAAACTTTGCATTGAAGGAGGAATTTTGCAAACTTAGTCTCGTTGAAAATTACTCCTCCAGTCTAATGCTTACTAATTGGAACCAATCTAATAAGTGACGTGCATGCTAAAGGGCGCTGTTTAAATTTTTTCGGGAATTTTGTTATTTCTCGAAAATATTAAACGGAAACATACATTTTTGACAACAAATTAAAAAAGTAGGCTAAATTACCAACAAATCAGGGAAAACCGGGTACCGCTATCTTTTACCATTTCGAAGATATCTTCAGAAACGTGTGGATGGTAAAAATTTCTTCTATAAATTTAAATTATTCTGCTTCCCGTGAACGAAATTTAGCAAATTTGGTCTTATTATATAGGATTTTCATTGGCCTATGCTTCGTGATTAAAACTGTTTAATATTGTTTTGTCCATAACCGCCAAAGGGCGTTAAGGAAATTTAAATATGTAATGTAATTTATGATTTTTGAAAAGAACAGTGCGTTTATTTATTAAATTTGAAGAACAAACAGGGAAAATCCCCACATCTAGTGAATACTATAATATACAGGATGTCTCAGCGAGACCGTTCATTAAAGTTTATAGGGTTCTGGCCAAAATATAAATTTGAAAATTGAGTTCTGTGTTCTCTTCAATTAAAATATTATTAGATTTCTAGCGCTTCCGGTTATACCGGAAGTCGCCATCTACTTTATTATTTTTAATGGAACACTCTGTATATTTGTACATATTTGGGATTTATCAGAGAACTTTCGATTTTTCGGATATCAATTTAGAATTTATAACGTGCTTAAACAACATGTTGGAGTATATTTTAGCAAAGTAACTACCTTGCGTAGTTACTTTACTATGGCACGTTAACTCTGCGAAATTTTGAAGAACCATAACTTAATTTTGTCAAATAGCTCCCCCATATACGATTATTTAGTCGTCTTCAACGTCCAATTCTAAATCTTTTATGTCCCACATGTCCCATACATAAAATTGATATTTCTTTTCACGATAACAGACCTAACTTCTAGTGAACGGTCTCGCTGAGACACCCTGTGTAAAATATATACAGTGCCGAAAACAGTCTTAAGAGTATGAAACTAAAGTAACGTGTATCCGAGCAGAAACAATGGAGCCAACCACCCAACACGACTAGAATTGAAACTATTGGACATTAAAGGTCAAGAAATAATTAACTGAAAATAAAATTAAAAAAATGATTGATGAATTTCTTTTGTACAGACTCAATTCTATCAATATGTAATAAGTCCCTAGTATTATCAACACGATCAAGTATCATACCATTTACATTGTAATTATAATCAATAAAATAACGTTTTTTGTGAACCTAATAAACTTGCACTTATCCAAATTTACGAACAAATCATTTTTATTACAGTATGTTGCAAAATGGTTCAGTTCACATTGCATTTGTTTACAATCGTCCATGCGGTCTCAATTTTTTTAAAGATCTTAAGATCGTCAGCATAAAGTACGAATTTACAATGTAAAGTAGAAACAAAAGGGGTCCAAAATGAGATCCCTGTGGTACCTCTGACGTTACTTCTATAAAATCAGATCTAAATCCATTCATAGCTACTGCCTGTGACCTGTTGCGAACATAGGACTCAATCTATCCGAGCAGATTACCATGAAAACCATAGTTTTTAAGTTTAGAAACTAAATTAGTGTGAATGACCTCGTCAAATGCTTTTTTAAAATCGGTCATCACAACCTGTTCACCAGAGTCGATTGCAGATGATAAAAATTCACTGTAATGAACTAAATTTGATATCGTCGACCTACCTGGAAAGAAACCATATTGCTCAGGAATAATTGCATTATTAAGAGTTTTGTATATATAGGAAGTAATAATTTTCTCAAAAACTTTAGCAAAGACATTTATTTTTGAGATTGGCCTGTAGTTAGTTACTTGATTCGCAGGGTCCTCTTTTAATATAGGGGAAGTGACCTTCTTTTATTTACGCTTTTATTCATTTCTTTATTTATGCTCATACTATAAAATAATTAATTGAAAGCTTAAGATTTTAGTGAAAAGCACAACGGTATAATTCAAAAAAACAATGCAGAAAAACAACAAAAAAGGAGACAGCATAATAAAGTTAAAATCTCGAAGTTGTCTCCTATTATTTTTCACTCTACAACGACTGAATAGAACTACAGTCTCTATTTGCGTCTTAGAAATACATTAAATGATATTTCCTATTCCCACAACCAAGTTGTTACCAGCGGTACATCGCGTTGCAAAAATAAGATATTTTTTTCGCCCCCCACAAATAAAAATTTAAACAAGTCAAATTTGGGGTCTTGGGAGGAAATAGACTGGCATGTTACATCCACCTATCAGGGACCCGGAAAATTGCGAACATTTACGGAGAAATGCACAGCACACTTATCGTAATGAAAAGCATATTGTTGTTCGTTCACGAGAAGCAGAATAATTTAAATTTATAGAAGAAATTTTTGCCATCCACACGTTTTTGAAGATATCTTCGGATTGGTAAAAGATAGCGATACCCGGTTTTCGCTGATTTGTTGGTAATTTAATCTACTTTTTTAATTTGTTGTCAAAAATGTATGTTATATGACCTTAAGTTGGTAAATTTTTGGTGATCAGTTACGTCCTCTAGCGGACATCCTACGCTTTTCTAAATAATTTCCAGATGTTTCTCGGGGCCACTTTAACAGGAATATTTTTTTCCCGAAGCTATACTGTAAACCGTTCCTGAGATATAGCCAAGCGACATTCTTAGTTGGCCACCCGGTACATTCTTTAGTTTTTACTATTTTTTTAAATATTTTTACTATTCATACTTTTTTGAGTTGGTTTAATTATATTACATTAAATTGCTTTTTAAAGAAATCAAACGAGCACCTACTCACAGTGAGCAGTTCTTAAACGATATCAAGCTGAACAAAAATAAAGTTTACGAACAAATCAGAGAACCAATATGTTGTAGATATAAAAAGAACTTGGAGATGTTTAAAAAGTGACGAGCACACGCTGTATAATCTGAACGCCTGATACTAACGCACTGAAATTTGGTACGGAACTAGTACTAAAATAGCGTAACTTACCCTAACCTAAAGAACGGCCCTGCTGCGAATATATCCTGCGAGCAGCGCATATCACTATTACAGGAGGAGGCATAAAATCAATAAGCCATACAACGAGTATGGTAGCGGGAAAGATGGCCAACCATGCTGCTTTAACTCGTCTCCATAGCTCCTCGTATGTGGTGCTCTTCCACAAAGGTCTGTACAACACACGTGACGTGCGATCTGACGTTGTCGTGCATGTATAGCAGATGCGGGCGCCGTCGAATGTAGGGAAGCACAACGCGTCGCAGCATCTCATCGATTTATTGGCGACCCATCATCGTCTGCTGTACACGTAGCAGACGTCCACCACCCCTTACCATAATGCCCCCAATTCGAATCTGAATTCGACGGAAAACAAAATGTTTCTCCACTCGGCAACCCACCTCGACTCACTGGCCGCGTGTACGGTGGTGCTCGTGAGTAAGCCCACCCTCTAGCTAACGGCCTCGTATAGTTTGCGTAGTAAATATGCCTTCCGTTCCTGTTGACCAAACAAATACGTGTGCATACCCACAACCATTCCTCGCTCAAACTAGCTCAGGTAACGCGCACAGCCTTCCATTACGCACAAAGTGCGACTACATAGTACCCCTTCCGATGGACTGTTGCACCTGTCGAAGCCACTCGGTAAAAAATGCAACTATAGAAAAATTCGAAATTCGCTGCATCAACTCGTCTAGGAGAAACCTTTATGCACCGATGCAATTATGTACCTTTACGCGTTCCAATGACACAGGATGTGCTCGTCACTTTTTTTTGAACAGTGTAAAACCGCAAAGACACAAAAAAGATCGAAGTAAATCTGGTAAATGTCATTTTAGAAAAAAATTGAAGAAAAAAGAAGAGGGATGAAAATAAACCAATCAGAAATATGTGTATAAGATATACGATCGTGGTTTTCTTATGAATTTTACAATAAATGTTCTACAATCCTCAATATATTAACCGATTTCGCTCTGGTGGAAGCTATTTTATATATCTAACAACGAAATTTAATTGGCTCGCCGTTTGTGGCGTTCAGAATAAAGAAAAATCGAAGAACGGTAGATTACGTAATTAAAACGTCGTGATTTTCTCATTTATTCGAGTGCCTCGACATCGACCATAGATAATATTTTGGCATGATGGTCTCGTACCAAATCCACCATCAAATCCATTTGGCTGGCCGCTTACGACCTTCAAAACTAATAAAAATAAAAAAACCGTGGATGGGGTAATTAAAACGTTGTTATTCTCTTATTTATTCGAACGCCTCGACATCGACCACAGACAATATTTTAGCATGATGGTCTCGTATCAAATCAACCTTCAAATTTATTTGGCTGGCCGTTTACGACCTTCAAAAGTAATACAAATAAAAAACCGTGCATGGGATAATTAAAACGTCGTAATTCTCTTATTTATTCGAGTGCCTCGACACCGACCATAGATAATATTTTGCCACGAGGGTCTCGTACCAAACCAACCATCAAATTGATTTGGCTGACCGTTTACGACCTTCAAAAGTAATAAAAATCGAAAAACCGTGGATGGGGTAATTAAATCGTCGTAATTCTCTTATTTATTCGAGTGCCTCGACACCGACCATAGATAATATTTTGCCACGAGGGTCTCGTACCAAACCAACCATCAAATTGATTTGGCTGACCGTTTACGACCTTCAAAAGTAATAAAAATCGAAAAACCGTGGATGGGATAATTAAATCGTCGTAATTCTCTTATTTATTCGAGTGCCTCGACACCGACCATAGATCCTATTTTGCCACGAGAGTCTTGTACCAAACCAACCATCAAATTCATTTGGCTGGCCGTTTACGACCTCCAAAAGTAATAAAAGTCGAAAATCCGTGGATGGGGTAATTAAAACGTCGTGATTCTATTATTTATTCGAGTACCTCGACACCGACCACCGCCTATATTTTAGCATGATAGTCTCGTACCAAATCAACCTTCAAATTCATTTGGCTGGTCGTCTGTGACTCTCAAAATAAAGAAAAATCGAAAAACGGTAGATTAAGTAATTAAAACGTCGTGATTTTCTCATTTGTTTGAGCACCTCGACACCGACCACAGGCAATATTTTAGCGTGATGGTCTCGTACCAAATCAACCATCAAATTCATTTGGCTGGCCGTTTACGACCTTCAAAAGTAATAAAAAAACCGTGGATGGGGTAATTAAAACGTCGTGATTCTTTTATTTATTCGAGTGCCTCGACACCGACCATAGATCCTATTTTGCCATGATGGTCCCGTTCCAAATCAACCTTCAAATTCATTTGTCTGGTCGTCTGTAACCCTCAAAATAAAGAAAAATCGAAAAACCGTGCATGGAGTAATTAAAACGTCGTGATTCTCTTATTTATTCAAGTGCCTCGACACCGACCACGAACTATATTTTAGCATGATGGTCCCGTACCAAATCAACCTTCAAATTCATTTGGCTGGTCGTCTGTAACCCTCAAAATAAAGAAAAATCGAAAAACCGTGCATGGGGTAATTAAAACGTCGTGATTCTCTTATTTATTCAAGTGCCTCGACACCGACCACCTACTATATTTTAGCATGATGGTCTCGTACCAAATCAACCTTAAAAATCATTTGTCTGGCCGTCTGTGGCCCTCAAAATAAAGAAAAATCGAAAAACCGTGGATGGGGTAATTAAAACGTCATGATTCTCTTATTTATTCGAGCGCCTCGACATCCACCACAGACAATATTTTAGCATGATGGTCTCGTACCAAGTCAACCTTCAAATTCATTTGGCTGGCCGTTTACGACCTTCAAAAGTAATAAAAATCGAAAAACCGTGGATGGGATAATTAAAACGTCGTAATTCTCTTATTTATTCGAGTGCCTCGACACCGACCATAGATCCTATTTTGCCACGAGGGTCTCGTACCATACCAACCATCAAATTGATTTGGCTGACCGTTTACGACCTTCAAAAGTAATAAAAATCGAAAAACCGTGGATGGGGTAATTAAATCGTCGTAATTCTCTTATTTATTCGAGTGCCTCGACACCGACCATAGATCCTATTTTGCCACGAGAGTCTTGTACCAAACCAACCATCAAATTCATTTGGCTGGCCGTTTACGACCTTCAAAAGTAATAAAAGTCGAAAATCCGTGGATGGGGTAATTAAAACGTCGTGATTCTATTATTTATTCGAGTGCCTCGACATCGACCATAGATAATATTTTGGCATGATGGTCTCGTACCAAATCCACCATCAAATTCATTTGGATGGCCGCTTACGACCTTCAAAACTAATAAAAATAAAAAAACCGTGGATGGGGTAATTAAAACGTTGTTATTCTCTTATTTATTCGAGTGCCTCGGCACCGACCACAGACAATATTTTATGATAGTCATGATGGTCTCGTACCAAATCAACCTTCAAATTCATTTGACTGGCCGCTTACGACCTTCAAAAGTAACAAAAGTCGAAAAACCGTGGATGGGTAATTTAAACGTCGTGATTTTCTTATTTATTTGAGTGCCTCGACACCGACCACCGCCTATATTTTAGCATGATGGTCTCGTATCAAACCAACCATCAAATCTATTTGGCTGGCCGTCTGCGACCTTCAAAATAAAGAAAAATCGAAAAACCGTGGTTGGGTAAATTAAAACGTCATGATTCTCTTATTTATTCGAACGCCTCGACATCGACCACAGACAATATTTTAGCATGATGGTCTCGTATCAAATCAACCTTCAAATTCATTTGGCTGGCCGTTTACGACCTTCAAAAGTAATACAAATAAAAAACCGTGCATGGGATAATTAAAACGTCGTAATTCTCTTATTTATTCGAGTGCCTCGACACCGACCATAGATCCTATTTTGCCACGAGGGTCTCGTACCATACCAACCATCAAATTGATTTGGCTGACCGTTTACGACCTTCAAAAGTAATAAAAATCGAAAAACCGTGGATGGGGTAATTAAATCGTCGTGATTTTCTTATTTATTCGAGTGCCTCGACACCGACCATAGATCCTATTTTGCCACGAGAGTCTTGTACCAAATCAACCATCAAATTCATTTGGCTGGCCGTTTACGACCTTCAAAAGTAATAAAAGTCGAAAATCCGTGGATGGGGTAATTAAAACGTCGTGATTCTATTATTTATTCGAGTGCCTCGACACCGACCACGAACTATATTTTAGCATGATGGTCTCGTACCAAATCAACCTTCGAATTCATTTGGCTGGTCGTCTGTAACCCTCAAAATAAAGAAAAATCGAAAAACCGTGCATGGGGTAATTAAAACGTCGTGATTCTCTTATTTATTCAAGTGCCTCGACACCGACCACGAACTATATTTTAGCATGATGGTCCCGTACCAAACCAACCTTCGAATTCATTTGGCTGGTCGTCTGTAACCCTCAAAGTAAAGAAAAATCGAAAAACCGTGCATGGGGTAATTAAAACGTCGTGATTCTCTTATTTATTCAAGTACCTCGACACCGACCACCTACTATATTTTAGCATGATGGTCTCGTACCAAATCAACCTTAAAAATTATTTGTCTGGCCGTCTGTGGCCCTCAAAATAAAGAAAAATCGAAAAACCGTGATGGGAAAATTAAAACGTCATGATTCACTTATGTATTCGAGGGCCTTGACACCGACCACAGACAATATTTTAGCATGATGGTCTCGTACCAAACCAACCTTCGAATTCATTTGGCTGGTCGTCTGTAACCCTCAAAGTAAAGAAAAATCGAAAAACCGTGCATGGGGTAATTAAAACGTCGTGATTCTCTTATTTATTCAAGTACCTCAACACCGACCACCTACTATATTTTAGCATGATGGTCTCGTACCAAATCAACCTTCAAATTCACTTGGGTGAGTATCGAGGCACTCGAATAAATAAAAGATGGTAATTTTAATTATCCCATCCACGGTGTTTCGATTTTTCTCTATTTTGAAAGTCCCAGACGGCCAAGTAAATAAATTTGATGCTGCACGACGTTTTAATTACCTAATCTACCGTTTTTCGATTTTTCTTTATTCTGAAGGCCACAAACGACGAGCCAATTAAATTTCGTTGTCAGATATATAAAACAGCTTCCACCAGAGAGAAATCAGTTAATATATTGTGGATTGTAGAACATTTAGGTATTGTAAAATTCATAAGAATGTTATATTGGAATTACTACTTCGCTCGAACTTCATATATCTGTTTACATTGAATGTTTGGTGTTTTGTGGGTGTTAAGAAGTTAATCAAATTTTATTATAAAAAAGTGTACACATGAAACTTGCTTTCCATTCAAATCGGTGGGATAAACGTAATCATACAAATATAAGATATACTTACAATGCTGCTGAATCGATGCTACTCTCGATGCCTGAGAGATGTGGAATGGTTAGCCTAGAAGTTTGTTGCGAGAAGAAGTACACCATGAGGACGCCGCATAGTAACAACAATAGGAGAAGTGCCCGCCTCAAATCGGAGGCTTTCATAATTTTTATCCGCTGCAACGAAAGATAATAAAATAATTAATATTAAATACGCAGAACATGGTACGAATACATTCACGAAATAGTTCCTTTTAAAGCACGAATTTCACTTACATTAGATGTAATGGGCCACTGATCTTGAGGCATCAACATTATCAATGTTTAAAGATACACAATCGACTAATGGCTTTAAAAATGTACAATAGTATCAGAAACGGTCGCATGACTTTTATACAAAATAGTATTCAAACAATTAACTATAGAAGTGTTAACTCTTAACCGGATTAAAATATTCAACATTTTTTTTGACATAAATGTCAACTTCAAACATCAATTACTATCTATATTATAGTAGTTGATTTGTAGCTAATTTCACGTAGAACATTAATTAGACAACCAAGCAATGAGGTCCGCGAAGTTGGCACCACAAAGTGGTCAAAAATCGACAAAAATGCTAGAAAGGTTAGACCATTTCGATTGACCGCATTTCTAATGGCGAAAATGCTAAAATTAGCCAATATAGACATTTTGTTCATCGGATACGATTGACCACCGTTTGACCACCTTTCACATTTTCAAAATTTTCGAATAAAATTCTTTTTGGATTTTTTTTTAACTACAAACACTAAAATTTTGTTGCAGGATAGGATTGAACAACGTTTGCTCATGATTAACCATCAAGTAATTCTTTTGAAAACTTAACAACAGTCGCAAAAAAAATGAAAAAAACAGGTTCATATCTCCAATGAAATGACATCAAACCCAGAAACTGTCACAACTTCTTGCATCGCATTTTTCACGAATTTTGAGAGATGGTCAAACGCTGAAAATAATAGGACTTATTGTATGGCGTTTCTAAACCACAGAAAATTGAAAATTATCGTTTGATCACCCTCCGGTTAAATTTTATCCGGTCTTAAAGTTATAGTTATTATTTAAAGTTATTAGAGAGTTATTGCAAACTACTTTAAGGGATTCTTTATTAAAAGAATCCTTTATTTTGACAAGTGCGCTTGCGCATTTCATTAAAATTTAAAGGTATGCCGTTATTAAAATACAGGCCGCCTATATTTAATTTAAATAAGGGAACTCGGAACTTTATTTAAAGTTGCCTTTACTTCGACAGCAGAACCTACCATTTTGCATAGTTGAGGTTAAGTGACACTTACATTGCATGTAAACCTAACCTCAAACGCAACTGTCAATTTAAAGGAACTCTCATTAATGATGTCGCGGTTGCAATAACTCTCTTTATTATTCCAACATTTAAGTCCTTTATTAATGTATCCTTAATTAAAGTTGGCACTTATTTCGTGTTTGCAATAACTCTCTTTAGCACTTATTTTGCACTTATTTATTTAAAATTGATTCTTTTTATTTGATAGATATATAGTATATGTACAGCTAAGAATACGTTAAACTAATATTAAATACTGAAATATAATATAACAGATACAGCCATTAATAGTAATTATATACCAAGGGAGAGAAGACATCTTCTCTGCCGTGGTTTATATACTATTTTTTCCACTACTAGAATATTTAACCGCTTTCTCAATAATAATGTAATATAATAAGCCGTTCCGATAAATGTTTAATTTAAGATATCCATAGAAAACATGTTAGTCTGTAAAAACAAATGAATAAACATTTAATGTCAAATTGAGATTTTATTCATGTCTTGTCACAATACCAAAAAAATGTCAGACAGTAGTTGTACTCCTGCAGAAATCCGCAAGGAAGCAAATCAAATAGAGTATGAAAAATACTGGTACACTGGCTTGCAATAAAATCTCGTACACCTTAATGTCAAGCAAGCTAATTTTTGAAGATTATTTTTCAATGTAAGCTGACTTTAGATTTGACGGATGTGACACTATGCATAGAGGTTGTGGTGACATAAAAATAGTGTACTTTTGGAAATGAAACGTCAAATTAGAAATGTCACAAAAGGTGAAATCAATATAGGTAAAACTAGCAAGCCAGTACGTCAGCAATTAACATAACCTGCCATAATTGCGCTATTAATTATTATTTTAATAAGTAGTGTTTACCAAATTACGTATTTCCTACTTTGTTTATTTATGTTAAATGTTAACCTAACCTTTTTTCTTGAATTGCGGATTTCATTCGTGCATCTATACGACATCTATGGATTTTATATTCAAATTATTTCTATTCTATACATTTTTATTGAATAAATCATAATTTTATTACTGTCAATTGTTTTTATTATTTACTAGTAGGAGATAATTTTTATTATTGACTACTAGGAGAGAAATTCATCTCGGCCCGAAAACATACCAAATAATGACGTCTTCTAACGCTAGTAGTGGAAAAAGAAATGAAACGCACATAAGGGTCACTAGCACTTTAACCCAATGAACACCAAACAAGTTTTAACTAAAACATCGACGCGTTTCAACAGCAATGCTGTCATTATCAATGCGATAATATAATAATAGTTTTATTATCGCCTTGATAATGACATCATTGCTGTTGAAACGCGTCGGTGTTTTAGTTAAAACTTGTTTGGCGTTCAGTGGGTTAAAGTGTTTAGTGTTCTACTTCTGCACCAAGAGATCCAGTGAAGAACTTCTTTACTTATTTGTTGAGATAAGGCTCCGTCAAGTTGGCCCCCCCTCAATCTTGCACCGGACTAATATCTATCCAAAAAGTTTGCGCCAAGCTTGCACCAGCTTGCGCCACACGTATAACAGCTTGCACCCCTCTAGTTGAGTAATTATTTTAAAAAAATTGCAGGGGGGCTAACTTGACGCTAGCCCCCCCTTATCACGGGAGAAACTTTAAAATAGGGTAGATAGCTTCCACCCACCTTGCGCCACCAATTTTAGAGCTTGCACCCCTCTCCAACCCCTATATATTAAATATTTATGTTTCCAAGCTAGCCCCCCCTCATCACGGAAGAAACTTCCAAATAAAGTAGATAGCTTGCACCCACCTTGCGCCAACTTGCGCCACCAATTTTAGAGCTTACACCCCTCTCCAACCCCTATATACTAATATTTATGTTTCTAAGCTAGCCCCCTTCCCTCATCACGGGAGAAACTTCAAAATAGGGTAGATAGCTCGCACTCACCTTGCACCAGCTTGCACTATCAATTTTAGGGCTTGCATCCCCTTCGTACCCCAATGAAAACTTAAGTAACTAACTGATATGTCATTTGTAAAACTAATCATATATCAATCCTTGTCTAAATATTGAATTTGCAAATGTTTGAATATCGTTGTAATAGTGAATTACATTAAAAATAAAACTATTAGAAATAAATTTAAAATAAACATATTAGTTCCACTACAAACCAAAAATAAAATTGTGTATTATTATTAATTAACCTAATTATTTATTATGTAGACCAGCGGTTCTCAACCTTTTAGGTCCTACGACCCCCTTTTTAGGTCGTACCCTATTTTAAAGTTTCTCCCGTGATGAGGAGGGGCTAGCTTGGAAATATAACTATTAAATATATAGGGGTTGGAGAGGGGTGTAAGCTCTAAAATTGGTGGCGCAAGTTGGCGCAAGGTGGGTGCAAGCTATCTAACCTATTTTGAAGTTTCTCCCGTGATGAGGGGGGGCTAGCTTGGAAACATAAATATTAAATATATAGGGGTTGGAGAGGGGTGCAAGCTCTAAAATTGGTGGCGCAAGTTGGCGCAAGGTGGGTGGAAGCTATCTACCCTATTTTGAAGTTTCTTCCGTGATGAGGGGGGGCTAGCATCTAGTTAGCCCCCCCTGCTATTTTTTTAAGTAAATACTCAACTAGAGGGATGCAAGCTGTTATACATGTGGTGCAAGCTTGGTGCAAACCTTTTGTATAGATATTAGCCCGGTGCAAGGTTGAGGGGGGGCCAACTTGACGGAGCCGATAAACGACGTACTGAAACACGTTCATTAACATTATTCAAAACATCAGGGAGCTTATTCTTGAATGTGTGCGACTGAAGTCGACTACTTTCGCAGTCGCATCGTTTAATGTCGGCATACGTTCACAAATTCGTATTCCCGAATGGTATGCGACCAGTATGCGATACAATGATTTGACAACGTCGCAAAATGTAGGCAAGCCAACGAAAGAAAACACAAATACCTAGATAAAAGTTAGTAACTTCTGGTAACTTTCAAATGTTAAGTGCAGCACTGTATTTCGACAATTTTTGTCATTCATTTTCTGTAAATATAAGGCGTAATAAATGGAAAAAATGAATTGCCACAGTACGCATGCAAGGATAAGTGACATTTCATATATCACAGCAGAATAGTATTCTTCATAATGCACATTGCCCGCTCCAATCTTTTTTACTGCTATTAAAAAGTTTAAAACAAAAGGATTTTATATTTAAAAAAACCTCTAGAAAATAGTTTTTGGTGCTTTTAAATATGCAATTTGGGTATTTTAAATGACTTTTAATCATACAGCAAAGATCGTTTATAAAAAAAATATATTTCTTCTCAAATTTGAGATCGAACATGATACCTACCTATATCGAAAATAAAAATAATTCTAAGTTAAAAAGTTCATATTATCAGAGGGTAATGTAGTGTTAAATTTTACGTGGCACAGTCTTTGCAAATCCTCTCGGTACACTGTAAACATATCGGTATTTTACACATGGAACATATGTGGGTGGTTTTTATTTCTTTCTTGGAAGGACATTTTTCTGTACGTGGTTCGTTTAGGAGGTTAACCAATTTCAAATGGGTATTCTTCATCCAATTTTAGAATTCGTACTCATCATCTGAATCAACATCGCTATCTCAGAATACACTTCTTCCGCCCATTTCAACAAAGTTTCATAAAAACATCTGTGCACCTCACTCTCTTTGAGGGTGTACCCAGGATTATCTTGTGTAGATATTTTAACGACTAGAATACTACACAAGATCAGTAAATTAAACTGTAAACATAATAACATAAATACAAACCTCCGGTAAATTTTACCGGTTACGATCTTCAAACTAATAGCACAACTTTATTTGGTACGTAGCAAATAACGCATTCACCTTGGTGAGTTGCTCAAAACTGACTCTCAACAGAGTCAACTCTGCTCTCAGAAAAGTATATTATAGACGCATTATATCTGTAAGTGACGAAAATCGCCGAAACTTGGTGAATCCGAAACCACGAAACATTCGCCGGTATTATTTACCGGTCATCTGTGAAGGGTTAATCTGTGGGGTTAATAAACATGTATGAACTTGTATACACACAATCTACTTTAGTTTCCGCTAACTTCACACCTTTGAATTGTATGCGATTCGTCTGCTTTGTACCAGACGCAGTGTTGCCGATTGGCGGATAATTTAAGTCGGTGGCGGATCCTTTTCTCACCCTGATAAAAAACGGATAAAAAACGGATAATTCAATAAAATTTGATAAAAAATGGATAACTTCGATCTATAATTTACACACCAACGCCGTCTACCAATAAATAACTGAAACTAAAATCAGGTTAACAGAAGCGATCGGTTAGCTCCATAAAGTTAGCCCCTCACTATAAGCAATTATAATAAATCTTACTTTTATTCGTTTGTAGGTGTTTGATAGCGAATTTCCAACGTTTGATAGTTAATAGTTCATTAGCAAACAATAAAACAAATTCTTCGGAAAAATCTCTGTGATGTTAGCCCTCATGTCGTCATTTTGACATCAAATTCAATTTTATTTTAGCAGAATCGTTTGTAGGTGCCTGATAGCAAATTTCCGAAGCTTGATAGTTGATAGTTTATTAATAAATAATAAAACAAATCTAGTAGGATATTAGGCAGGCAAATGCATAGCCATCTCAACCTATTGATACAAAGTATCTTAAATTTTGTAATTATCTATAATTTTTCCTATTTATCTCGTACATAGTTAATCACTTAACGGTTAGGCGGAGTATGAACTGTGGAATATTGTGAGAAGTTCGAATTTCTAAAAATCCCAAAAATTATTAAGGGACTTCACAGCATTATTCCTATATAAAGAAATAGATTTCAAAATATGCTTATTCTGTTAAATTTATTTGAGTTCAATTGTAGTGTCGATTGTGTGTAAAAAAATATCGTTTTTATTATATCTATTGATTAGAGCTTTTAACAAAAAATGGTAGATAGGCGAACATTTTTTTTATAGAATCTTAAAGCGCTTGTACGCAAAAAAGTTGCATTATTGTGAGAAAAAGCTTTCTATTTTCAATTTCTTTGTTATATCCATTCCACCTCCTCAAGAGGTCTTAACATCAAAAATATTGTATTTTTATTTGTAATTTTGATTTGACCCCTTGGATAGGTAATAGATGCAACTAAGAAACTGAAAAATTTACGAGCTTTATTTTCTCACTAAAATATAACTTTTGAATATAGGCGATTTAACATTATATAAAAGAAATTTCGCCGATAGACCACGCCTGTAGTCAACCAGTAATATACGTTAGTACTTACTATTACATTATAAATCTAGTGATGGGTTGCTACGAAGCAAACTGCTATTTTGAAACTGCTAACTATTGTTAGCAGTTTGTAGCAGCTAACGAATATCAAAAGAAACTGCTACTTTTTGTAGCAGTTTTCCGATGTAAATATTTCTGACGTAGCAGCTCTATAGACATCATATGTTCTATCCCGTTGTAGCTATAGGAGAAACTGCTACAAAAGTAGCAGTTTTTTTTAACTGCCAACGAAAAGTAGCAGTAGCAGTTTGTAGCTGCTAATGAAAAATAGCAGTTTTACACATCACTATATAAATTACATACATAAAGGCAATAACAAATCGGATAATATCGGACAAAATCGGATAATTTTCATTGGGAAGGTGGATCTTTTCGACTTCAGGCATTGGCAACACTGACCAGACGTTAAAAGTGGTCGACTTAAAGCGCATGAAATTTACGTCATACGTTTCAAGAATTGGACTTGCACGTGACTCGCACACAATTTTGACATCTCGCACGAAATTGGTCGACCGCACACATTCAAGAATAAGCCCCCAGGGGTTATTCTCGAAACAGTGGAAAAATAGCACTCCCAGGGAGTAACTTTCACCGCTCACTCCTCGTTACTACTTGTTACGAAAAAGTGAGAAAGTCAACTCCAGAATAGGAACTATTGAAATTGTAGGAATTTTTTGACAATTCTCTTGAAATTTCCATTCCCTCAGATTCGAGAATAACCCCCAGGTGTAGCTAAGTAACCAAACTACTCATTACCAACTACTCAGTGTTGCTAACTGAAAATTTGTGTTGCCAACCTTCTTCGTGTCAATTTGCTCGCACTCAATGTAACTAACTGTAGAATGTAAAAATCAAGCGAACCAGGGATTTTTATGCTACCACTACACTTCATTTGAGAATGCTCGCATTGTACGCAAATACGTGCATGACAGATGTTTTGACATATGGTCAATAAATCACAGTGTCTCCAAATATTAATAATGAAATATTTCCACAGTTTTAGACTAGTGACGTAAAAGTGGCGCGTTTATTTTTTTCGATTGAAATTGTGAAAAATTTTAATCAAACAGTTTTGTAAAACGACATAACGTAACAATAAAATTTACGGATTAATAGGTAACCTATTGTCCATAATTTAAGATGGTATTATCACATTCTGATTTTGCAACATATGACTTGTTCCCCATTAGAAATTAAGATCAATCGGGGAATTTTCCATTAGTTGAATTGTTTGTCGGGAAATTTAACCTTCGGGGAATTGTTTGTCGGTGAATTGTAGTCGGGGAATTTTCCATCGGTGAATTGTTTTCGGGGAATTTTCCTAGATTCTTAATTTGGCAGACGCGTTCAAGTTATTTATTTTGATCCTAATAATAAAATTTGTATTTACCACGAATATCATACCCGCATCTACGCACATTGGCCTCAGTACTTAGAGATAGACAATACAGAAAGTTGTATCTTCCCTCCTTTGATGTTTTCGGTAAATTTTAACACGGGCAGAATATAAAACTATAAATTTTATTTTTTTACACCCGTCAATGCAAGGAAATATTTTATTTTAAAAATATAAGCGTCTCGGCAGGGATTCGAACCATGAACCTTCCGTTCATAACGTTCATATGAGATTTTCTCGACACGACTTTAGTAAACGCTTGCATATTATTTCAAAAACGGTTCGATCATCAGTCTGAAGCAATCCAGAATTAACGTTGCCGCAGGGTTGATTGGTTCTAGTTATGTGTGCAAAAAAAAGGGAGCGTATATTACTCTGACAGACGACCAAAAGGATTCGAGAGTCCAGCATTGCAAATATGTATTTAAAATGTCCCAAAAGAATCCGGCAAGGTGATGAAACATGAGGTTTTTAATGCGAGCCCAAAACACAACTTTATTTTATCCAAAATTTCATTTTAATGTTTTTCGGTCATAGCATTTCGGTATGGAATTGGCTAATGAAAGATTTCAATTAATTCGTTGGCATTTGTAGCTTTGGGGGGACGACCCAATTCAGAAAAACCGCTTTTATAATTGTAATATAGAGATGACACCTTTCTATATACACTTTCACATTTCAATTAATTAATCATGAAATACTCTTGCAAGTTTTAACATTTTATAATACGCACATTCCGGCAGAAACGAAAAAAATAAATAAAAAAATAAAAAGAAAACGTGCCCGAAGGCTGAAGATTGAATGTCGAATCTCGCGAAGCGCGTGAGTGGATTATGCAAATTCGCGATGATAGCAGAATTTAAAGGCCGTCGAACACATAATGATACGTCAACGTTGGCTTCGGCTAATGCAAATCACATACTCCGATGATTATCAAAGAAAGCACATCTTCGACGTCGAAATCGGATATTCAGAATGTGTCGTTGCGGCGGCATCTCAGTCGACGAATGTTTAAGGTAGGGTCGGATGGTAAAAGGAAGAATGTGCGTCGCGGAAATCGCTTGGCAAGTATGGATTTTTTATGCATACAAAGATGATAACAGGCATTTTATGCGTTCGCGATAGTAGCCATAACGAACCAGTATCTAATAAAATGAAACTTTTATTGTTGTTTCCTCTAAGATAATTAGCAATAAAAGCGATAAATTATAATTGCGACTGTATACAGTAGAATCGAAAAATTTATTTCTTTTTTAATACAATGCGATCATTGATCGAAAAATTAGTTCTTTTAATATGAGGAAATCGGTATACCCGAGTGAAAACCTAAAATTACTTTAAATCGAAATGATGTACCTATTACCTACGAACTATGAAACTAACACAGGCGCGTCAAACCCTGTATAAATAAGCACTCAGGCAGTGTTTTCAAAGTTAATTGCAGTTGTTGACACCAACTTATAGATGTAAACATGAATTATTCATAGAGCTCGCGCGTAATTATTATTTAATAAGTCAGTATCGACCTTATTGACTAACTAACTGTCGTGGTATGCGTATGACGAAGCATTTAATTGTCTGACAACTAACAATTTGGAATGTGTAATATAATATCTACATATGTATAATAATCAGACGTTGGTATTTCTTGGAAATCGTATACAATTCTAATAAATAAAACCAAATTAAAGAGTTATATTACTAGAATGTTTAAGTAGTATTAAGAATACAAAAACACTTAACTGTATACACAAAGCTCAATTGTTGCTAAGCTGTTACTTTTTTTAATGAGACATCAACAGGAAGGTGCTTTGATAACATCTCATTTGAATCTTCAATACAAGCTGTCAAAAAGCCGTGGACTAAATAAGATGTAGGTGTCAGTCACAACTGCAAAACCCACTATGGATTGGGTCACACCAAAATAGAAACACTTTTTCTTGAATTGGGATGAGTGGAAAAAATGGTGAAGGGAAGGGCGTTGATGTCTATGAGGAAAACCAGGGTGGTTACAAAGTATGTGAACCACTTGGGCGATGCACCACTGTATTTCAAACAGAAATATATGCTATACAAACCTGGACGTTGGAGAGTCTGCGTCGCCAACCACAAGGGGAGACGATCTGCATTCTCTTTGACAGTTCAGCAGTCTTAACCGCTCTAGCATCTTACTATATAGCTTCCAAACTAGTATGGGAATGTCTGTAAAACCTAACTGTTCTGACCGGTGTGAAAAGAGCAGCCAAAGGTAGCAGCCAATTTTTTCGAAGATACCCGAACGTACATAGGCGTACTGATATATATTATCTAAGACCATTTTAATAGAAAATTAAAAAACCATATTCTTTGTCAAGCTAACACATACAGACGCAGCACGCCTGCCACACGATACCAGGTCGAAGTTTGCTGCAAATATAACCGATTTGCAAAGGGTCCCAGGAGGACATTACCTAAGACCACTTTACTAAAAAATTGAAAATTATATTCTTTTTCAAGCTAACACATACAGACGCGGCACACCTGCCAGATGTTAACAGATAGTTTAATAATAAAAATAGATAATTTTTTAATTTTTTAGTAAAGTGGTCTTAGGTAATATCCCCTGGGACCCTTTGCAAATCGGTTATATTTGCAGCAAACGTCTATCTAGTAACATCTGGCAGGTGTGCCGCGTCTGTATGTGTTAGCCTGAAAAGAATATAATTTTCAATTTTTTAGTAAAGTGGTCTTAGGTAATGTCCCCCTGGGACCCTTTGCAAATCGGTTATATTTGCAGCAAACATCTATCTAGTAACATCTGGCAGGTGTGCCGCGTCTGTGTGTGTTAGCTTGAAAAAGAATATAATTTTTTAATTTTTTAGTAAAGTGGTCTTAGGTAATGTCCCCCTGGGACCCTTTGCAAATCGATTATATTTGCAGCAAACGTCTATCTAGTAACATCTGGCAGGTGTGCCGCGTCTGTATGTGTTAGCCTGAAAAAGAATATAATTTTTCAATTTTTTAGTAAAGTGGTTTTAGGTAATGTCCCCCTGGGACCCTTTGCAAATCGATCATATTTGCAGCAAACATCGACCTGGTAACGTGTGGCAGGTGTGCCGTGTCTGTATGTGTTAGCTTGAAAAAGAATATAATTTTTTAATTTTTTAGTAAAGTGGTTTTAGGTAATGTCCCCCTGGGACCCTTTGCAAATCGGTTATATTTGCAGCAAACATCTATCTAGTAACATCTGGCAGGTGTGCAGCGTCTGTATGTGTTAGCTTGAAAGTGAATATAATTTTTTAATTTTTTAGTAAAGTGGTCTTAGGTAATGTTCCCCTGGGACCCTTTGCAAATCGATTATATTTGCAGCAAACATCTTGCTGGTAACATGTGGCAGGTGTGCCGTGTCTGTATGTGGTAGCTTGACAAAGAATCTGGTTTTTTAATTTTCTATTAAAATGGTCTTAGATAATATACAGGGTCCGGCAACGAAGCGGGGACGGAAGATTACACGCTTATTTGAAAGTTTGTCAAATATTTAGTCATCGGATGTTCTTCCGCATCATCAAGTGCACGTTTTAAAAATATTCTGTTTTATACAGGGTGTTCCAGATGGAAATGCCAGACTAAAGTTGCATTTTTTTTAAATGGAACACCCTGTATATTAATAGAGAAAATGATCCGCGCTTGAAAGCTGGTTACAACTATATAATGTTGTATAGGCCTAAAGTTGATAGTTTCTGTGTAAACAATGATTTTACTTGATAAATTGATACATTTCAGTAGGCTATTCTGCATAAGGAAAAACAAAAGATTCGAAACCAACAGAGTAGAATATTTTTTACTAGTATGGACTGTCGTTACTATGTGAAATAAATTCTGCAGCTGCTCCCTTTATACAGGGTGTTCACAATTTTGCAAAATCGAAGAAATCTCGAAATTTTTTAATGGAACACCCTGTATATTTTTTGCTCATTGGAAAGCCCTTTTACTACGCTTTCTATTGATACCTCATTTGATGCACCTAGGATGGATTATTTTCTAATTATTTCTTCTTAAAGTTGGATTAATGAGAAATGCTTATATTTTTAGTAGCTAATTTGCACTTCAAACCTATTGTAAGATTAGATATTCAACATATAATCCATAAATGGTCTATAACAAGAAGAAACTCCATTTAGTATGAGAAACAATTGATTTTCATTCAGCGGTGAAAGCAAACATTAAATTAATATAAAGTAATATAGCATTTTCAATAGATTCACTGCTGATCAAGTTATCTGGTGTTTTAAGCTTGTATACTTAATAACCAAGTTGTAAAAAATTCGTTTTGTGTTATACAGTATTTCGTTCAATCTTTAAAAGCAATTGTTATATTGACTAATTTTAGTAGGTACCTACTCAAGAAATGGTAAATATCATATTTATTCTTGAGGAGTGTACAAGAAATTGTCTCCTAGCAAGTAGAGTATATGCAGAGAGATTTCCAAACCTTGAAAGAAGACCGGAAGCATTTGAAAGATTATTAGAGAAATTTATAGAAACTGATGGTGTAACCTACAAGAAGGGAGAAACAAATAAACCGGTAATCAATAAACAAAGCGAACTGGCCGTATTATTAACAATACAGGAAAATCCACATACAGAACATTTAGAGCGAGTAAGGCCAGCTAGAAAAGAGATAGATCTAGAGTGGGGCGGTTGTAAAACATATACGGAATTAACGCATTGGCGAGCGTGCTATTCCGTATATGTTTTACAACCGCTCCACTCTAGATCCATCTCTTTTCTAGCTGGCCTTAGTCGCTCTAAATGTTCTGTATGTGGAGAGATGTAAGTATATAAATTAAAATTAGTCAATTTCTTTTAAAGATTGAACGAAATACTGTATAACACAAAACGAAATTTTGTACAACTTGGTTATTAGTATACAAGCTTAAAACTGACACCTTTACTTTATATTAAATTAATGTTACCTTTCACCGCTGAGTGAAAATCAATTGTTTCTCATACTGAATGGAGTTTCTTCTTATTATAGACCATTTATGGATTTATGGATTTGTCGAATATCCGATCTTACAGTAGGTTTGAAATGCAAATTAGCTTCTAAAAATACAAGCATTTCTCATTAATTCAACTTTAAAAAGAAATAATTAGAAAATGATCCATCCTAGGTGCATCAAATGAGGTATCAATAGAAAGCGTAGTAAAAGGACTTTCCAATGAGCAAAAAATATACAGGGTGTTCCATTAAAAAATTTCGAGATTTCTTCGATTTTGCAAAATTGTGAACACCCTGTATAAAGCGAGCAGTTGCAGAATTTATTTCACGTAGTAACGACAGTCCATACTAGTAAAAAATATTCTACTCTGTCGGTTTCGAATCTTTGGTTTTTCCCTATGCAGAATAGCCTACTGAAATGTATCGATTTATCAAGTAAAATAATTGTTTACATAGAAACTATCAACTTTAGACCTATACAACATTATATCGTTGTAACCAGCTTTCAAGCGCGGATCATTTTCTCTATTAATATACAGGGTGTTCCATTTAAAAAAATGCAACTTTAGTCTGGCATTTCCATCTGGAACACCCTGTATAAAACAAAATATTTTTAAAACGTGCACTTGATGGTGCGGAAGAATATCCGATGACTAAATATTTGACAAACTTTCAAATAAGCGTGTAATCTTCCGTCCTCGCTTCGTTGCCGGACCCTGTATATCAGTACGCCTATGTACATTCGGGTATCTTCGGAAAAATTGGCTGCTATCTTTGGCTGCTCTTTTCACACCGCTGATTTATTGAGATATAAATGTGTAAAGTATCGTTTTTCAACGCCATCATGAAAATGTGGCCAGCTATTGAAGTACAAAGACTACTGACGCAACCTATAGTTGACGCATACAAATAAACCGGAAGTTTCAGAGTAGATTTCTACATTTTCGGATGTGGAAACATGTCCTTTCTACTTCCATATATGGTTTAAAAGGTAAAATTTTTAACGTAATGAAAGACAGATATGTCTGTTGATATTGTATGTAACGAGCATAGAGAGCACATTCATCTTTTGCTCAGAATTATAATAAATATTGTGGTTTTTAGTTATTTAAAAAAGATTAATAGCACATTGAGAGGTCGGGACACAAGAAATATTAATTTCGATTCGATTGTAAAATCCGCGCACGAGTTGCATTTAAAAACACGCAAAAAAAAATAATATTCTTATATTTCAATGACAATTTGTAGTAAAATGACTTATTTTGTAACATTATCTTTTAGTTTAGTACGTAGCTATATTTTAGAATATGTATAAAGTTTAGTTTGAATTTATAATCAATAAAAGATTTTTTTAAAAGATTTTTACTTAAAAAAGTTATTCAAACCTAATTATCCCACACTTGAATTTCCCGCCCTGACAGAGGATTTAATTCTAGTTTGATGCGGCAAAAGTAGATGATGCTGTTTACGTTATGCCGGCGTTCCAAGTTTCCTATCTTTACTAAATACAAATATTGTCTATAATGTTAAAATTTATTTTTAATGTTTAAATAATTTTGTTAATTTTTTAAAAGAATCCAAATCTATCGATCCAAATTTAAAAAATAAAAATATTCAACTTGTAAGTTTACCATAGAATTATAACTTGAATATCAAATAAACTTTATTATGTATAGTTTGATAAACCAGTAATACTTTTGAAAAGTTTTATTCCGTATTGTTCTCTGACAATATTATTTTTATCGCATTTTGTTGTATAATATATCTCGAAACATACGATCAATATTGTATACAATATCAACACACAGTAACCAAACACTATAATTATTTATATTTTGTGTGGTGTAAAAGAAACCACATCAAGTGATGGGCTTGCCTTCTCTTATTCATCGTCGCTTATCCGTCGTAATTATTACCAACCTTCTCATAATTGATACTTTAATTGCGAAAGGTTCATTCGTTGTTGACATCTGACATTCCTTTATTACACTTTCCAGCTTCTCGAAATTAATGGTATTCTCATTCGATTCAACGTTTGTCCCACGCTGATAGTTATACCGAAAAAAAAAAATAAGGTCAATTTTGTGTTACGATGACAGTAATTTAGGTATGTCTACATAATATCGTATAATAGAGTCGGTATTACTCTTACTAGCTGTATTATAAAACGAACGTTTTGTGAGAAGCTGAATTGATGTTTTATTCGGAGTAGAATGAACAATGAAAGCTTTTCCTTTCACAATTTAGTATTATTTTGGTTTATTTTAGTACACATAGGCAGTTCAACAACCTCATTTTAATCATTCTATGTAATAGTAAATATGGTGAAGTAATATTTTATATATTTTATTAAATTACTAAATACACAAAGTGAGTCCACAGCAAAACACGATATCTTAAACACACTACTAAGGTTTCATCACAAACAGACAATAAATAATTAACATTCATATCTTACTTAATAATTTTATTTCTTAAATTCAATTTTTTTCCGGTAGATCTAATCATAATTCTCTGTCTTTTTAGCAAAATAATCTTAAAATCATAATAGAAAAGCAATCAAAATGTCGACCACAGCAACACAAAATAGATTCCACAATCTGTCAAAGTGACAATTGACGTAACGGATGTAATATTAAGTTAGATTGGTGGTGCAGAGATTTGGCTGAATAGTGGTTGAAAAAGGAATAAACTTTTTTGATTGTGTTAGTTTTAGAATGTTAGTCCAGTACGAGATTTTTTGATCAGTCTCTCAGCTGTTGGAGACGAGCCTTTATGTGGTGATGTGGCTCCTGCAGTGTAGTAGAGCAGCAGGGTGACTCTGGTCTAATGGATCGGCAAGAGTTTTGCGGGGTTAACAGTATTGATTGTATATGAGCAGTTATTACATCGTTTAAGAGAGGAAAACAACATTAAAAAAATCACTTGTGAAACAGCTCGCAGTCGGTAACCATCGAATGGACAGTCGCAATAGATTTTCTAACTTTGAAGCCAGCATTTGAGATATTTTTACAAAGCCTTAAAAGTAGTTTAAGGACTATATTTTGAATAGAAACAATAGGGACAGTGTGAAAATAGTGTATCTGATTTGAAGGAAGTGCTTTACGGTGTCCCGCAAGGCAATATGCCGAGACCATTACTGTTTATTCTTTATATATAAGTAATTGATTATATTATGATATTATATGATATAATGACGAAAGCATTGACCATTAATTCACCACTATTGACCATCACCGACCACTTCTAGCTTAGGCCACAGTCACTATAAAGATATTTAAGGGTCTCCTGGTAAAAATACCAAAATTTAACATGCAACAAAATTTTTGTTGTAGGATAGGATTGACCATTCTTTGACCGTATTCAACCGCCAACTGATTTTTCTGAAAACTTAGAAACAATACACCAAAACAAGGAAAAACCAACTTAATATGTTGTACGTTTTGGAATTTACATAAAATAAAGTATTTTACAGATTTTTCCAAGTGATCAAACGTTGAAAATAGTATAAGTTGTTCTCTCATATCTCTGGACTACAAAAAATAAAAAATCATCGTTTTACTTCCCATCGGTTAATTTTTTTTCTCTTGTCTTGAAGCTGCATTTAACAGGTTTACCAAAGTTGATCATACTTTTCCAGGAGTTTCAAGTGATCAACTGTTAAAAATCATTGTTTGATCACCCTCCAGTTAATTTTTATTCGACCTTGACGTACATACAACAGCCGACTATCGGAGGGTGTCAAACGTTGAAAATGTATAACTTGTTACTTCAAGTTTAAAATTGAAAACCATGGCTTGACTACCCACTGGTTAATTTGTATTCGACCTTGAGGTTAGTAAGAACTTAATCTCTCGACCTTGAAGCCATGTACGAGAGTCTTCAAAGTTAATTGCATTTTTCTAAACTTTGAAAAATGAGCAAACGCCAATAATGACTTGATTTGTTGCCTCATAGCTCGAGACCACAAAAAAATTAAAAATCATCGTTTAACCACCCACCGGTTAATTTTTACCCAATCTTAAAGTCATATGTGAAAGTTTGCAAAGTTCATCGCGTTTCTTATAAACTTTAGAAGGTGATCAAACGGTAAAAACGATAGGACTTATTGCCTTATGTTTCTAGACCATAAAAAATCAAAAATCATTGTTTGATCACCCACCGATCAATTTGTATTCGACCTTGAAGTACACCTAACAGCGTTTCCAAAGTTTCTTGTACTTTTCAGGGACTATCAGAGGTTGTCAAAAGTTGAAAACGTTATCACTTGTTATTTCAAGTCTAAAATTGAAAACCATGGCTTGACTACCCACTGGTTAATTTCTATCCGACCTTGAGGCTACATATAAGAGCGTTTCCTAACTTAATCGCACTTGTTGCAAACTTTCCAACACTTTGAACCACTGAAAATGGTGCAGCCTATTGTCTCATGTCTCTAAACTACGAAAAATCGAAAATCATTGTTGTGTAATTTTTACCCGACCTTGAAATCGTATGTGAAAGTTTGCAAAGTTCATCGCGTTTTTTATAAACTCTTGTTTAAAATGTAAAATTATATAAATAAAAATAATAATAAATAATGATTTCCGGTTCAATATACATATTTAGGACACGATATATGTACATACATACGTTATGTATTTGATTGATTATATCCTTTCTGCATAAAGAATTATTAACAAGATTTACTTTCAACTGTGTAACATGAATACATTTTTGTCGTGTTTGAAGCGTGCAAATAAAAATTATCATGAGAGCAAATATGGTATAATAGAACTGTCTCCTTAATCATTATGTCAATATCTTGTACATTACTCAATTAGGAATTACACACCTAACATTATCTATGTACACGACACACAATCCAATATTGATTTTTTTCGAAATATTTACCGTACGATAAACACGATTGGGGCAACGCGTTTTGTAAAATGCTGATTATAAGTCTACTCTACGAGCCCGATATAGAATACAAAATCCCCAGCGATAATAAATCAAACGGTAAGCATCAATCTGACGGTTTTAATAAAACGAAATTGTCGATAAAACAGGTGTTTCTATTAATAACAGCATGTGGTATTAATCCCCAGATAAGCAGTAGTAGACGAAAAGATATACGGAATTTAATGAAGTGGAAACAACTTTAGAGAACTGACATATTGCACGCACAAAACAAGATAGAAACATCAATTTATTCCAGAATACAATAATTGTTTTCAAATTAGCTTGAGAATTATTATTGTGGCCAAGGCTGTCAAACGATTTAAAATAAAAAAAATTGAATTGTAGTGTATGCAAATATTTTGCAGAATTGATCGTTTCACCTGGTGGTAGGAGCTCGTAGTATACTACACCTTTCCACACCAACAAATGTACAAAAGAACTTTATTTGAATGAAGTCCTGGCTTCGCAACAGTCGCAGTTCCGATGCACATTTTAATATAAAATCCAAGTCTCCTCTCCAGTGACAATCCTCATTAAAACAGAATTTTAAAATCTTGCATATTTTACCAACAAATTTTGAAACATTCAAATCAAGTTGAATGTTATTGTCAAAAGATGATAATAAAATGGTGGACGAATTACATACAAAGTTGTGCGTGTTCGAAAGAAATTTCACAAAGAGTAGTGATAAAGTTGAACAAGAAGCATTAGTAGTCAAATCGAATGTGGAAAAAGTAATCAAAAAGCAGTTTTAATACAAAGGCAACTGCCATTACTGTAAGCAAGCGGGTCATTGGATTAAACAGTGTCGAAAAAGTGGATTGCTGATGGAAGACCGCCCAAAAATGTAATAGTGAAGAAGAAGGAGGATAAAACAGTGGTGACAAACGTGACATTACTAGCAATTTGCAATGAGGTTTTTTTCTATAGAATTAGATGAAAGCAACTGGTGGATAGACAATGGTGCAACAAAACATTTGACAAAGCATTTACTATTCCTCATAATATCAAGACTGCCGGACAAGAATCTCTAAACGCAATAGGAAAAGGATCAATACGGATCTTGTCAACGATTGGAAACAGATGTGAAGAAATGACTTTAAATGATGTCTGGTATGTACCAACGATTTCCAAAAATCTGTTCTCTGTTTTAGCAGCACAAGACCCTAATGAGAAGAGCACGTTTGAGTCAACACCTACGCCTTGTTTTCTTAAAATTAACGGTCAACTACGACTGTGTGAAAAACGTGAAGTAAATGGTACTCTCTACAAAGCAGCAATTAAACCCTTAGTTCCTGAACATAGCGCTGATGTAAATGTCGTCATTGAGGATAAATCTGATTTACTACAGCTTTATCATGAAAGATGGGGTCATCAACATAAACGTCATGACAAAGCAAAGCTCAAGATAGATTTTAACATTGAGGTCAAGGTAAAAGCAGAGATCTGTGAACCATGTATATATGGGAAGGCACATCGTTTACCATTTGGCACGAGAGGGAAGTCAACGCTGCCTGGTGAACTGATATCGACAGATGTATGTGGACCTTTTGACAATTCATTTCAAAGAAAGCGGTATTTTGTTTTATTTAATAGTTATTAACGAACCAAGTGCGTGAAATCATATTTCGCGAATGAGTGACCAGTTTAAAGCGCGAGCCGGAGGCGAGCGCTTTACGGACACGAATTCGCGAAATGTTTCACGCACGAAGTTTGTACAATATTTTTTGTACGAGAACTATAATAATAATACATATTGTTAAATACGTTATCGTTTATGACATTGTTATTAAGGTTAGGAATTTATGATTTTAAAATGTCACTATAAATTAATCAAGTTCCAGGAAGTACCAACTTTACTTTTACGCACTCGTGCTTAAAGTGACGTTTTACGCACGCAAATCGAATCGTGAAATGACAGGTTTTGATAAGCGAGTACAAAATATAGGAACTTGATTAATTTATAGTGACATTTTAAAATCATAAATCCCTAACCTGAATAATATATGGTCATAAACAATAACGTATTTAACAATATGTATTATTATTATAGTTCTCGTACAAAAAATATTGTGCAAACTTCGTGCGTGAAACATTTTGCGAATTCGTCTCCATGGTCACTCGTTCGCGAAATATGATTTCACGCACTTGGTTCGTAAATAACTATTTCAAGAAGGTATTATTTTAATTCATGGCTGTCTGTTATTTGGATGAAAAATGTCGATTTAGACTAAGAAATTGGCACAGATGAAAAGGGTTCTCAAATCCCTGGAAATAATGTGAAATTACCTTTGGAAATTGTGTTAGGTGACGTCACGTGAGTAATTGGGTTATCGTCGATGGTTTTCCATTTTGAAAATGTAAATTTATTGAAATGTCAGTTAGATTAGATGTCCGTATTTTAGTCCGATCTGTCATTCATGTCGACAACTTAAATCTAGTTATATACAATTTTACCAACTTAACTTTTTTCATATTTCTACAATTTAAATGTCATTATTACCTGTTTAACTATTCTTTTTAAATTTGAATTAAATGTCGTTACAATATATTATATTATTATCTTTTTATTTAACAAGGAAAAGTGTTGAAATATATTATCTAGATGTTAAAAGGAAAAGATAAGATCTAGCAACGCGTGTTTAGTTTTTAATAAATAGTTACTAATATACAGGGTGTCCCAGCAATAAAAAGACGAAATAGTAAATATGTAATGTCCGAACAGAATCACACCTAAATATACCAAAATAACGAAGAAACTAAAAAATTCAAAATTTATTAATTTTCGTACGAAATTTTTATATTAGAAAATTCTATTACGGACCTGACTGAATGTATACATACGAACGAACGATCCAACAGCTTACAACAGACTGAATAACTTTGTATCTATCGTACGTTGCACAGCTGATTCGAAATGATTCATGCCTGCATGCAGTTTTTTTTTTCTGCAGTTTGCGTATGTACGAATAGAGACTTCATATTTTGGATTTACGTTTTTTAGCATTCCAGCTTGGCATTACTGCTACTCCGTCTTTTTATTCCTGGGACACCCTGTATGTCAATATAAAATATTTCAAGTTATGTATGTTTTAAAGAGAGTTAAATCTAATAAAAGCAGTTTTGGTGCTATAAAAAGTTGAATTATTATTTCACTGTACAATACAAAGTAAAATTACAACAGTATATAATGAAATAACGGAGAAATAATAAAAACAACAACAACACTTTATAGCTGTGTTGTTGTGTGTTGTGTCAGGTGAGAGAATCTGAGCAAGATCGATACAGTGTAATTTGGTCTTGCTTTCAACCAATGAGAATTCACTGTCAAAGTGGTCTGTTCAGAAATTCGTCTATTTACTCTAAAAATAGACTATAATGTGTTTGATTGGTTTAAGCGATTGATGGCGGAACATCAATAAGGAGACGGATTCGACAAATTTTGCATGAAGATTTGGGAATGAGGAAGATTTGTGCCACACAATCTTACGGATGAACAAAAACAGAGAAGAGTTGCAGCGTGCGACGACTTTGTCGCAACATTGCAAATTTTCTTAACTATATTTGTCACTGGTGATGAATCATGGGTGTTTCAATACGATCCTAAGACGAAACGTCAAAGCATGAAGTGAATTGGAAAAAACATCGCCAAGATCCAAAAAGTTTCGGTTGCAAAAATCCAGGTTCAAAACCATGCTGAATTTGTACCGGAAGGACAATCAGTTAATGGTGCATACTACCTTGAAGTGATGAAGAGATTACTGAAGCGTATTTCTCGAATGCGACCTGATGTCAATGGAGATTACTTTGAATAAATTAATATCAAACATTGCTTGAAAATGACATTTGCTTGTTACAAAATTTTAGTGTAGGTATTCTATTATTAATAAATAGTAATATTTTAATAATATTTAAGTTAATCTACAGAACGCACGTTAATATCTTTATATTTATAACAGCATTTAAATGTGTTAATAAAATATAATACTATTTTGTGTTAATACTGAGTAAACTTTGCGAGCATTCAGACCCCAGCATCAATAGGTAAAGGACCTCGCTTACCTGGAGACGTACTACGGCCACAGAAAACTAGACACTATAAAATTTAACATGTAATATCTACTCGTATGTATGTAGGTATTTAAAAACATCAACCGCTAAGTTTACAACACATTTTTGTTTAAACAACACTTGCGATATAAAAACAAGTTCAACATCTACACACGCATTTACATTAGAAGTAGAGCATTGCGTTGAACACAACCGCTCGTAAAAGAAACGGTCAAAACACGGAACACTGCAATGTTATTATATGCATCTCCCGTATACGTAACACTTTAGTGTCTGCTAGGCTTTATACACTTTATAGTAAGAGTATTTTTAGACCTGTGTAAATCAGTGCGTTCGCCTGGAAGACCGCCAGCAAGGGACCCCGAGAGTAAAAGCAGGTGTAGAATTCACTACCGATTGCATCCGCGTTGTTTATCTAAACGCAACAGACTGACGAAAACAAAAAAAGAAGAAAAAGGAGGAAAAATCTTATGATCCAGTTTGGCTAATGTAGAAAGCAGGAGATTTTAATCGCATGTGACTAACCGCAAAAAAAATAACACGCAAGAGAAAATGCGTGTTATATTTCTGTTCTTTTTTTAATTTATTTATCGTGTGTATATTTAAATCGAAAAATCCGTCGCTTAAAAAAAGAAGAAGAAAGGTAAAGAGTCTAACGTTCACTGTCTGTCGTTGTTAAACTTGAGCGGATAACTGAAACAGTGAACCTCTTCTTTATTCGTACAACCTTGATGCGTCTGTTATACCTGCTTCTTGCAACTACATGCTCATAGAGCCATCAGGCTCTCGTATAAACTAAATTTTTCGCGCGATGGATATCCCTTAGATATACAAGGGCGGTCAAAATTATAATTATAAGATTTGATGATATCGATTCTGAAACCAGCCGGATATTATCGTAAAAAGTTTAATTTTCTAGGAAGAATTATATGCAAAAGCGATTTAGAAGACTATTCTAAATATGTCACTAGCACCCCAACTTGACTACCACCTGTTTGTAATGAATAAAATTGTTAACTGTCAAAGTGACAGAAAGTTGAACCACTAGATCACCGTCGATGGAGAGATTCTAGCGAGGAAGAGATTCGAAAGTTAATCAAGAAGACAATCCCCAAAAAAATTCAAAAATTACTAAAGAATTTCTATGGAACCAATTCCACGATTCCAGAAATTGCATGCAAGACAAAAAAGAAAAGAGTACGGCAAAGATTACACAAGAAACATTTTTCACTGAATATAATACAATAATAATGCAATCCATTTACTTTGGAAGGAGAGGGGGAGGGGGAGGATGAGCTTTCTTCCCGGGATTAACCGTTGTGGCCTTGCTATTCCTTTTATCGAAAAATATTCTTAGCACAATATATCTAATAAAATGTCTATCTATTGCAGCGAAATAGTTTGTATATACAAAACAGGCTGTTCAATTTTGTCTATACAATAAGTTACATCGTGACACCCCGTATACTATTCCATTTTTGAATTATTAGATATACAAGGAACAAAATTATATTTTTAAATATACATATACAGGGTGTTTCAGAATAAGATGCTGATCCTTAAGGGTGTCAATCCTTACGTCATTTTAAGAAGAAATGTTCAGATAAACCTATGTCCTAAACCTCTTAAATTTTGAGTTACAGGGTATTCAAGTTTTGAGAAAAAAATCGTTTTTTTATCATAACTTTAATATCTTTCTAGATATTTTAATAAAATTTGGCATATCCCTTCTAAGCGACAACAGCTATTTTTTGATATAGAAATTTTTAAAATTTTTTATTCAGTGGCGTCCGTACAGGATGTGGACTAGATTATTTTTAGAGAAATATTATGTCCGCCACTGCTTTTTCTTAAAATAAAAATTATTTTTAAAATCTCCATCTCGATTTTTTCTCAAAACTTGACTATCCTGTAGCTCAAAATTTAAGAGGTTTAGGACATAGGTTTATTTGAACTTTCCTTCATAAAATCACGTAAGGATTGACACCATTAAAGATCAGCATCTTATTCTGAAACACCCTGTATATTATATATTTTAAATTTTCTTGATACTATAGTATGAATTTTCTCTGACATAATGGGGAACAGGAACATTTTTCAAATTATACACAAATTAAAAAAAGTGAATCTGTATTTTTTTTAATTTTGCTATATCTTTATTATTTATTTAGATATAAATGTTTAAAGTTTCGTTTTTCAGAGCGTTTAGGAAAATGCGGCCAACTATTGAAGTACAATATAGGATATGCAATTTAACAACCGACTTTCGTCATTACAATTGATGACGTATTATCTCAACATGGTCGCCATGTATAACACATGTAACACATATTATATTGACTTAACAGTTAATAGCACAAATTAGGTTATGTTTAGGTATATGCAAGTATTAAATCTCAACGTCAAGTGACAAATGTCAAATAAAATGCTCGCACAACCGGCAACGTTCTAATTATAGAAATCCTACACGGACGAAATGTCACTAGGTTTAGCACACAATTGTAATATACAAATGTAACTCAATGTGAGATTGTGTTGGTATGAACTTTATGAAATTGATGACGAAAGTCGGTTGTTAAATTGCATAGCCTATAGACTACTGACGGTAAACTGATAGGGTATTTTTTTCGTGTTGGCTTGATTGCAATTTCGACGTATATTCCTTTTTCAGTAATTGGCTACCATGAAAATATACCTGACGTGACAAACTATGAAGACAAACATGACATTATTTATCTAATTTTTGACCTGGTTCTGAAGTAACTTTCGATTACATGTTCAATAAATACTAAAATGTAAGCTTATCATCTTTAATTTAGGTTTGTCACTGAAGCTGTCACAATTTGAAGTACCGCTTTCAAAAACTTTCCTGATTAGAGTAGGCTGTTTTTTTATTATTTTTCTTTCTAAGATTGAGAACACTGCAGTTTTTACTATACACAAATTTTGACAACTGTCAGTGACAAATTTAAATTAAGAAAATTTCCATTTGATTGTTTATTCTTTTATTAAAATGTTAGAGTTACAACACAAAAAGTTTATAATTGAAAGTTATTTTAGAACTGGTCGAAACTTAGATAATGGAGAATGGGTTTATTCCATTAATCGGTGTTTGCAGGATTTCCGACAACGGTTTCCTAATCTGTAGATTACGTATGCACAGCTGCTAAGTCATGTTCATGCTTGCATAGATAAATATCAAGGAACAGGTGCAGTAACTCGTAAACCTGGTGGCGGAGCACCTAAAAAGCGAACGGCAGCTTGCATAGAGGATATTCGACAAAGAATGGACAACTCACCTAAAAAGTCTATTCCAAAACTTTCGCAACAAGTTCAGTTGTCAGTTGGAACATGCCACACCATTTTAAAAAGGATTTAAAACTGTATCCATATAAGATTCAAGCAGTGCATATCAGTGGTTCTTGGATAACGTAGATAATGACAACGTTCTCGACAAATGCTTTTTTACCGATGAGGCTTGGTTCCATCTTTCTGGTTATTTAAATAAACAAAATATGAGAATGTGGTCTGCAGAACATCGTCATGAATTCGTAGAAACTCCACTACATCCACAAAAAAATAGGTGTCTGGCTAGCGATTTCAAGGAGACGGATTATCGGGCCTATATTTTTTAATGAAACCGTAACTACTGAAGTATACCAAAACCAATTATTACAGCCTTTTATTAATGAACTGCATGATGACGAACTGACACAAGAATTTTTTCAACAAGACAATGCACCGGCACACAGAGCTCGATACACAATTGCTTTCTTGGCACAATTTTTCGATGACAGAGTTATTAATTTTCCAGCAAGATCACCCGATCTGACAATTTTAGATTATTTTATTTTTCCATATTTGAAGAATACCATTTTCAAGATCAGACATCATACAATCGCAGAACTTCGCAATGCTATTACCGATTGCTGTGCTGATATAACCCCACAACACCTTGTAAATGGTTTTGAGAGTATGAAGCGTAGAGTTCGTCTCTGTCTTCAAAATAATGGACAACACTTTCAGCATCATCTTTAGTAGTATTATGCCCGTTTGCACCGTTTTGTATTAAAGCTTCGCTTAACTTGAGGGCGGCTTAACTATTAAGCTTAGTTTAATTTCAAATGAATTGCACCATCGAATATTGGAACAGGTTTAGTTAAACCGGAGTGATAATCGGCAACATCGCCTTTATGAGTACATTTGCTCTAAAGATCCTATGTGAATCGTGTCTTATCGTGTGCTATCGTGTCGTATCGAATGTCATTTGTCATTTACACTTTATTAAAAATTCTATTTTTTTAGTTTGTAACAGTTTGTAATTAGTAAAACAGGTGAAGTATGGAGAAAATAGCACGGGTGAGGTCGGTAAATTTCACGGAGAGTGAGAAAGAAGTGTTGGTGTTAATAATAAATAAATATAAAGATATTGTGGAAAATAAGAAAACCGACAATGTTAGTAACAGTGAGAAGACAACGGCTTGGCAAAATATTGCAAAAGAATTTAATAGTCAGTCGCCTAATTTTGTCACCAGATCAGTAGACTCTTTAAAAAGTATTATGATAATTTAAAAAAAGGGATGAGGAAAAGAGCTGCGAGAGAGAGGAGTGAAATGTATAAAACTGGAGGAGGGAAAGCAGACACCAATATATCAAAAGGTGACGAATTGCTACTTTCATTGATTAACAAGAAAACAATTTATGGTTATGAAAGTCCATGGGATAGCGATCAATTAGAATGTACTATTACAAACAGAGAAGACATACAAGACCACACGTACTCGGAAAGTTGGGGAAACGACAATAAAGAAAATGAAATTGTGTTGGAAAATGAGACCATGGATGCTATTGAAATTGAAGATGACAATGAAAATTTTAATATAGAGCCTTTGATTGCCATAGCAGATCATAAAGTATGTTAATCATAAATAAGATAGTGCATATGTGTATTAATGTATCTAATTTTGCAGAATCAAAATACAGAGACACTTCAAAGAAGTTGGAAGAAGTATAAGCCAGCTGATTTAAAACAGTCAAAATCAGAATCTTTAAGGGCACACCATGGCAAGGTAAATTTACGTACATCTATATTGTGTGTAGTTATTTATTCCATACAAATAATATATATGGAGATATATATTGCTTCTCGGAAATACATTTAATGTATCAAAAAAAAATTGCATTATTTAAATTTTATGCAAAAAATTTATATTTACATTATATATATACACATTTTCAGAAAGCAGAATCAGGTCCAACACGTCGTAGACCAGCCCCAGTTAGAGCATTTACGTCTTCAGCACTTGGTGAAAAGTACCAGGTGCTGGCAGAGAGAAAATTAGAATATTTGGAGTGTCTCACAAAAGAGCATGAATTGCGGTGCGAAGCCCTAAAATTAGATATAGAAATAAAAAAGAAGCATCTTGAAAATTTACTGTAGCTGTTTGAAAATAATTTCTGAAGAATAGTTTAATGTTATTTTTTTAATATTTTAATTTTGTAAATAGGTTTTCTTATTTTATTTTTTACCTTTTTAAGAATTGTGATCTTATTTTGTAAATATTTATATGTATTTTTTAAGAATTGTGAAACTTTATAATCATTGTGATATTTTATTTCTCTATTTTAACTTTATTAGTAGAATTTATTTTTTGTTAAAACTTTTTTTGAACAAATTATATTTTATTTTATGTATATAGAGGTCCATACTGTGATAAGAAGTGTTTATATTTTTAGAAGTACATATGTATTGTTTTAGAAACCATGTGATAGCATTACCAAAGCCATATTAAAAAAAAATGAAAGACTGAACTTTATATTTAGCTTTTTTATTATTATCTACAAATTATTAAAATATTGAATGAACTCGTTTCTTGAAGCATGAATGTTTTCAGGATTGCCATTTGGGATACGAACATTCCCTTCTTCTATTAAACGATTCATTTGATTTTCCGGCATATTAATAGGAAGGGGTGGTTCTTCTTCATTCATTTCCCTTGCAATGTTATGCAACACAGCAGTTGCAACAATTACTGCCAGCACAGTGTTTAACTGTAATCGCAAACCATATGCTAAGACAGGAAATCTTCGTTTCCACACTCCAAACAGCCGTTCCACAATATTCCTGGTTCGAATATGCGATTCATTATATAACTGTTCGGCATGTGTATTTGGGTTTAATATTGGAGTCATTAAATATGGAGACAACGCATATCCACTATCACCTAACAATTACAAATACACTAAACAATGGAAACAAAATTTATCAATTTAAAATGTTACCTAAGAGAATAGCATTGCCAAATTCTCTTGCATCGAACCGTGCTTTAATTCTGCTGTTTGCAAAAATGGTCATGTCGTGAGTGGAGCCTGGCCATCGGGCAACAATATCACAAATTCTTAGTCTGCTATCCGTTATCACTTGTACGTTTACAGAAAAATAAGTTTTCCTGTTACGAAACACCTCAGCATCTTCTCCTCCTGCAAAATTACCTCGTTATACACTTATTATAATTTAATATTTAATAACTGTGCCTGGAGAATTAATTCGAATATGCGTGCCATCCACACATCCTACTACTCTTACAAATCTTGCAATATTGTAAAACTCATTTTGCACTCTTGCTAGATCATTTCCAGCAGGCATGTGTATATGCTGTTGAGATAAATTAGCCAAGACACGAGACACTCTTTGTATTACCCTTGATGCAGTTGATAAATGCATTCCCATGAAATCTGCTATGCTTGCTAAATGTCCTGCACTAGCATAGAACCGTAAAGATGTTAGCAATTGGTCCATGGGTGTAACACTGTTGTTCCTACAAAATTATCCATCTTAACAAAATGTTCTACACTTTCAAGGTTTATTTACATATCACTGGCATATTCCAGTTGATCTTCAATATTTATTAAAATATTTAGAACAGTTTCTTTTCTTAAACGAAATCTTTGGAAGAATGTTAATTCATCCATTTGATGAAAATGGTTCGATCGCGGGTATATTCTTCTGGGAAAACCAAAATCAATGATGTCCAGAACTTCCAAATCTTCCCCAAACAAAGCATCGTCGTCATCTTCATCGAAAAATATCATATTTGCAATATCCATTGAGCTAATATTCTGTTCTTCTTCGATGGCAATAACGCACGATTTTTAAATTAAACCGTATATACTGTTTAATGTTGCGCACGCGCATAACCAATGTATAACGTTCCTTAAAGTTAAGGGACCGTTAAACCTAGAATATTGACTGCTTAAGTAAAGCTACGCTTAACGATATTTAATGAAAGCTTAACTAGCGGTGCAAACAAATTTTTAAATTTAAGTCCGGCTTAATGGTAAGCTGCGCTTAAAACAATGCGGTGCAAACGGCCATTATAACTTTTGAATTTAACTTATATAATAAACATTTTCCCTAAAGTAAAGTAAATTTTATACATCGCGGAGACATACGAACCAACGAACTGTCAAAGTGACGCACTGTAGCACTGTTACCAATCGTAGAAAAATCATGGCCATCTCTAATCAGGAAAGTTTTTGAAAGCATGGTATGTACAATTTAAAACTATCGCAGTGTCATCAATCTTGCTAAAGAAAATACTTTAAAACTTTATGTTGATATGCCTGATTTTTTAATTCAAATGTGTCAAAAATTTGACAGGGTGGAAGTCATTGATTCACTTATGTAATTCTAACCTAAAAATTTTTCAGGGTTACCGAACTAAATATTAGAGAGTTTTTGGTTTTAGCAAAATTACGTTAAAAGATACGATAAAAGCGTTAAAGTCACGTGACCTTGTACAGTATATGCATTAATAACTTCTTTAACCTTACCTCTCATTGATACATTTTCTCAAATCTGTCCTTACTTTAATTTATAGTGTCTCAATTAGAAATTAAAATAATTGTTATGAAAGACTTGCTAGCAATTGCTGTGTTATAAGTTATAAGTTAATGTTGATGTAGAAGACGGAATATTGCACGAATTAATAGATCTACAAACAAACACATTTCTACGAACTACAAAAAATGAATGATTAAATCTTAATACTTTAACGCAAGAAGAGCGTCAGGCAAATTTAAGATCTTATAGGAGGGATTTAGAAAGATTGTGTGTTGCTTGAAACATTCCACCTCGTATTCAAAAAATTTCTTTTAGATGCAACCAAAAGAAAACCGTAAAATTCCCCAAATTAATTGAACGGCAAAGCATACGCTGAGCACATCCGAATAACGCGAATCGGTATCTAAATAGCGTTACGCGCATGCGCAGATACTTGTCTGTTAACGTTTAACGTTGTACTGTATGTGTTACGATAAGTTGCTAAAACTCGCTATTTACTTCAAATATTTATATTCTACTCGGTAGCTAGCCTACCACACCATCCCCGACTGTTAATAATAAAATATTCCCTTGGTTCTAGACTAGTGACGTAAAAATGGCGCGTTTATTTTTCCGTTTGAATATTTCTTTTTCAGTTATTGGCTACCATGAAAATATATATGTATATCTGACGTGATTATTTATCTACTTTTCGACCACTTCTGAAGTAACTTTCGATTACATATTGAATAAATTAATCAAATGAAAGATTCTCCAATTTAGGTTTGTCACTGACAGCTGTCACAATTTGAAGTATGTACATACAATTTAAAACTATCGCAATGTCGTCAATCTTACTAAAGAAAATATGTACTTTAAAACTTTGTTGACATGCCTGATTTTTAAATTCAAATGTGTCAAAAATTTGACAGGGTGAAAGCCACTGATTGACTTAAGTAATTCTAACCTTTAAGTTGTTCAGGGTTTGCCGAACTAAATATAGACACATGAAAGACGACAGACGAAAAAATCATAATTAGAGTAGGCTATGTGCATGGATTACTACTGTAACCACTTTCACATATGTGTCAAATATGAGTTTATTAAATTACATTAAATTGAAAAAATGGTATTCAACACAGAGCAAAAAGCGAAAATGATTAATAACCACTAACTTCGATAGCCGTCTTCCCCGTAAAAGTCAAACTGTCCTACTATATCTTGTTAATACTAAATGAATTATTTATTTCTGTTTATATTGCAGTATCATTTCGAGGTTATAAACTTTGGTTACAATAAAATGTCATTATGTGGTAGTGGCTAAAGCAACGATCAAAAAAATGTACATAGCCAACACTAATTATGTTTTTTTTGATGGCACGTTAGGCAAAATAGCTAACCTACCACATTGTCCCCAACTGTTGAGAATAAAATATTCCCATGGTTTTAGACTAGTGACATACACACAATTAAATAAAAAATACTAATAGCAATGAAAAGGAGTTGAAAGTTCAAAAATGATCTATGACAGTTTGCGAACTGACGATTTCGACGATCAATTCGACGAAAAATTAAAAATTTCAGAAACCACATTTTGAAAATTCAGTGGTCAGGCTCTAATATTCCAATTGCTTCTCTTAAAATTTGCGTAAAATTCCACAAACAAGACTCTGGTCCATAATAAGCAGACTTTTCTATGCCACGGCGTCTAATAGCAATTTCACTGCAGAGAACGGAGAAAGCTTTTGATTCTTCTAAAAATGGTAACCAGTTTTGCAAAATCAAGTTTAACAAGTTTTCTACGAGAGCAATTCAGACATCATTGTCCCTGAGATAGACGACGACGAAGGTCTTCCATCTCATTGCTAGGCTTGACGTTGGCCCTTAAACCCTTTTGTCATCTACTTAGTACGGGACCATCCCCGTTGATTTTAACAAATTATGCTGAAATGTCGTCAGTAGAGGCAAAAAAGAGAAGAAAAAAACTAAATTTGGGGCTAGCAAGAGAGTCAGGAGTGCAAAACCGATCAGACAAAACAAAACAATCAGTGTAGAAATAAAACGAGTTTAATAATGTAAAGATAAAAACAAGCAGGGCAAAAATGTAAATGGGACCTCACACAGACAAGAAAAAAAAATGCCATGACAGCAGATTCAGCCGAAATAGCCTGAAAAAGCAAATCGGGCAAGCCTCGGTGGTGGTAGATATCCGGGGCACCCTCACCCGAGGGGGTGGCGTGTCGGGATCGAGATGAGCCAATTCCCTAACGAGGGAGTTGTCGGATAGAGACACCCTTGTAAAGGTTTTCTCGGCCATTAGAGCAGCGTCTTGGAGAAGAGTTAGAATCTTTAAGTCCTGGTGGATTTGTACATTTCTGACATACCAAGGCGCGCCGCCAATGATATATCTAAGGATCTTGTTTTGTAAGACATTGAATCTCTTACGATGAGTAATTGCAGCACTGGACCAAACTAAGGAGCCGTAAGATAGAATTGGCCTCAAAAAAGTTGTGTAAACTAAAAGTTTTACTTTTATACTAAGTTGGCTTTTGCTGCACAGAAACCGAGATACAGCGGACCTCGCTGCTATAAATTTAGCCACGGTATTAGTAAAATGGTGCTTTAGGGTAAACCTGGAGTCCAGCGTCATACCAAGGTATTTAACGGTGGAGCTCCATGGTAGGCGGACATCCTCGATAAAGATATTTTCTGGAGGGGCAGTTCTTTTCCTCGAGAATCGAATGGCTACGCATTTTTCATGGTTTATGGCTAATCGTCATTTCGTAGACCAGGAAAGAAGGTCGTCGATAGCACCTTGCAACCTAGTGCAGATCAGGGCATCCGATCTCGACGACGTGTAAATCGCCGTGTCATCCGCATATATGGCCAACTTGGTACCCGCCGCCTTTGGTATGTCAGACATAAAAACCAGGAACAACTCCGGGCCGAGAAGAGACTCCTGTGGGACCCCAGCTAGGATGGGCCTGTTGGAGGAGACAGAAGAGTCAACTGCCACGTCAAACGATCGTCCCGTGAGGTAGGACTTTATAAGGCCTATAATATTAGGATTGATCCCGGCCGAATGCATTGAGCTGAGATAGAGCGCGTTGATTTTCATAGTCATTAAAGGGTAGAAGGTGCATCTACACCTTCATATCTCGGTGGTAATGAACTCGGCAAGGGTGCTGTTTGCAAAGAAAACATTTGGTTGTTCTTGTGGTTTTTCAATAGGTACGGCGGAAACCGTTTTACATCAATAATTATATAGGTGAAGCCAGAGCAAGAGGACATTTAACAGCCTAGCAAGATTCGTTACTGTGGGGAAAGCCTGGGTTCACCATTATGATCCTGAATCAAAGCAGAGGATGGTATGGAAGCAAAGAGATTCACCACCCCTTGAAAGCTTCGTGCAACAGTTTTTGAGATGCCGAAGGAATTACAAAGGTAAGCTAAAGAATTCGGTAACTAAAGTATAACAAATAACAATACTTCAGTGAAATGGGTTTTATTTTTCGACATAATCTCCCTCTAAATCAAAATCAATACATTTATTTAGTCGATGATCAAGTTTCACTACTCGTTTTTTCGAGCTCCTCAAAATAGTGGTATAGTCGTGGACCATTCAAATCCACCTATCCAAGTCGTTTCATTTTAAATCAGGGAGAATAATATCTGAACTGCCCTTATAATAAAGAAACTGGCGCTATTTGCAAATTAATTAATTAATTTCATTTAAAAAAGAAATAAAAATGATAATATTGTTCAATTAACGTTAATTCTACGCCAACTAACAATATCTCATTATTATTGCTTTGAAGGTCACAATCATGCATTGAATCATTATTGAATGTGACAAAATCTTTAATGGAAGAGACTTAACTTAAAGGAATTTATCGTAATGTTAGTAATATATCGAGTAAACATCAAAAATTGCAAACCGAAATAGAAAAAGATTAATAGCCTTGCATAATATGTTCCTAATAATAAATCCAATCTGAATGGAAAAATTACATTTAAATCGTGTACATCTTACAATTAACTTATATTCTCTATTTTATTATTACAATAATGGTACCACACCTTTTTTTTCTAAACTCTAAATAAAATAAGCAGAACACCCGATATGTAAACCGAGTATAATCAGTAAATCAGCTTGTGTGCACGCACCTTAACTGATAAACCTTAATTGAAATCAAAACAATCACCGTCTACTAAACACATACATCAATAAATCATAATCGATACCACCAATAAATCTAATTTACCTTTTTCGTTCGCACAGTTCGCAGATGATTATTGAATGAATAAAGAACGTGTCGTTAGTCGAGTGTTGTCTAAATACTGTCACTGTCACACACTTAGGTCAAGAATAAAACGTATCGCATAGCCGACTACGACCGTAAACACCGGCATATTTGGCACATTTTAACCGATACTATTTTCCCCATGCGGTATTCGCACACACACACATACACCCACAGTATGTAATTAAAAACGATGATGCGTTTGTGTCGTGCGTGATGTAAATAATAGAAACTTTTGCTATATCTATGTATATAGTACACGATGTTCTACATAATATACATATGTATGTTGTACATATATATAACTAAGTAGTATTACTGGCGACACATTGAATTTTGTCAACCGACGATTAACGATACCAGGCATTCCTGATGTTTATTTTTGCACTAGCCTCCAACGAGTACAGATAGCGTGAAAAGTATCCGCTACGATATGAAAATACTTACTCAGCATTTTTTTTAATTGAATTGCTCCTGCGCCAACTTCATTTAAATTGTTAATCAGAATTATAAACGAAAAAATATATAAAAATATCCGATATTTTAGTTTCAACTGTTATTAGGCATCTGAGATCTATCAAATTGAGAAAACAGTTCTGAAATTTATATTGTTCGAAAATTTTTGACAGCTGTCAAGATTTTTTTTTAAATTTCGTATAATTTTTCAATAATTCTCGTAATTTCAACTGCCAAATTATACAAATGACATATGTGGATACATTCTTAAAATTAGCTGTGTGACAGCTCTTCAATCCTGTTTTTTTATCATTTAAACTCGTACAGATTTTTCTATTTAATTTAAAATTAGGACAGATATGTTTCTTCTTTGCAATTTGACAAATCTAGCTGTCAAAATTATGGGTATTTTCAATAGTTTTCACGGCTTTATTTGTTTAATCTTCTGACAGCTGTCAAACTATAAAAACTGTATTTTTTTTTTAGTTTTATAGGTACCGTTTCGATCATTTCTGATCTATTTCTTAAACTGTCAAGTAATTATTTAATTGCTACGATTAGATAATTTTAACTTCATTAAACTTCTAATACCTGTCAAAATAAGAAAACAGGTACTTGTATTTGTAGTTCCTATTGCTGGTATCGTTCAGAACCTTTTGGTAGTTTATTATAATTAGTTCTTTATAATTCTCAATCGTTGATTGAAGGAATACATAAAGATGCGCAACCTATGACAGTTGAAAATATCGTACTTTTAACAGACTGTTACAGCTTTCGCAAGTAAAAACGAAGAAACTATTATTCAGAATTTTTTGACAGCTGTCAGATTTAAAAAAATAATTTTTAATTTGTCGGAATAGACTCTGTGTGAGTTCATATTAGATACATATTTGTTTGAATTAGGACCTTTATTACTCCTTTATCTAAAATAATTTTTGTTTATACTTTTCGTAATTTTAACTCTCAAAATGTCAAATTATTGGAATGCGATTGTTAGTAACTGAGTGTGGGGACGATTTTGATTTTTTAATGATTTTTTGCGCTAAATTTTTATTCAAATATCAAATTATATAAGTATCAACTTTTTAAAATATTGACGTTTGTAACTTTTACAACCTCATTGACAGCAGTCAAATGATAACGACGATAAAAATATCTTTGTTTGCAAATTTTATGAAATGTTTGTGTTTTTACAGAGCTTGAGTAATTAGCCTTCTTGCATCTGTCAAATTCAAAAACAAAACAGTGACCGTTCTGCTATTTTTATTGTTCGGAATTTTTTGACAGCTGACAGATCTTTTAAAATAATTTTTGTTTATAATTTTCATAATTTTAACTCTCAAAATGTCAAATTATTGGAATTCGATTGTTAGTAACTTTCAGAGTGTGGACGATTTTGGTCTATTAATAATTTTTTTCCGCTCAATTTTTGTTCAAATATCAAACTATATAACTTTTACAACCTTATTGACAGCTGTCAAACATAAATGTTAAACTATTTTTACGGTTTCGGTTGCTAATATCACCACTTTCAGATTTAAAAGTTGCTTCCTTTTTCACTTTTGACAGTTGAAGATACTTTTAATAGATTTCATGATTTTTATCTGTTAATATGATTCTGACGGCTATCAAACTAAAAAAAGTAAATTTTTCACAGTCTTACGGTTTTGTTAGATTTTCGAACGATAAAAATATCTTCGTTTGCAAATTTTATTAAATGTTTGTGTTTTTAGAGAGTTTGAGTAATTAGCCTTTTTGCATCTGTCAAATTAAAAAATCAAAACAGTGACCATTCTGCTATTTTTATTGTTCAGAATTTTTTGACAGCTGTTAGATTTTTTAAAATAATTTTTGTTTATAATTTTCATAATTTTAACTCTCAAAATGTCAAATTATTGGAATTGCGATTGTTAATAACTTTCAGCGTGTGGACGATTGCGATTTTTAAATAATTTTTTTGCACTGGATTTTTGTTCAAATATCATCACTATATAGCTTTTACAACCTTATTGACAGCTGTCAAACATAAATGTTAAGCTATATTTACGGTTTCGGTTGCTAATATCACCACTTTCAGATTTAAAAGTTGCTTCTTTTTTCACTTTTGACAGTTGAAGTTACTTTTTCATGATTTTTATGACTTTTAAAAAAGCTACTAGCATACCAATGTAGCTATTTTTGCACTTTTAATAGTTACAACTGTCAAAATCATTCCGACCGTTTTAAAAAATTTAAAAAACATTACTTCATCTTTGCAGCTTTTGTAGTTATTTAGGTAGTAGTTTGTTAGATATATTTTCTTCAAATTTTAATAGCATTTATTTCATTCCTTTAGAGTTATTTATTAGATTTCAGACATATGTCAAACTAAGTAAACACTAAGTCTTTCTAACAGCTGTCAAATATAAAAGTGAGGTTCTTATAAGTGTTGCACAACTGTTAGTAACTAAGAGAATTTTAAAGTCGAACGTCTCAACTCTGGCTTGACAGTTCTTACGTCCTGACATATGTCCATCCTTCTAAAATACATATGTCAAATTGAGTAAAATGTAAAAAATTTTTACAGTTCTGTTGCTTGTAAGGTTTAAAATTCTTTTGGCAGTTGACAGATCCTTAAAGGTAGGTTTATTTCTAATTTTCGTCATTTCAACTGTCAAAATCTTTTTTATTACTTGATTTTGAAGATTTTTAATGTCAACTGTATTTAAACAACAAATTCGTTTTATAATTGTCAAGCTGTGTTTTGAGTTTAAACCGAGATTAACCTAGATTGCAAACTAATTATTTTTGAGAGCTGTCAAACTATAAAAACATTGATATTTTAAAATGTTGCCATTTTTAACTCTAGTAAATAAGTAATTCATTTTTCCTTTAAAATAGAATTCGAATCTGCTACACAATCAGAAGGTGTAATATCGATGAAGATCACTGTAGATTGTTTACTTAGAATGTAGCCAATTTTCGTCTTTATCCAGATATTTTTCCGGTTCACTGTACACTTTATATAACGTACTGATTTTACATCTTTGTCGACAACAAACAAAAGCTATCTGCGTGGGTTTTTCGTTTGTTTCATTAAACAATTAAAATCATGTAAACCCACACGATCGTTTCATATAAAACACTTGCTTTGTTTTTAAATAATTACATCGCCCTCGGTACATATTTTATACAAGATAATACATAGGTACACGCTGTATTACAGATAATCTTTCCTCGTATAAAAAATTATTATTATTAAGGTTTTTTTTTCAGATGTTCGTGAATTAGTTCTTGAGGGATTTCGTAATAATTTTTTTGTACTTGATTATTTAAAAAGTACCTACTACAGTTTCATTTCAATTTCACAACTTCAAAATGCAATTTCAGAGTTGCATATTCACCGTAACGCATTTAGTCTCGCTTTGATTTACAATTAAACGCTAGATTCAGATTGCGTGATGCCATCACTTTAATAAATAGACATCCAAGTTTATTTGCTAACCTTGAGGGAAGATTGTCGACAATGGGATTGAATAGCTATTCATTACAATGCTTCTGTTTTCGCAGGAAAACGCTTCCTAATTAATACCGCGCGCGCATTAGTGCAACTTTTTTTTCTTTTCGAAAAATATGGCTTTCCGGGATTACCAAGTAAACAATGATAAGGTTATATAAGGTAATTAGAAGGACTTGTTCACGATTCGTGGAGAATTGAAATAGAATTGTTGTGAGAACGAGCCGTTGTTACTTCGAAAGACTAACTGCTTTGTTAAGGTAGTGTGTGACAGATAAATAAGATAACTATTACGTCATTATAGTTATATTTTATACTCCTATCATTATATATATATATATATCCTATCATTTAAATGGAATAACAAGTTCTTAAATCAATGTAATATATTTTGAAATTAATGTTTCATCTGTTATAACGTCTGCTATTTATATCGTTTAGAATTTTTTGACAGCTGTCAAGTTTTTAAAAATCTACCTATGCAATTTCAACTGTCAAATTATAAAAATGACATTTTTACAGGTGCAATTGATGATAAGCTTTCAGACTGTGGATACGTTCTTAGAATTAGCTGTGTTGTTACAATTTTTATGACCCAGGCCGTATGACAGCTCTTAAACCCTGTTTTGATTAATTAAACAGTTTTTGACAGCTGTCAAACCATAAACATAACCATAACATTGCAGTACTGGCAATTTCACAGATATTTATTATAAAAATGACATTTTTGCAAGTGGAAGCGATGATAGCTTTCAGAATGTGGATACGTTCTTAAAATTAGCTTTCTTGTAACAATTTGTATGATCAAACTTGATAACAGATCTGTATAACAGCTTTTAAATCCTGCTCTTAAACTGTTACAAATTATTCTATTTAATTCAAAATTTTGACAGTCGCAGCCAACACAATTTCTTCAACTACTACAGTTCAAACTATAAAAACTGTCTAAAATATCTTTATTTTAAAATGTTGACGTTTTAGTAAGTCTGTGACAGTTTCATTGAGGTTTTTTCTTTGCAGTTTTGACAATTATAACTGTTATTATATCTATACAGATACTTCTTTGCAGTAGTTTTCATGATTTTAATTGTTAAAATTTCTGACAGCAAACAATAAAACCGCATCTTTTAGAGCATTGTGCTATTGTTCAATTACAAAGTGTTCAGAGTCAATTGCACCAAGTTGGCAACACCAGGTTTAATTTGGTAAGACTGTAATATTGCTTGCCTTGACTGGCTAACTTCATTCATATTATGTTTAGTTGTCAAAAATGAATATCTTATGTTAATGTTGCACTTCGAAATTGCGCCATCACAATAAATACAATAAATGTTGCAATGTGAATGGCATTGTCTTGAAAAAGACAAATTTGTAAAATAATTACAGACAACAGATTAAAAAAATGAACGCAAAAGCTAATAGAATCACCAACAAAAACGTATATACAATAATGACAGTGAAAACTGACAGCGATAGGAGGGGTTAATTTAAACCTGTCCAGCATAAAAAAATAAAACTGAACTATTTTTCATCGAAGCAGGGATTTTTGTGTTGCCAACCTGATACACTTCGAGTATTTAATAAATAATTGGTTTACATTTTCAACTATAGTAAGTTAGATAATTCTGACACTTATTATAGACGTCTGACATATCAAAATTTATTAATAGTTTGACTAGATTTTTAAAGGTAATTATTTACCTTTGTCATCAATTATATTTTTTGTCTCTGCAACTCTTACAACCTTAGTGACAGCTGTCAAACATAAATGTCAAATGTCAGACTACTATGGTCAATCACACTCCTGCTAAGGCCGTACAAGGTTCTTGAGCCTTTTATTCTTCATGGACTCCCTTCAAGGGCTGGGTGAATAGGTAACTAGGTCTTCGCTGCTTCAAGGCACGGAGATGACAGATGGTGGTGTTCTTGCGTCGGTTGTTGTTACGCTATGCTGCGGCGTCTTCAGCCAGTGCCATGGCTCTCCTGACGTGGATCATGGGAGGTGGTCTGTCCGGATCCAAGCTTGATAGTCTATTGATCAATGGATTTTCGGATCTATCAATCCTTTCCAACGTCTTCTCGGCCAGTCCAAGCATGAATTGCTTGAGGGAAGGAACCCCAGGTCGTCACGAATCTATTGATTGCGGACGAACCACGGGGCCTCCGCAATCATTCGCAGCATCCTATTCAAATGTCAGATAAAAATGGTTCTTTTTTCGCTTTTAACAGTTGCATTTATTTTTAATAGTGTTCATGCTTTTTTTCTGTTAAAATGTTTCTATCTAACTAATTATATAATTATAAAAAGGGTAATTTTTTTTACACTTTTCCAGTTTTGTTAAATTTTCGAACATTAACATCAATATTTGTATTTTGCAATCTTGGAAATCTTATGAAATATTTCTGTTCCTGCAGAGTTATCAAGTTGAGAAAACAGCGACTCATTGACAGTTCTGCTATTGATATTGTTTAGAATTTTTGACGGCTGTCAGATTTTTATAGAAAATGGCTATTTATGTAACAAGCACATAAAAGTACTTTCTTAGCCTCTTTGATTCGGCCAAGAAAGTTAATTTATGTACGAGTTATGGATATGTTGGCAGTATTTTATTGTTTGTACAAACGTCAAATAAATTATTAGAAATGTCAGCATGTCAGTAAATGTGTAAATTAGCTGCAACTACTATAGAGACTCGCTTTTACCTATACAGGATGTCCGCGAAATACAATGCATGCAGTCAAGGGATGATAGCTCTAACGATTTAGAAACAAAAACATTTAATACACCATGGGTTTATCTCTATAAGTGTAAACAAGAAAAATTATTTCTAAAAAACCTAATTTGGTCAAACTCTACAAGAAAACTCATCCATATTGCTTCTTAAAAAACCAAAAAACCATATCAAAAATTTAGAGTTGAAAATAACTGAATACAACGACAAAAACGAATTATTTAATATTAAATTAAAATGGGTTAAAATTATTCAATATTAAATAATTCGTTTTCGTCGTTGTTTTCAGTTATTTTCAATTCTAAATTTTTGATTTTTTAAGAAACAATATGGATGAGTTTTCTTGTAGAGTTTGACCAAATTAGGTTTTTTAGAAATAATTTTTCTCGTTTACGCTTACAGATAGACCCATGGTGTATTATTAATGTTTTTGTTTCTAAATCGTTAGAGCTATCATCTTTTGACTGCATGCATTGCATTTCGCGGACATCCTGTATAATAAATCGAAACTACTTGTGCAGCATACCGCGAATGATGTACATCAAATAATATAATAAAGTTTTGAGCTGATTTTGACATTTATTTGACACTGACACAAGAGTACATTCTTCAGTTTTTAAAATACTAGTACTTTTTAAACTGGCACATTATGGACAATAAAGTACAGACATTGTAAAATTAGAGGAAATTGTCGCAACGTAGATTTTTGTCCTGATTGATTACCTATATCTTCTGTGTTTGTTTGAAGTTGATCGAGAAAATTTGAGGCAAAGGGACACTGTTTTTGCGTGGATTTAATTGTGACTGTCTTTACTCATAATCTTAAGTCAAGAAAAGTCAAAATTGCGTTTCATTGACGTTTATAGCCAAAATTACAATGCTAAAATATAACCGAAGGAAGTTGACATAACGATTTTGACACAGTCCCGATTTTTCTGCTGTCAAAGAATGACATTGATGGCCAAAATTTATAGGCAACTAGGATGCAATCTAATACAAGATACCTTCAATATTTTGATGGTTTTTCTTTATAGTTTTGGCAGTTATAGCTACTATACATATACAGCTACTTTTAATTGTTTTCAAGATTTTATCTCTTAAAATGTCTGGTATATAGCTGTCAAAGTATACGGGTCAATTTTTTATTAAAAAAAGCCCATATTATGCCTACATTAAGGGCTACAATGCATTACCGGATGATTTACGGCAATTGGGAAATAAAAATATTTAGAGTTTCAAAACAAAATTAAAAGAAGTTTCTACAGCTTCGAATGCTTTTATCTCCATTTATAATTTTAACTCGCATTGTACGATATTTTGACAATGTCTATATCATTAGATCATGGACAATAAAGATTATTATTATTATTATTATAACAAGTGTAGGGTCACCTGGGGTAAATGTAAATAGGGGTAATTGGAAATAACAAATGTATTCGTATCACAAGGAACTTAGAAGAAATCTCGCAACACTAGACTTATTTCGCGCCTTTTATCAAGTGCACGACGGTTGTTCTTCTTTTATCCAGCAGTCTGCATTGCGATAAGTGAGAGTCAACGTGACAGCGGTGTTTCGTCCGATAGATAGTTTTGCAAAGTTTACCGTGAAAGTGCTTTTTTACGAAAAGACGGTAAGTTTGAGAAAAATTCTTTTTGTGTACGCTTATCAAATGTTATTGTTGTTGTGTCACATGAAAAAAAAACTTGTTTCTATTTGCACTTAACCTAAAAGATCGTTATTTACAATTGCCCCAAAGAAAAGTAACGTCGGGGCAAATGTAAATGGTAGAACGGGGTAAATGTAAATTCCGGTATCAAGGTTATAATGTGTAAAAATGGACAATTTTGTGCGAAGTTAGCTTATATTTTGAGAGCAAAATTATGAACAACGCTGGGCGTTCTTTTCAGATGGTGCGAAACTACATAAAAAAGAAACCGCCGCCTTCGTATACAGCTGAAGATTTGAATAGAGCTGTTGAAGATATTTTAAATCAAAATAGGAGTTATAACCAGGTTGAGGACTATTACGGTATTCCGAAGGCTGTAGTTTTTAACAGAATCAAGAGGAGGAAGACGCCGATAGATAAATTAGGGGCTGGAAGGGCACAGGCACTAAGTATAGAAGTTGAATGCGCTCTAGAAAACTGCATTCGAGCACGTGCTCGAATGGGATGTCCCTGCAATAAGGATGACGTCAAAACTGTTGTGACAGAATACGTTCGAGCAAATAATATAAAAACATCGTTTGTTGTTGATAGGCCGGGTGATGGTGTTATTCATTTATGAAGCGACATCCAGGATTATCGTTTAAAAAACCTGAACTTCTACAAAAGTGTCGAAAAGATGCCAGAGACCCTTTTGTTATATACAATTTTTATGATGAACTTACTCAGCTCTTTAAGGACAATAACTTGGAAGATAAACCGCCATTTGTTTTCAACTGCGACGAAACAGGATTTTCTCACGATCCCACAAAGTGCAAGGCTATTGGTGAAAAAGGAAAGTCTTTATCTAGAGTTTCTGGAGGTTCTGGAAGGGATTCAACGACAGTTCTAGCATGCGTATCGGCAGATGGCTCTTTTCTTCCACCTTTAATAATCTTTAAAGGAGTCGGTGTACAAGCGAGGTGGACCTCACAACAGGCTTTTCCAGGGACCAGATACACCTGTTCAAAGAATGGATGGATGGAGGAACCCCAGTTTTCTGAATGGTTTTCTTTAGTTTTTGTGCCATATGTAAATTCTGTTCGGCAGGCTAATAATCTTCCGGACCAAATGGTAGTTTTATGTTTTGACGGACATGCCAGTCATATTAGCATAAGAATCGTAAAGACAGCTATGGAAAACAAAGTGCAATTAGTAAAATTTCCTAGCCATCTTACTGATAAAATACAACCACTTGACAAATGCGTTTTTGGGCCCCTAAAGAAGAAATGGGAACAACTACTAGTTAATTTTGTAAAAAAGCAAGTTGATAATAGGCAATCAGCACGTTTGTCTAAGACCTCATTTGTGGAATTGCTGGGAGAAGTATGGACAACAGGAATGAGATCTAACAACATCATAAAGGGCTTTGAGTCAACGGGTATATTTCCTGTAGATTCTAAAAAATTCCCCGAATCAGAATTTGACCGTGCCATGCTTCAGAGATATAAAGAAACAATGAAAGAAAAGGACCTACCGTGCAAAAACCCCATTTCTGACAATTCAAACCTTGCCGAAACCTCTACAAATTCTGACATTTTCATCGGTGAAATAAATCGAACTGAATCCCCAGCAGACCCCTCTGCTCATTTGAGACTTTCTGACTACTCTGAGCCTCAGACTGGATTTAAAACATTTCCATCAAGTGACCGCTGTGATGATTCGAGTGTTCTTGCACTAGAAGCAGAGTCTTCAAATCTTATTCCAAAGCATTCAACTCCTATTAAAAAACCTGTTTCTAGCAGTTATAAAGATCAACTTACTCCTAACGGAATTATAAATATTTTTGCTGACTATAGTACGAGTCGTAATTGCAATGAACTGAAAGTCGAAAAAATTCAAAGGCAGATTATTCCCAGATTAAAGCCAGTCAAATATGGCGAAATTTTAACAACGCAAGAGGTTTTAGATAAACTAGAAAGTGCAGAAAAATTGAAGACTGCAAAGAAGAATTCAGATAAAAAGCAGAAGGGCACAACCGTAAGAACGACGGCCCAACATAAAGGCTCTACAAGTAAGACTACTCAAAAGGATAGGAAAAGAAAAGCTAATTGTGACGTCGAACAAGACTACCCAAATACCAGCGAAGATGAAGTAGATGAATCCGGTGTTTGTCAGGATTCAACTGATGACGAGAATTTAGACCCCACAATTATTGCAGAAGCAATACCAGAAGTTGTCTATCATGAACCAAACTGGAACGTGTTAAAAGTGGGAATGTTTCTTTTGGTAGATTTCATGGGAGGTAATAGAAGGGCAATCCATTATAAATACGTTTGTTGCATACAAGAAATAGACCAGGATGACGGAGATATAGTTGTGAAGGGATATAGACGAGCAAACAACACTTCCACAGAATTTTTTGTCAAGGAGAATGATGTGAGCTCAATTACATTTGAAATGATTGTAGCTTTATTACTAGAGCCAGCTCTGGCATATAGAGATCGCAGATTGGTAACTGTTTTTCCAGGCGCAGTGGCGGTCTATGAAAAGTAACTGTTTCAGTTAGAAGTTTTTTCAAGAAGTGCTCTTTAAGAATTTCAATTTTTATTTCGGGGTAAATGTAAACGCCCGTTTGGTTTTCTAATAAAACAACGTTCAAACTGTCTTGTTTTGTTTCATTTCGCTTTACCCCTAAAATCAGACAATTCTCACTAGTATGTAGTGAAATGTTCGTTTACATTTTCCCCTGCGAGCCGGGGTTAATGTAAATATGTAGGAGTAAATGTAAACGCGAAATTATTAAACAACTAGGTACATTTCCGACTTCTTACTTCAACGGTAATTAGCAAACATGTGTAAAAATTCACCACCCGGACCTCGTGCAATTTGTTTTCTAAAAATTATCGATTTTACGCCAGTAAAGTCAGACATGCAAAAAGCTTTTACAATTACCCCAAGTGACCCTACCACAAAATGGTCAAAAAATTCGCAAAAATGACGAAACGATTAACCATTTCTTGATCACAATTGACCATCAGCGATTTCATTAAGTACCTTTAGTTTAGAGTACCTACAATCACCATAGATAAAAGTTGAAATATAGAAGTTTGGTTCAGCCCTCTACGATTCACCATTGTTGTTGATCATGTTGAACCAGCTCTTATGACATTTTGAAAATTTCGAAAAAAATTTTTTTTCTTCAAGGGCAACATTTTTGTTGCGAGATAGAATTAATTGTCGTTTGACCATGTGTCTGACCACCAAATATTTTTTTTTATCCAAAACCAGTTAAAAAAATGAAAAACACTCGAAAAAATACATTAAATATGACAAGAATTTCAACGATTTTGATCCAATTTTGAAAATGATATAATTTAACCACCCACCAGTTAATTTGTATCTCTTATAAAATTCAAAGGTGTTGTCAAACGCTGAAAATCGTACAAGTTGTACTAGATAATTTTTATCCTACCTTATATACAGGGTGTTAACAATAGTGCGATATTCTTCCATATCTCCATTTTCATGCAAAATACAGCAAATATTTAAATACAAAAGTTGTTTAGTTTTACGAAATTTATAACGTAAAATTATTCTACGATATATAGGGTGTTTAGTTTGCCCGTAACCATCAGTAACTTTACATTTTTAAATAGAACACCCTGTATATGATCACATTTTTGAATTGCTTGAGGAATTTTAAGGCAACTTTATACAGGATCATATTCAATTATTTTGATTAGTTTACGAGATATTGACGTTTATTTGAAAATTTTGACATTTTGCTCTCTTCTGAAAAATGCCATTATTTCGGTAACGGAAAAAAATTAACATTGTGAAACTTAACATAACGTTAGAAGCATCTCCTATGATGACAATAAACAGATGTAGACTTAAATACGTTATACAGAGTGTTCCAGAAATCAGTGTCTTTTTGAAACAATTGAAATGCGAAAATCTTCATTTTTTCAAATTGAAACACTTATCTATTAGTTTGAATAAAGCATATATGTAGTTAAAATTAATGATTTTAAAGATATTTCAACTTATTTCTCATTTCTGTATATTGCTATGTAGGCGTGAGCATAAATAACTTCATAGCGAGATAAAGATTAACTGGTGGGTGATGAAACAATAATTTTCAATTTTTTATGATCCAGAGACATTTAACAACAAATTATATCATTCTCAGCGTTTGATCATCTGTCAAAGTTTGTGAAAAATACGATACGACTTGGAAATCTGTTTAAAATGACTTCGAATAAAAAATAACTTCAAACCTCAAAGATCTTTGATTTTTTTGCGACCCTCTACGTTGAACCACCATTGAAATCCTCTCAAATCGCTTGTTATAATAACTTTTAAGTAGATATTATACGTTGTTTGTTTTAAATGGAATTAACACCCTGTTAAGTCTACAATGATTTGATACCATAAAGTAATGCTCAACGCTATTAATTCAAAATATAATTCTTCATATATGACAAGGCATAAAAATAAATTAATCAAATTCTAAGCCATTAAAAACGTTTTAATTTTAAGAATGAACATTGTATAAACTACACTACACGAAATAAACTAATTTGAAGGTCTACCTTGAGTATCGACAAGAGAATTTATAATAATTATTCACATATATATAGATATACATACATAAATATTTATTAAGCTTGTGTGACAACATTATATACTAAGTTTAACATATTTGGACATCGTTTCTTAAACATTTAGTGAGTGTTGTTTGTTGCTGGAACATCACTTCAACAATTTAAGTAAGTACAACTAATTACCTCCATCAATTACCTAATCTCCGCTTGTTAAACGCTTTAGAGTGAATTATCGATTTCTAGTACATACCTACTTTAACCCAATCGAAATTAAACAAAAAAAAATTATTCAATTTCGAACGATATAGCGTGTAAACTCCTGGAAAATATAATAGGTACATACATGGATATTTTATCTAGTAGGTCATGGTCAGACGTACGAGTAAATATTGATCCAGAACGTTTAAAAAGCTTGCGTTCGTCTTTTTTTTCTCTCCGATGTTCTTAGAGAGACTTAACCTCAAAAAATCGCATTACCACAGAAAAAATTCCGTTTCATATCAATCGTGATAAAATACAAGCTTAATCGACTTACCCACATTGTTTATTGGCACTTCCTATGAACGATTTCTAATATCATTTCCTCTGACACAATTTCTATCTTGAAATTATATTCATATTCCGCACACAGTTTGCGTTAATAAAGGCGAAAAACGATTCCGTTTGTATTTACATCTTGGACGCGATGTTTTTATTAAAACGAAACAAACAAGGATAATTTAAAACCAAATAAAATCTCGGATATGCACATTTTTTTTTAAAACCGAAACATCTGCGATTTTTCGCGAGGTCCTCTATACGTTGTCGTTCGTCATGCAACTATCCTATGTAGGTCTTAAGCGATGACTGCTGCGATCTTCTATATTCGTAGCATTCGAAAGTCGATCCGCTGACGATCCTAACGAAATGAGTTCTTTTTATTTAAGTTCGGCGCAGAATTTCTTTCGTTTTGCACTCACTTGCATTTTTATGCGCCGATGTATCGTTATTAGAAAATTTAAAAAAAGAATCCGTATCGGACGTATAATGTAATATCATGAGAGGAATCTGTATAATAAATAATAATAAATAATGCAGCGCAAGAGCACAAGCGAAAGAAATGATTTTAATCGTGCAATTACGTCATCTTGAACTAATTACTAAACCAATTTATACAATATTATTTGGTATATAGTTGGTATAGTAAAAAATTTCCATGTATTAATGCTTCTACGTTTTTTGTGTTAATCGATCACCCAGATGTGTAAATTTAGCAAAATATTGCACATTCATGTGCTTATTTCTTTATAAAACTTGTTTGGTTAGGCTGGATACAATTTTGTGTGGAGTGGCGTTAAGTCGGGACTTCGTAGAGGCCACGTTACCTTACTTTGGCGGCCTACCCATTTTCTTGGATAATTTTCATTAAATGATCGTCTAACTATATAATACAGCAGTATAGTGACATGGAGCTCCATCTTGTTGCATCCACATATCCCGACGAAATCTCTCTCGAACCCGAAGGTCTTCTTGTCAGTTTTGATGCGACTTCACTCTTCACAAACGTGCCTGTCAATTTTCATTTTTTTTTTCTTTATTTAGAAAGTCTTTCTTTTCACTTTTCTTTTATATTGGGATGAAGAGCATTCCGAAATTAAAGTCCAACAGTAGTCAGCAAGCATCTCGCTATTCCACTTGCCCTGATAGCGTTTTTCAATAGTGGAAATATCCTGATGAAATCTTTCCCCATGTTCCCCATCTCCAAAATTCGGGGGAAAGAAGTTCAGGTGCGAATGCAAGAAATATATTTTAAGACTCATATTACAGCCTAATGCATGGTAACTTCTAAGAAGTTCATTAACAATTTCCTCATAATCTTCAGATTTGTTATTTCCTAAGAAATTCTTTGTCACACTTTTAAATGCATCCCAAGCAGTCCGTTCTAAATCGCTCAAGAGTACGTCAAATTCTCGATCCTGTTGTAACAGATTAATCTGGGCTGCTATAAAAATCCCTTCTTTAAGTTTTGCCTCAGCGCCTATTACGAAATTTTTGTTTAAGGTATCGAAATCCTCGTTCCTCTTTGTCCAATGCTTTGACGAAATTCTTCATCAGACCTAATTTTATGTGTAGGGGAATGTCTTTTGTTTATATTCGAATATTTTCAATGTTAACGTGTTATTTGAAAGTTTGGATAGTTATAAGAAACTTGTTGTTAGGGCGAATTTTGCGCTTTTTAAAAGGAAGTAATTGACAAAAGGAGAAAAAAATAGAAAGGTGTCAAAGTTGGGCCATTGCAGTCAAGGTTGGGCCACCACTGAATATCGAGAAAATACTACTAAAATATCCTTTAATTAACAGGTATGGAATTTTGGCATATCACGTCTCTCTTGCATACAATGCATGAAATTGAATTGTTTCGATTTAATTTCAAGGGCATCGGTTCCAACCAAATGATACAGAAGTCTTCATCGACACTGTCATCCGAAGAGGATTGTTTTTGCGCTTTTTTCGGTGGGCGACCTCGTTTGGCAGGTGCTTTCGTGTCTGATTTTGTCGCATTCGATATTGGACGCTTTCGCGGCGTCTTCGAGGTGACGCGTTTTTTTTGTTTTTCACACAACTCTTCACGGTTTTCGGGAGAACTTAGAACAGTGCTTTTCATCGGGCAGCGTCCCCGATTAGATTTAACAGCTGGCGCAGCCGTTTGCAGAGGCCCGACCAACGACAAAATCGTAGAAAGTGTGGACTCATGAGACGAAGACGTCGAACACAGGGATGAACTCAACTCACTCGCTGCTTTCTCTTGCATGCCGATAACACTCGGTTCAATTTTGAATAAAAATTATTATATTATTTATCATTATATGAGCGATTATTTATTTACTTTTTAGTGATAAAACATGTTCTACGGTGGGAAAAACTGGCAACCGATTTTTATTTTACTGATCGGAACAAAAAATGACGTGGGCCTGACCACACGAGTGGCCCACCCTAGACGACAAGCGTGTTTTACAATCGCTAAACTTTATTAATGGTTGCCACCATAATAGAAATATATACTTACTTTGACAGTAACATCGTTTTTGTCCAAATGTTGAGTCGTGTTTACCGGTTATTACAAAACTTTTCGTACCACCAAAAACAAGACGAACACACAAAACTTTTTGTAAACAATCTCCGTGACAAGCAATGCTCTGAAAAGTTTGCTGTCATCGAGAATAATAATTCCACCCTATAACACCGATGGCAGCACGTGTCATATACGAGAAATAACAATGGCCCAATCTAGACAGTGGCCCAACCCTGACGACATTCCTTTAATGGCGGTAAAAGTATTTTATGAGGCTCCACCAACGAATTATGAACTACGTTCTTTTCTCCAGGACTATATTGTATTCTAGTTGGCCATTGCTTAACAATATAGTGCAAATTTCTCGCTCGACTATTCCATTCATAAAGGAAACAGTAATACTTTGTGAATCCAAATTGTAGACCAAGTAGAATTGCAATTATTTTGAGATCAGCACTGATGTACCATTTATAGGTTTTGTAATTGATTTTATCAAGAAGACGTGTTCTAGAGAAAAAAGAGAGTGGTTTAACGACTATGACGTACAAATGAAGCCCAAACATGTTAAATCCTGTTCAGACATGCTCGTTAGCATGATAATAACTTGATAGTTTCTTTTAACTTACTCATAAAAAAATATCTTTTCTGACATACAGTACATTTAATACATATATTATGAATAAAAAGAAACATTCCTCAGAAACCTGCCTGCATGACGTCATAGCCAATTTTTGAAAATATTTTCAGAATTACAACCAATCCCCAGACAGAAGGTCGTAAGTTTTCTTCCAACGACCTCTGGGTTGCAGAACATAAAAATTTCTCTTTGAATAGCTGGCTAAGAATTTTTCAATACCTCCTTGTATAGATTACTTCGTATACTTTACCAAGATACCGTATTCTTTACTGCACTGTTAAAAGGAAGCCTGATGCGTATGATTTAAAAAATAATACGTGAAGCCACACAACTTACGTTTTAAATTATAAATTGTATCTTTATCTTTTATAATGTCCTACATCCCTTACTTAATGCTCTTAACTAGAACAAGGTAAATGTATGAATATAATTTTTTATTTTATAATCACGTTTGTATAATTAGATTGCGCTTGCAACGTTTTATACAAAGTTGATAGGCGATATGAATAATCGGATTTTTAAAGTTATACTTTAGTGACAACCATTGTGTTTAGTTCCATTTGCTTTTCTTGGATTATTTAGCTTGTTTCGTATCATTGGGAGCTTGATTAATTAATTAAGTTTTTCAAACATTGAAAATGTCAAATTGACAAGCAGTGTGACCAACATTAAAAAGGGTAATTCTCTAACGTTTGTGAATCAAACCTGTCAATTTTTTTACGCACAACATTTTACAGCAGAGTACTTTTTTACTATTGCCTATCTCGTCTGTTCCTGTTTTTATTTAAATACCCTATGGTGCGTGAACAGTGGGGGTGGCGCAAAATTCTCTCCGTATATTTTTTTGTAACTTTTCAAAAATTTTGGATCGAAATTTAAAAAAAAATTACCCTTGTCGTGTATGGAGAGAATTTTGCACCACACCCCACTGACCACGCAGCCGTATACGGTATCCAGATAAAAACAAAAAGCGACAGGGTAGCCAGTAGAAGAAAAGTAAAATGCTCTATTCTGCTGTAAAATTTTGTCACTAAAGAGCATTTTGACCTGCCCCAGATTCCGAGTACCCGATACGAAGTGGATTCTCCACATTGTATCGTAAAATGTAATTCAGAACTGCTATCGTATTCCGGCGCTTCGTTTTACAGCGTTGCCATCGCATGTTTATTTTCGTAAGTATTATGGAATTCCGAAAGCACGGTACGAAGTGAATCCACCATATTTAATCGAAGAAATGGAATTCCGAACACAAAAAGTCGTAGTCGTTTCGTAATTATTGGCAGTTCGTCCTCGAAACCAAAAAGGGGTGTCGAGCTCTATTTCTATCCTTCTTTGATTATGTTTCTTACCAATATTCCTACTTTTTTTACTTATTTGATACTCAACAGCGCTGTGTATTTTGTAATACAAGAGTACGGTTATTCCTTATTTTTTATACGCACTCTGTGCGTAAGATTTTACTTAAAATAACGTATTATCATTATTTAGTGTTTGAAAACAATTTCTATACGTAAGTCAACGTTAATTAATATCTATACATTTACCTACATTTTGATTTATGACATGGTTTTTTTCTAGTTCATTTTTTAAAATATATTTCCCGTATTTCGACGAGCTGTTCGTCGCCGTCAGCTAAATTTAATGCTGCTGAGAAGGCGCATAGAAAATCAAGCACGTAATAATGTCTCCATTCCTAGGCTATTTAATTTATTTGCTAATTCGTCCCATAACCTTTTCTGTTCTATTCTACCTTTTGGCCCACTAAATTGCCCTTTTAATAAATTTAGATACTTTTCCATGTACTCTAAAACGTCATCCCAGTGCTCTTTCGCGAATTTCGACATGTTCGATAAAAAACAATAACAACAACTTATTCACCATTTGTTCAGTATTGCCAATAGCATATCGTGAAATCTGAGAAATTTTCCCAATGTGTACGAGCTTTTCGATCTTTTTATTAGTAATCACCGAAAACGCACGAAGATGTGAGTAATACGATGCGGTTGTTATCCGGAATCGCAAATCACAATACGACATCGAAACGATCGTCGTTTCGAAACCGAGTTCGTATCGTAATCTCGGAATCCGGGGGTTGATCCTATTGTACAGTCGTGGCCAGATAAATGTAGTACAAGCGTTAAAAAAAAATTATGGTGTAAGTTGGTGTTTTGACATTTAAATGTCAAATTTTGAAACGTCAATTAAAGATATTCTTACAGTAGTACAAAAGCTTACGTAGCTGATAAAGTTGATCTATTTAATCATTTAAAAGAAGGATATACATAGTATTTTAGAAATGCGGTTAAATAAAACTACCGTGATGAAGGTTAAGAAACAATAATATAAGGGAAAGTTGCCTATATCGTACCAGTTTTGTAATTTTCATTTCTTACATTTTTGAATCATTCCATTTTGAGTTAAACTTCATAAAGTAACTTAGTACACCTTATAATCTAGTTGTAAAAAAATAACATGACCCCTCAAGCAGCACCATCGATTTGTCATGTACATTCCCAAACAAAAACTCAGCGCGCCAAAATTTAAATGTGATATAATCTTATATGAGATAATTCTCACAATCTAAAGAAAACAACCTAGAATAAGACTGTACCCTGCTGTCAAATATTCAAAGAGAGGAGGTAAGAGGTTGGCAAGTTAGTTCGCATATTTTCCGCGGGCCAGATTAACTTGGTCGCGCTCTAACCTCAAATAACTATTATAAGAACCTATAAAATGGTTTTTACTAAACTGCGTACTGCGATTGTAACTATAATATTTTTAGGAAGATTATCACAAGAAAAAGAGTTTTTTTTGTATTTTTTTTATATAAACTGTATTTAATTACACAGAAATTGTGTCTCAATCAACTATTAAGTACAGTCAGTACAAAAAAACTATTTCTGATTTGGCTTCACTCCAGTGCAAGTTTCGTGAACCCATTCACTCCATTTTAAACACTCAATTGAATGTTTTTCACAAACTTTGCAAAACCAATCCTCTTGCCACCACCTCAACAACCACACCACAATGGTTCGAGGTAGAGGGCAGGCATAGTATTGAGTCTATCTTGAGCTCTCTTTTCACGTTTACAACTTTTTTCTTCAGATTTGGTTTTCTCAATTTTTCAGTTCCTTTACTTTATCCTGTGTACCTTGCAAGTCTTTAGCTATCTTCAACTGTTCTTTGTAGGGACAGCTGGTGAGTATTTTCGCTTTTTGTACTCCTGAACTAGTTTTGTTCTTTGATTTTCTAACCTTGGGTGAGCAAATAGGAGACATACTCTCAATGGAAATCAAAGTTGACTCCATCGACTTTAGAGAAGGTCTGTCTGCTTCATCTGGACTTGGTATATATGTTTGGCCAAACAATATCTAAAGAACCATTAGGCTCATTATCCCCTGTATTTGCATCTTGTGCAATTTGTGGAGGCTTTTGAACTATATCTACAGGCGTAGCAGTCTTATCAGTGTTGTCAGAAGTAAGGTTTTCAGAAGGGCAAAAGTCACATTCATCGTATTCTCGATGGTAGCTGCTTTCCCATATGCTTCTGCTACAATACCAGGCTGTTGGTATTGGTTCACACACAACGCAAATGGTCTGTACGCAGCCACTTTCGAATAGCCTGGTTGTAAAATCCTTTTGGTTAAAGAATATCCGGTCCAAAGGTTGGATACGGTGCGTTGTGTGTCGAGGGACTTGCAGTAATATTATTGCATGAGTTCTGGATTACTCCAAAGCTTCAAGATTTTTTGAATGAGTCGTGTGTCCATCTAGAACTATTAACACCTTTTTTCTTGAGTTGGTCTAACTGTGCCAATAAAGTGTTTCAACCACATGACACACAAATCAGTGGTCATATAGCCAGTTTCAGAAACTGTGACGATACTGCCTAGTGGAGCACCAATTTTAAGTTAAGGCCATAAAAAAGCCAATAAAAGAAGCCAGGCCTAACCTCAACTGTCATTTAATGAATGATGATATAACCCCACAAACTTTTAGCCAACCTATTATTGACAAAAAACCAAAAAAAGACGCCTTTTTTATCAAATGTATGATGTGTATATTTGCCGAAATACTTCAAAATAACCTAAATAATTAAGATTTCAAATCTCTCCTTATCCTTTATTATTATGCATCAGATCTTAACATCGTATGTACATAAAAAATGAACATAACTTATTTATTAGTTTTCGCCGGGGTATCCCAATCTCCCCTCGGACAGTCTTTACGTTTCGGTTTCGGACACTGGTTTATAGTACGTTGCGTGTTCGGCGGACATCTTGGCGTTGTACATATCTTGCACGGTGCTCTCTGTTGTGGTTCGTCCACTATTTCTTTACGCTCCAACCAATAATCGCACGGGCAGCATTCCTTCTCCCTGTATTGTCTGGCCGTCAGCGGAAACTTCGGCGGTGGCCTTTTCTGGTCGCAAGGCGGACACGGCGGTCCCTCCTTGGTCCTTTTCGCGAAGAATCTTCGAGACAATCGCGGTTGACATTCCATACGGAATCGTCCTACGATCATAGATGTTTTCTGCATACTTCTAGCGATGTTCTTAAAAGATAAGGGTATTCAAATACTGGAATTTTTTGATTTGGAACGGGTAATGAAATGAAAATTAAATGACAACTGACAATGAATAAATTTTGACGTATCTAAGATATATTGGTATACCTACTATATACATAGATGGCAGTATAATTTGTTTGTGTAGATATTCATGGTTTAAGACGAAAATGGGCCTTATTTTACCCTTTTAGTACATACTAACAAAGGTATCAACACCCAAGTGGAAAGTGTCCAGAATTTTAGAAAAAAAACAAAGCATTAAATAGTGTTGACGTGGAAAATGACATTTTTGAGATGAAATTTTTGAAAACGGTGAAAGAACAAGTCAACTATGCATTGCCAAATAAAATCAGAAATACATATATACCAAATTATGTATGAACAATTTTGGTTTTGAGATTAAATCTTAAAAGTAGATGCATTATAAATTAAAAATTTATTCTACCAGATCAATTTCAAAGCTAATTACTTGCCCGATGTTATTATGAGCATCAGGAAGTGCAAAAAAATCACCGAATTACAGCCTATGATTTACAACACAAATGCAGAAGAAGATAACCTACACATAATATTAATTTTAAACCAAAATTACTCGATAAAACCACAAGAATCACAGAATGGATGCACTCATGCAAACAATTTCAACTAAAGGAGATTGATTGCACCAAAATATCTGTTTTGAGTCAGTTTTTTCGATAGAAAGTTTAAGACACTGTATGGTTATTATGTTTAAACTTTTGACAGCAAGTTTTTAGGTTACGTTAGAATTAGCGTTTGTTTACTATTCAATCGACTTACTATACTCAATCGTGTTACAAATCTGTCAAAATCGCGTGCTCAAGCATCGACACAACCTCAAGCACGGACTATAAATATGATCCTAACAGAAAATTTATTTAGCGGACTTGGTTCATTATATTGAAATTGCTCACAATTTTAAATCTGAACTAGTGTTCTGCAATACCAACACTGCAACAATTAATTTGTATATTTAAATTAGCGAATAAAGAGATAAGTTAACCCTTTAAGGGACAAAACTGTGAGGCATCAAAAATGATTTTATTTTTACGTATACCTATCGTTTATCGTCTAAGAAATACTGCGAAGTTCTTCACTTGATCTCTTGGTGCAGAAGTAGAACACTAAACACTCTAACCCACTAAACACCAAACAAGTTTTAACTAAAACACCGACGCGTTTCAACAGCAATGCTGTCATTATCAAGGCGATAATAAAACTGGAGTTTTATTATCGCCCAATAGCAGCACCTTCTTCTTGTTCGTTTCGTAGGAAGATGGTCTCCTATATTGGTAAATCCAATTGAATTTTGAGAAGTAGGTGTACGATCCGGATGGTTCCTTTTCCTGCCTCGGTCAGTTTGAGATGAGGGGCCAGGTTTTGCCCTTCCCGAATAGTTTGCTACCAAGGCAGAAGCCAACACTGATCGATATTGCAAATGTGTTAATGGTTTTGTGTTGAGCTTACAATCTTTCAAAGAATTTTTATAAATGATGAAACTGTTAACAATGCAGGACTCCAAACAATAGTAAAAAATTCGCATCCACCATCTCCTACTTTTCCATGAAATATTGTACGCCGAATGAAGTTCATCAAAGTGATCAACGCCGCCCATATATTTGTTATAGTCGCTGACAGCTATCGGACACTTCACTAATACCCTACTGCCGTCCTTTTGTGTCCTCAAAACATGTGTTTCTTCTAAAGAATTATGGATTGTACTTATTAGAGCCACAATTTTTTTTCCTGTTTGCCTTATGGTAGAACAAGAAAATATTTTTTTGCCAGTGCCAAAGACGAAAAGAAGTCAAAAAAATAAGCAATAACCAAATCGCTCAAACGCAGTCGTTAATTTAGTCACTACTCGTTCTCCAAGAGAAGTAGATTTATCGGATTTTTTCCGCTCCTTCGTACATTGACATGCTAATACAGTATCCAGTGACAGACATCAAGCTACGACCCATATTTTGAAATCGCGTTTGATCGGCTTCAAGCTGCTACGGCCCTTGTATTTTACCATCGACTCGTCGACTGACAGAAATCTTGATGGGCAAAATAGCAGTGGGAACCTTCTAGTGGTATATTTCAAAAAACGGCCGTACTTTATAAAGCTTGTCATACTCCACTTCATCCTTTTTGGGCATTAGGTACAGCATTATTGTTCAAGTGCAAGTGACGTCAAACTGTGGAAGTCCATCATAATAAAAATCTCTATGTAGGTATGCCTTCAACTCATCCAAAGACAAATTTAGAATCTGATTTTTCTGGATTGCATACAAGTTTGACTGATCGATGATGTACTCGAGAAATATTGGTGTCAAAACAGTCAGGAATATTTGGCGAGAGGATTGTTGATGTTTCACTTTTGTTTGATACTCCAAATGGTTTGTCAAAATCGGTTTTAGTAAACTTCTCTGAAGTCTTGAAAGTTCTTGCCCAATCAAACGTTTCATTATCAGACGAAGCAGAACTTGTTTCATCATCTTTACCTTCATTGCTAAAATTTGTTCTTGCAGTTGGTGCATTATTGTCATCGTCATTCATGTCTCTCACATCCTGTTCTTCGCCATCCGATATTATTGGTGATATAAAAAAAATTACGGTTTGTCTGAGGGAGGAAGATCCTCCATATCTTCCTCGCCTTTGACATCTGAATTCACAGCCATCTCATCCGTGATTTTGTTTAACAAATAAACAACATCTTCTGTATTGTCTAGATTGTAGAACGTTTCTTATCCATTCTGCAGCAAAGAGCGTTTGATAAAAAAAAAACACTTTCACTTATGGAGTTTTCAAAAATATTTTTTTGAATTGGAATATCACGTTTGAAAGAATGTAATTGTATTCAAAAAGTAAATATATCATCTTTGTGCAAGTTGCTGTTAAATGACATTTATATTGTAATGTTAGTCCTAATTTTTCTCTTCAAATAAATGGTTATTTGTTTATTTCGTTCCGTTCAGAATGTCGACGACTTGTCAAAATATACATATTTCCGGGATGGCATTTGGAAGATGAAAAATCACTAATTTAGTAACACGTCTATTATATAAATTTATTATTTGTTACACAAACTGGTTTGGCTTAATTAATTTTGTTAGGTTTAGGAACTGATTGACATCCATATGACAGATCGAAACGTATTTTAATATTATTTGTAACATAACCAAACAATTCTAAGAAAATGCTCAAAAAACAACAATTTTCATACATAAACGGAGTAATTACAAGTAATAATAATAGAAGGGCTAAAATAATACACGACAACACTATAATAACACACAATTAATAATTAAATGAGTCAAGATTGAACTTTGACAGTCATATTTCCATAGTAACCACCATCAAGAGTGCGTTCGTAAAATCTACCGGTAGCGCCGACAGTGTATCCAAATGGAATACTACCGTTCGTAAACTCTGGGTATCACCTCGATGTTACCGTGACAGTTACATTTACGAACACAGGTAGTTATAAAAAGGTATTCTTGTTACCGAGCTCTAAACATCGGTAAAAATCGTCCCGCATGCATCAACACGCAGTCTCCTACAACGTTCTAAAACTACAATACACGGTACTCACAGGGTAAGTAAAAAGGACGATCAGCTGATTCCCTTAGAATTCTCTTCTCTTCACCTTACCCGGAATTTACGAACGCACCCCAAAATTTGAAACGCTAAAAAATATGGCGGGAAATTTAAACTATGCTCATAATTTTAGACAAGTTAATAATGACTCGTAATGAAACTATAATGAGGTAATGTCATTACAATTAAGTTGTCAACACTGAGGTTAAGTATACTGGATTCTCCGCCGATACCGGTTTTCATCCAGTTAGGAAAAATTTCGAATGAAATAAGGAAAGTATGGTATTGAGGTTTACAAAAATAAAAAACGGTCCTATTTTCGGACAGTCTTTTCCCGCAATTTTTCATCCAACAGAACATATTTCTATATCTATATACTCATAACGTTTAGAAACAAAATCAATATATCTACCTACAGTTGGCGGTGTACAACGAACATAGCTCTTCGGTTTCGTCGTTGCATTCTTATATCTACATATCGTGCAATTGTAGAGAATCTTTGAAATAACAAGTAGGTAACAATGATATTAAGTATTTTTTTATATATATTTTTATGATTTTCTTCACATATCAGCACATATACTGACATAAAAAAATACTTTATCAGCAACGTAGAGTGAAGGTTACAGCTTAATTAGTTAGGATCAATTGAGAGATATAATGGGACTAAATACTATTAAGCTTTCGCAAAATTTATTTGCTTTATTAGGATATGCAAATGACACTAATATAGTTCTTAGAAAAAACACTTCGTTTTAAAACGTTACATTAGTACAAATTGCTATTCATTATATATTCAAAAACACGTAAAAACATGTCGGAAACATAACGTTTAAAAGGCATTTATTAATATAAACTAGTTTATTTTTAACTGAAAATTGAAATTTATATTCTATAATATATAAATCAGCGACCCATTATTCGAAAACCATTGCCTTCATCTAAATAAATTGTTCCATTTAATATTGAATAAAGCATCGATTAATTAAAGAGAACGTATCAACTTTTACACTCAATTTTATTTTAGGTATTTTTAGGTTGGCAATAGATAACGTTCGGAAAATTACGGCTTACTCCTATGAAATCCTATACAGAAACAATCATAGTCTGTTGCAAAAAGTCACAGAGGTAACCGAATAAATATTGTATAGATTCTCATCTAAAAGTATAGTATGACTTTGCTGACTTTGTTGGAATTACAGTGTATTATTTGTTCTAACAATGATGTGGCAGAGTTTGGTTTATTAACCAAAAGTATTCAATGTTCGAAATAATTTTGCCATATTTGGTATACCTTTTTTTTTTGGAAATAAAGAAAACAACTTTGTCATGCAAGAAAGAGCTCAACGAACAAAAAATATTAATTTTTTGTAAAGAATATATGAATTGATATATAATGGTAGATATTTGACATAACATTTGACAGCGCTAAAGTGGCCTTTAAGGCGTTCAAGTAATAAAATCTGAACTTTATTTAATGAAGTCATCAACAAGTTCGTTTTGCGATTTTTGTTGTATTATTTCGAACCGTAGTACATGCAACCAAGTATACGTAACCTAAATATGACCTAAATTCCAAATATTTGACGTTGCTGTCATAAAGAAAAAGTGATAACCAACACTATTGGTTTTACTTAAAAGAAATGAAGTCTCTTCAAGTTTCTATTTGTTCATGTTTAACATTTAATTTTCTTATTTCTAATCGTCAATTGGCATTCTAACTATACCTTATTTCAAAAATAAAGAGAAAATTCTGAACAGACCCAAATGACAGTTGTTTCTCATTGGCTGAAAGTAGGGCAAAATCACATTATGCAACGTTCTGTTAGTTTTTTTCATTGTCAAACATTCTGACATTGTTTATGCCGCAGGTGTATTTTAAGTTTTACTATAGGTAATTATTACATTAGTTTATCTATTTTTCGATGTAGATTAATTCTCTTTTATCTTACTTATGAGTGAATGTCACGTAAAATTCATTTTGCAAATTATATATTGTAATTTGGGCTGGAGGTCTGTTCAGAATTTTGTCTCTCTCTTTTTGAAATAAGGTATAGTTCTACGCTGCTTTGAAAAAATGTTTTGATCGAAAGTTTAAGACACTGTATGGCCACTATGTTTGTATGTAATATTATTTGACAAGATGTTAGGTTACGCTAGGATTAACGTTTGTTTACTATTTAATCAACTAACTACTTGATACTTAGTAACTACTCAGTCGTGTTACGAACTTAAAATTTGTTCTGCCAACCTCCTTTATATGAAATTGTTCACTCAATACCGTGCTTTCAAAAACTTTCCTGATTAAAGTAGGTGGTTTTTTAATTATTTTTCTTTCTAAGATTGAGAATACTGCAGTTTTTACTATACACAAATTTTGACAACTGTCAGTGACAAATTTAAATTAACAAAATTTCCATTTGATTGTTTTTCTCCACACCAGATTTAAAACTGTATCCATATAAGATTCAAGCAGTTCATGAACTTACCCAAGTAGATTTTGGTACAACAACGTAGTATTGTCGGTGGTTCTTGGATAACGTAGATAATGACAACGTTCTCGACAAATGCTTTTTTACCGATGAGGCTTGGTTCGTCTCTATCTTCAAAATAATGGACAACACTTTCAGCATCATCTTTAGTAGTATTATAACTTTTTAATGTAACTTATATAATAAAAATTTTCCCTAAAGTAAAGAAAGTTTTATACATCGCGGTGGCATACGAACTGTCAAAGTGGCGCACTGTAGCACTGTAACCAATCATAGAAAAAATCGTGGCCATCTCTAATCAGGAAAGTTTTTGAAAGCATGGTATTTGATCTAATATCTGCAATATCGGCACTGCAACAATTAATTTGTATATTTAAAATTATCGAATGCATTCTACAGTTAGTTATACTGGACAAATATGTGCTTTCTGTCATTTGATTGTTTTCGTTTGCTGTCATTTTGTTGTTATTTCTCTATTGCATTTATTATTATTATTAAAAATTTTAGATGATTCACCCTTCACTTGACTATGTTCATCCTGTATCTTGCCATAGTAATTTTATTTAAATACAGATGGACAAAGTTAGGTGAAGGGTGAGTCATCCAATATGTTCAGTTGGGAACACTGAGTAATTTTTTTATTGTTGGCTATCTTCTCGCTTCTTGTTTTTGTTTAAGGCTGCGTAACCAATGGGGAATGGCGCGAAATTCTCTTCATATACGGCAATAGTAATTTTTTTTTGTAATTTCGATGCAAGATTTCTTCATCAAGTTAGTCTTCTGCAAAAGTTACTTGCATATTTCTAATTTAGAAAGAATACCTACTAAAAAGAAAAGAGTGAAATCTGAATCTCTTACTAGGGTTGGGCTTTGTTATCCCTAAAAACCCTTTAGTTTCTTATTGTGCGGGATCATCCCCGCTGTTTATTAACTTCTTTTGCGTAAGTACTGTATACATATAAGTAACAACAAAAAAGGAAATCAAGATAGTATGACTCCTAAAATTATTTGTTTATATCGTAGATTAGATAAATAAATTTTTATAATGAATCTGGGGCGATGAGGATATAAAAAATGTATAATATAAAACCACATTTTCATTTTATATTAAAATATGGTTTATAGGCATCCATATTTATAGCTTAGAGGCAACTTTCACCAAAGAATTTGCATGATATTCAGGAATAATAGCGACGAATATGATTAGAATTCCACTCACGTCTAGTAAAAGTTCATTCCGAAAAAGCAATTACGTATTATGGCGAGAGTGTTGATGAAGTTCATGTTTTAAGTATAAATGTATACAAAAATATATACGGGGTGTAACATTACTGCGATATTGTTCAATATCTATCTAATTTCACAACACAACACAACAGCGACCTTGAAATTTTTTTAGCTCCAGACAAAACATTTCGATTGTATATAACAGTAGGTTGTAGTCTTGTTTTGTAAACTATATGTATAGAATTTACTATATTGTGTGTCGTTCATGGTGTTTTGATGTTGTACTGAATATTAGCTTGTCAACAACTTGTCAAATATGTTACCAAAACTACTATACATTTACATTTTTCACTTTGCATTATGATTTGTTCGGTTTTCAATTTAATTAACTAATCTGTGCAGCAATTGCTTCGAACAATGCAGGGAATTTGTAGGGAGCTTTCGCTAATTTTCTCATTATTCCAAGTTTGATGTGAAGTGGAGGCAGAAGTATACGTTCTTTGGATTCTTAAGGTTTCGTTGTTCACTCACTGGATTTTGTTTCGACCGTCCCACTCGTATGTCATGCACCCTCTGCTTCTTGTTGTACCAAAAACATAGAAAGCATTTTCAGATCTGCAGATATTATCAACTGGTGATGCTTGTATTTTAACTTCCATAAAATCATACTCAAGTTCTCGTAGAGTTCTTTGAAATGAGACAAACTTATTATCATGATAAACAATCTCTATTCTTCGACATCGCATTTCACATCGAAACGAGTGACATCATTGCAGAAGAGCTCATTTTCTAAGAGCTTTTTTCTAAGGCTGAAGCGACTACTTCTTCAACCTTTTTTTTTCCTGGAGTGTGTCGCTTCCAAGGGCCACCTGGGGTATTGAGGATAGGAAAAGGGGAGAGAGCATGAAGTTCTTATCTGTTAAAACAAAGAAATAAAGCTAAGCTAGGCTACACACCAAAGGCATATACGAAGTTGAATGTAATTGTGGAAAAAGTTACATCCGACAGACAAGACGGAATATCCAGTGCAGAATTAAGGAACAGCGACGGGATACCCTACGGAAAGATCTGCAGTAGCTGAACACCTATTTCAAGATAGGGACCATCGCATTAATTATGACAGCGTTAAAGTCCTAGCCAAAACTATGCACTACCATCAGAAAGAGTAATAATATTATTATTATTATTACTAAGAATAAAATTTATTTTCAATGAACCAACAACATACACTGTGAGTAATGAGAAGCTGGAGCTCTCCTTCTCTATACCTTGCCCTTTAAAAAAATCTACTTTCTGCGGCTTGAACTTATTTATAAGCAACTAAGTTTTTAAACACCCTGTATAATGTTACAGAGAAGAATTTCAAATACTGTGTAACTACACAATATCAGGGGTGCGTATGCAAAATTTCATTCGTTTCTTTTACTCCTACGTGACGTAATATCACTACAAAGTCAGATCGGTATCTGTCACTTTTTTTCTTTGATTGCGAATAACTCAGGAGGAATAGTATTTAGGTATAGGGTATGGTGCATAAAATATGTGTAAAATTTGCCGTAGAAGCCGAATCTGTCATTTATTTTATTGCATGTTATTTAAAAAATCGAAGTTGATGTCTACTTCCGGTTAACCGGAAGTGACATTTATTCGAAAATATTTTCACATGATAGTTCATATTCAACCATATCCACCTGCAAAATTTTGTTTTAAAATTCCATTCCGTTTGTATAATACTTTTAATAGGCTATTCTCACCAATCACCCTGTATATTTAACTCTTCGGATCTAACGTTTTCCACTGAGATTAAATCCCTTATACAGACTGAGTTTTTTTGAATGAAAAACGCTTAAATGGGGAAAGATGCGCAGTTTTACGAGTTTGATTTAAAACTGCTTTTGTTTCTCCGATAACTTTCATGGCTTATTAGATATTCAAAGAAAACTAAATTTTACGATTCTCTTTAAACATGCTTGGCGTCGTTAATAGTAATTTTAGAGAAAAAGTGTTCAGACAAAAGTTTTAGATAATTTTACGTCAAATAGAACTATATAGCTATTTTTTTTCCATTCACTATTATCGAGTTATGACACAAACTTTTGTTTTTTTAAATGGAAACTATAGTTGGTTTTGACCTCATTAAAAAGCTTATTTTTTGCTGATTACAATGATACCAAGTGACTATAAATGTTTGTAACAAATATTTACTTTGGCAACACTGAAAAATTGGCTTGCCTGGTTATTCGTATATAGGTACAACTTTGTAGGTTATGTCATTTGTATCATATGGATGCTTTATGCATGTTTGTTTACTGAAACCAGAAGGAAGATTTATAGAAAACGAGTTTTTTGAACGCATATTTTAAACGACTAAACAAAAATTATTCAAAGAATATGCTCAAAGTGTCGACCTTCCACTGCTAAACAACACTGTACTCGTCGTGATAAATTTTTAAATACATTAGTTAACATTTCAGGTCCTATATTTGCCATTGCCTCCTCAATAGCGTTCCGTAAGTGTTGTAAATTCTGTATTTGATTCCGGTATATTGTGTTTTTCAAATAAGGGAACAAAAAGAAATCTAGCGGCGTCAAATCGAGATCTACTTGACCACAAACCTACACTAATCAAACGGTCTGGGAAGAATTGGTGTAAATAATTAATTGTTATTTGTGCAGTGTCTGCTGTAGCTGAATCTTGCTGAAAATAACCACTCGTTAACTCTATGTCATCCAACTGATTTATAAATGATTCCAAAATAATGGTTTGGTAGCGTTGAGCATTAATCGTTTCTTGAAAGAATATCGGACCAATAATTCTTTGTCGTGACATTGCCACCCAAACACCGATTTTAACTAGATGTAATGGCACTTGGACTAAGTTCTGTGGAGTCTCTGCCGACCAAGTTCTAAAGTTCTGGGAATTAACATAACCAGACTCATGAAACCAAGCCTCAGATTGTTATTATACCAGTAACAAAACTGTGTTCGTAATACGAAATCAGGAGGATGAAGTTGCTGAACAATTGTAAATTTATACGGATGTAAATGCGTAAATGCTTTTTTAGGATCTTACGAGTGGATTCATAGGAGAGTTCTGGAAAGGACTTACAAAAGGTTAAAAGGAAATAATAATAATTGAAATGGGACTTTACTTATTTGTTGAGATAAACGACGTACTGAAATATGAAGATTTTCTGCAACACGTTCATTAACATTATTCAAAACATCAGGTGTAGCAACAGTGGGAAGGCCAGTAGATTTACCTTTAGCCACATTACCGGTGTTCAAAAACCTTTCAACAATTCTTGTAGTGTGTATAGTAAAGCTACGGTAATCAACTTGGTCCTCTGGATACATTGCAACAAATTGCTCAAAAGTTGATTGCAGCGAATATATCCAACTACCGTCATCATTTTGTAAGCCGCTTCGAAAATAAGCCATTACAATAAATGTGTTTTGTTCAATAATAAATACCATTGTTAAAATGAAATAGAGTGGTTTTATTCGCATGACTTTTGCTTTGACAAATATGACAAATTTAAATTTAGAAATCAGGTGTGCTAACATAAAATTACAGAAGTGTTGCCAACTTAAGTCGAAAATTTACAATCATTTATAGTCGCATTGTATAAGGATTGATATGGTTATTTTAAAAAATAAAGAGGATATAGATATTTCTATGATTGTTCACTTTATAAAATAAAAAATGCTTGGTGTTTTGTAATTCAAAAAACGAAAAACACAATGTTACAATAATGTTTGTTGGAGTAATCGAGATAAATATACTAACATTGCTTTCACGTTGAGTCACAGAAGTGAGAGGTGTTAATTTTTACTTTTAAGTCAAGTTAATTGTCAACCATTGACAATTAATTATTCATTAATTTAAGTTTATTTTGAAAATTATTTTGATCGACGTCAGCCGTCGCTACCTACTTTTAAGAGATTATGGGATAATTTAGCAGATTATGGTTCGTTCGTTAAACCAAAATCAAAAAAAAAGGATGGATGAAGATAGAGTAATAAACATATTAGCAAGTGTCGCTCAGAATCCATCTACATCGACCCGACAAATTTCAATAGAAATGGGCTCCTCTCAACCCACTATTGTCAGAGTGTTGAAGAAGCATAAACGTCGTCCCTACAACAGATCAGTGTCAAAACGATCCACACTTTTCAATGAAAATATTATGGACTGATGAATCTCGTTTCACAAATTGTGGAATATTTAATAGGCACAATGAGCACATATGGTCTCAAACAAATCCACTTCACGTTGAACATAGGAGACCACAAATTAAATTTGGGTTTAATGTTTGGTGTGGTACTATAGGATCAATTATTCTTCCTCCTTTTATTTTTGATGGATCACTAACTGGCAATCATTATCTTAATTTTTTACAACAAGATTTCGAGGAAATGTTGGATAATTTAAATTTAAGAGCCCGAGCAATGCTGCAATGGTTTCAACATGACATCCATTGAATGGCCGGCTAGATCCCCTGATCATCTATCAGTTTTGGATTTTTTCTTGACAATCGACGATTTAAGAGGAGCTGTCTTAGTTGCTTTTAATAACATCGATAGGCGTAAAGTCCGCAATGCCACAAATTCTGTTGTGAAGAGATGCAATTTGTGTATTCATAATAATGGAGGTATCTTTAAACATTAATAATGTTGTTTGCGCTTAATAAAAGTTCTTATAGTTTTCATTTTATTACTTCATAAGATTTTAAAATAAGTTTTCGTTTGCTTTGTATTTTATCAGTTCGAAATTCAATTGTTTTCCATAGAAACGATAAAAATGTCTATATCCTCTTTATTTTTTTAAATAAGCATATCAAACCTTATATCATTGTAATCAGCAAACAATAAGCTTTTTAATGATGTCAAAACCAACTATGGTTTCCATTTAAAAAAACACAAGTTTGTGTCATAACTCGATAATGGTCAACGAAAAAAAAAATTTGCTGAATAGTTTTATTTCGCGTAAAATTATCTAAAACTTTTGTCTGAACACTTTTTCTCTAAAATTACGATCTGCCAAGTATGACCTTATCCATCCATCCTAGAGCCCTATCGAGCGTTTGGTCTTCCGCTCACCTCTTCCAGCTCCACTTCCTGTCGGATGTCCTTCTGGTGGTCCTGATGGGTTTCTTGGTAGTCTTCGGAGTCTTCTAGTGGGCTCCTACGCTAGAGCCCTATCACGAATTCCATAGCGATATATACACGTAGGTTCAGCTCACAATGCACCATAGGATGCAAACGCAATGCAATCGGCATCTATAGGCGATAACAGCTGTTGCATATACTGGAATATTGCCGTATCTGCACTTTTATTCTTTAGGAACCCGTGTTGAGTTGTTTTGAATAGTTTATGGTTTACAAAGAAGTTATAGATACGCATATAAAAATTTTTTTCAAAAATTTTCGAGAAGGAGGCCAATAATAGTATCGGTCTGTAATTTTGCACCAAATTAGGATCTCCTTTTTTAAACAATGGCTTAACTGCTGCAGCATGCTTTAATTTATCAGAGAATACTCCTTTCTCTAGGGAAGCTTTTATTATATGGCAGAGTGGTTCTAATATGCAATCGGCAGTGTTTTTTTACAATAGTTTGTTCCTAATGCCTGCAATCACCATTTTTTATTCATTTAAGATAACCTTATCAAATATTTGGATTGACTTAGAATTATCAAATATATTGCAAACGTACTCCTGTTTTTTGGTACAGGTAGTCCTCGCTTTACGCCACAGTTGCGTTCCTAATAGTACCGGCGTATACCGAATCGGCGTAAAATGAATCCAATTATAATGGGAGGTATAGGTATAGGTTCGATGTGTGTAAATAAAATAATTATAACATGATTATATTTTATATTAAGGAGCAGTACGTGTTCAAAAAAACTAAAATAGCAAATTTGTTATGTAATTTAGTGAAAAAAAAATAATTCTCAATAAAAATCAAAACAAAATTTAAAGAAAAAGTTATTATTCCTGTGAAGAAGTCCCTGGTTTCAGATTTTCATTCTTCAAAAAAGCATCCAGCGTTAACTGCCTACGTTTTCTTTTCTTTTCATTAAGATGTTCAGGGGTTCATGTTTAACGGGTCGATGGCCGCAGTGGTTAGGCGGCTGACTAATGTTGTGAGAGGACGATAGGTGCCGGGGTTCAATTCTCTGGAGGGACGGTGACATTTTTTCAGAGAGTTTAATCCCGGATCGACTTGCCATTCGCTGTTGGGAGCAAAGTGATTAACAGCGCGGCATCATAAAAGGCGATATGATGCTGTCACAAAGCCATTGAACACAACATACACACACAAAAACTACACCGCGAGAGTTGCAGTGATAGCCAGACAAGCGATACAGTTTACGGAGTCACTGCAAGCACCCACCACATATTAAAAAAAAAAAAAAAAAAGTATATGGCCGAATGGAAGCGATGACACTTCTTTTTACTTTTGCACTTCGATCCCAGTCGTGGTCTATGTCACAAAGTACATCCGTCAATGTTTCAATGTTTGAAAGAATGCGCTGTGGATCGGCTGTGTTTATGACCTTTAAAGATTCTTCTTCGCTTTCTTTCTCTTCCTCCTTTGAATGTTGACGATTTAATTCTTCGACTAATTCTTCTAAGTCTTCATTGGAGAGCGGCTCGTCATGTCTTTCTAAAACCTCTGTTACATCTTCAACTGTAACATAGTTGAATCCTACCGTTTGTGCAAGTCTGGTAATGTTTTCAATAACATGTCTCTGATGTCCTTCTTCCAAATTGTGCACAAACGATGGTAAAAGTTTACGCCATACCCCATTTAAACAATTCGTTGACATTTCATTCGAAGCTGACTCGATGTTATTAATGCCTTTCAAAATATCAAATGACTGCCGATACGTTTTAATTGTTTTGTCCGAAGTATCCAAAACTCTTACCATTTCCGTAAAAGTATCGCGAAGGCAATAAGCTTTAAAGGTTGCGATAACCCCTTGATCCATCGGTTGCAAAATGGATGTTGTGTTTGAGGCATTGTCCAGAATAAGAAGTGCTCTGGTTGGTAGGGCATGTTCTTTACAAAAGCGAAACACAGTAGGGCAAACATAATTTGTGTACCAATCTGAAAACTGCTTGTGTTACCCAGCCCCTGTTCCATCGCCAATTGACTGGCAACGCATCCTTATTTAGGCCCTTTAATGCACGTGGTGTTTGTGAATGATACACCAGCATTGGTTGAAGTTTCAAACTTCCCGAAACATTTGCTGCTAACAAAAGAGTCAGCCTATCTTTTGCAGCTTTAAACCCTGGAGCGGAACGTTCTTCGCGAGAAATGAAGGTTCGCGATGGTAACTTTTTCCAGTAAAGCCCGGTCTCATCAACATTGAAAATAACGGCTGGAGAATAGTTGTCTTGTTCTACATAACTTTGAAACTCCTTACAAAAAGTATCCGCTGTTGCAACATCAGCACTTGCCGCTTCACCACATAGTTTCACACTATGACAATTGCTTCGAGATTTAAATCTCATAAACCAACCCTTACTTCCCAAAAGTGTTTCCTTACTTCCATCTGTTTTCTTAAGCTCTTCAAATATCGATTTGGCTTTTTCAGTTATGATAGCCTGAGTCATTGGAATATGTTTCTGATTTGCGTCAGCCACCCATAATGATAATAATTTTTCCATTTTTTCAAAAGTTTCGTTTCTGCTATAACTCACATGTTTTACATTTACAGTCATAGATTGTTGCGCTGACTGTTTTATTCTTTCTGCATTTTTCATAATGGTAGTAACAGTCAATGGAGGTAGGTTCATGCTTCTGCAAACATTAGGACGTGTTTGTCCATCTTCCATTCTTTGAATCACTTCCATTTTCTTTTCTAGGGTGATGGACCGGCGTGCTTTTTAGCACTATTTTCGGATAATTTTTGTGCACTTTTTTTATCAGACATAGTAATCCTTACTTTATTATGTTATATTCAATAATATAAATATATTTATATATATATATATGTATATATCAGGCGCACACTGTAATAGCGCCGTAAGTATACTGGCACTAGAATAAAAACGAATAGTTACATGTGATAGTCTCCAGTTAGCAGAGAGAAACAGGGGAATCACTCAGTGGCGTTATTGTGAATCGGCGCAAATCGGACCGGCGTAAACCGAGGGCTACCTGTACTGTGCTTCGCTAAAGCATTGGATGCAGAAAAAGATGGTAACATAACATTGGTATTTTTCCCAAAAATGTCGCGTATTATATTCCAAGATGAACAAAACGACTAAGGCATCAATAGCGTTCTCTGGCAATTGATTTAAGGCAGTGTTACCGATTTAAACTAGTTCATCCCCTGAAGTAGAGTATGGAAGGAAATCTATCTCTCTTTCTCTCTACCATGAAAATTATGCACCGGGTCTCAATAATTCTTTTTTCCTTCAAACTAGAGCTTAACAATTTGGCTGAATTATTGGTAGATCTAAATATTCGATAAGATCATTTAATTCTGCTTGTGTGAACAATTGAAAGTCGTTGTTATAGCAACTAAACTGTTCACCAGAGCAACTCCCTTCATTGTCGGTACACCATCATGTGTCGCCATATCTTCCGAGGAAGTTAGTCCAGGGATGTCAGGACCACTTTTTTATTTTTTTTTTAGCAAGCAAGATAGAAAAAAACATAAGAATATAACGAATTCATGAACACAATTTCCCCATTGTAGACGTGTGTAATTATGCGTAAAAGTTTTATTAATATTTTAAATTAATATGATAATACGATCATGTAGATTTGATATTGATTTCAATAAAACATTAAATTCCCTCTATATACCACAACAAAGAAAAAGATAAGACCTATAAAGACAACGTGCATGATAAAAAGGATAACCCAATAATTTTGTAATTGTATAAACTGGACCAATCTAATAACAAAAACGTCACGAGAAATAATTATTGTATACATATATGTACATGAATGTAATATCCAAGAGTTTTAAACTGAACTATAACCAGTGTTGTTTGCGTTATCCATTCGAGATTACGGCGTGAAAAATTAGGTGCAAAGTTATTAGTATACATAACTTATACTACATTTATATTCTTGTTTGTTTGTTATTGTATATTTTACGTCACTATATTTCAGCATTATCTCACCTACTATCCAATGATGGGAGTTAGTATTATTCGAAACATCATCTCATTGACACCGAAGCGGCAACATATCATTATTATTGGCCGACGAAATATGTCACACGCTCAAGGTTTAAATGTTGGTAAGTTTGTTTTTTAAGAATTAATTTTTTAACGGGGCGTGTGAATTTCATTTTATAATCTTAATAAGTTCGGTATTTTAAAGTTATGTAGGACGTTATTAGTAAGGGTCACATTAAATTAAACTTGGAAAGGAATTAATTAAAAATAATTAAGGTTTTAAATGTTCATCAACTATAAAAGTTCTAGTATGAATTAAATGGACAGAATTGAATTTAATATTTTATATTTTATCTCGATATAGATTCTTGCAGTTCAATAAAATTGAGATTTTGTTTGCATAACATGTTACATCTTCTTATCTTACAGATAAGAGCAAATATTCAATAACTACTTATAAACATTCTGGATTCAAACACTGCAAACTAATTTAGTCACGTTCTTGTTCAAGTACATATTCGCGAATACAGATACAAAATATTGTAATTGAAGCATCCAATGCAAGAACAAGCCAAATCCATTATCTATAGTAAAATTTCCAGGAGAGCAAAAGAACTGTTTGTGCAGTAACTGTTGGTAGGACTTGGCCCAGTAGCTATAGGCATAGGTATTACATTATACAGGGTGATCAAAGTCAAGTGAAGGGTGAATCATATAAAATTTTCAGTTGAGAACAGCGTTGCCAACCGTACTATAATTATAGTATTTGTACGATAATCACAACTTGATGTACTATACAATTTCAAAGGTAATATAGTACGCATTTTGTACTATATTTTCAAGTTTCTTCTCAATATACAAAAATTTATAGATTCACTAATTATAGTAATAACACCTGTCACACATCACTAGACAACTTCAACATGAAATTTGAATAATTTGAAAAACCGCTTCTAGCGCGCCATCTAATATTTAATAGTGAAATTGAATTGTAAATTTGTAAACTTTAGTATGAATCATTAAGAGAGATGTCCCGATTTATTATTTACCAAAGAAAGAGAAGCGAGACTGTATCAGTTTAGCTCAGATAATTAGTTCGTTATTGGTGTAGTTATAAAATCATATAATAAATAAGTAGCTTATTGTTGTTGGTGGTATTTTCAAGTAACTTTGTGTAGAAATAACACTTTTTAGAACGATTTTTAGGTATCTTAGACTGATCTCCGCAAGAAAAGGAGGGCTGTTTTGGACTCGGTAAAACCTGTACTTTCCGTTAAATTGCCAATTCAGTGGTCGGCATTCGGCAGTCTTACCTATTTTTTATTTACTCAAAGTGTTGTGTTGTTTTACTAGTAATGTAGGAATTAAACGTATCTTAATTTATTGTACTATATTTTTTTCCAATGTACTATAATAACTTTAGTGATCGTACTATCACAGCTTCTAAAACAGTTGGCAACGCTGGTTGAGAACACTGGGTAATTGGCAGTAATCACAGCGCGAACTAACTTGCATATAAATTGATAGATTCTATTAAGGTTATGTATACTACGTCAGTAATTTACAAATATGCCCGAAACCCGGATAAATAGCAGTATATAGACGGTAATAAATGCAATAGAGAAATAACAACAAAATGACAGCAAACGAAAACAACCAAATGACAGAAAGCACATATTTCAGTTCAGTGTAGCTAACTATAGAATGTAAAAATCAAGGGATTTTTATGCTACCACTACAGTTTACTTGAGAATGCTTGCATTGTATCAAGTGGATTATATACTATATATATATATTACTTTAAACACTTTTTTGTACACAAAAAAACTGTTGGACTTGGCTTGTTATTACATAGTATGTATTTGCAAATGAGAAAATTTTATAAATAAATACAGGAGGACGTTTACATTTTTTGTTTATTTAAATAATAGATAATCAGTATTTATAACAGAACTCTCAAAAAAATATGTACAGTAGAACCTCGATTATCCGTGCTGGTCGGGACTGAACCAAGCCCGGAAAATCGAAAAGTACGGTTAATCCGCACCTACTTATTTTAGTCAAAAAAGTTGTTTTACAAATTATTATGACTAGTTACCGTACTACGAAAAAAATATCTAACTTGGAATAAATATAAAATTAAGCTGGTAAAGTTTATTATGGCAAAGAAAATATCAAAAAAATAATATAAAATTCTCAAAAAACATAACACATAACATATAGATATAAAAAAATCAAAACATGCTTTCTTATTACAATAATTGTGTAACAAATTAAATCAAAACTTAATTAAGAAAAATAATCAGTTAATTTCATTTGTCTTTTTTTTTCTGAGTAAATCATTTTTATTTCTTCTTTTTGCTTCTGATGAAAAAATTATTTAGAAAAAGTTAAAATTGTAGGAGATATTGCAAAACGATTCAAGGCGTTAACATGGAAAGCAGTATAAGTTGTACGATGTATACGATGATGGTACGGCGAATTGACGTGCACCGTTTGTACTAATTCGCATTCTGCACGGATAATTGAAACCCGGATAATCGAAGCTGTTTGATAACACGGTTAATCCGCAGCACGGTTAATCCGCACACGGATAATCGAGGTTCTACTGTATTTAGATATATTTTATACTTCGTTGTCATGTCAAATTCAGAAGCAGAGCTTTCATTTTCGATGTTAGACGTAAGCTACATGTTTCCAATCCTGTTATCCTTAAATTATATTGTTTACCTAAAATTCCCAAACCTGGCAAGTCGGTAAGGCCAATTGTTTCGACAATTGACGCACCGACTTATAAGGTTTCCAAATGGCTGACCAATGAATTTAATAATTTGCCAATACAGCAATCTAGTTTTGCAGTAAAAAATTCGTTAGAATTTATTAAAGAAATTCAAAATATTCAGTTGCTGGAGGGTTCAATATTGATTTCATTTGATGTTAGTTCTCTTTCCTAGTGTACCGATTGCAGACACCTTGACATACCTCGAGGACTTGTTGCTTCAAAATAGTTTGGGACAACAATGTGTCCAGGAATATATTCGCTTAACTGACATCTGTATGAAACAGAACATTTTTCAATTCAACGGGAGTTTTTATGAACAGCTGGAAGGAACGGCAATGGGTAACTCCTTGTCGCCCTTTCTGGCTAACCTTTTCATGAGCCGTTTTGAGATGAAGGGCTTCAAAGTTCCAAAAAAAAATCATTTTTTCCATCTTTAAGCTACTAATCTACTTGTACGATGAAAATGAAATTTGGCATTTTCCGAAATTAGCAAAATTACAGCAAAGAGAAAAAAATATCCCTTTGTGTTAACATCAATAGAACTTTTTTGTTTTTTGATTTACAAGGACGAAATTAGCATCACCTAATAGACCAGTTCAAATGCCAAAAATAAGATCCTCTTGTCAAAACTTCGTATTATGCTTGATTTTCGAGAAAACAACGAGAAAGTTCGGTAGGATTTGTGGCTAAAAATAGTTTAAACAGCAAAAATCCGGGTAGGCCAACACTCAAATTCTACGTCACTGGCCGAATTGTCATTTTAGGACAATTTTTCGATTATTCTTCAATACTTCCTATGTAAACAACATATGAAAAAAACGATTTTATTTCTGGTACTTTGAAGACTTTCATCTCGAAAACGGTGCGATTTTGAATAAGGCTATTTTTGTCATGGGTCAATGGTCATTATTTGACAAGTACTATCTCCAGTTAAAATATTTCCCATTATTAATGAAGCACCCTGTATATCATATGTATCAGTACATACCACTGCCTCCTATATAACGGAACTTTTTTTATGTGTGGTTGGTGCTTAGTTACAATGACTCCGTAAGCTGTATCACTTGTTTGGCTATCATTGCAACTCTCGCGATGTTGTTTTGTGTGTGTAAATTGTGTTCAAATGGCTTTGTGACAGCATCATATCGCCTTTTATAATCCTTACTTGCTTTAGTACTATGTAGCATCAATACATGGTGGTGGTAGCAGCAACAACTTATTACTAGTTGAAGATCCGTGGATATCGGAAGGTCCTTCTGGTTCTTGCACTCTCTGTATTTCTATTTTTAGGCCAAATGAAGCAACAATTAATTAAATATCAATTTATTCCATACAATATTATGTTTCTATCGTTCTCCGGTTTATTTTGCCTCCCATTGTTGGACTTCTTTTCTAAGTTGACTTTTGGGAAAGCCAATAAAGGTTTTCAGTGCAACAAAATGCATATGTATATTTTGCCCTTAGTCCCTCAACATTTCCTTTAGCACTGCAGTGCTGTGCAATCCCTATTATTTGTGGCCGGCTACGTAATATTGCCTCGATATTCCCAAACCACTTTAGACTCAACGCCAAGACTTTCGAGAAATTCAGAAACATTTTTTTGCTCAAACTTTATTCATAACCATTTCCATTTCTTCGCTGACTGACATTTCAGATTTATTCATACATTGTTTTAGACACACCAATTATCCCACTTTCGGAATCTAAAAGATTCATCTCGGAATGCCTTCAAGCAGTAGGAACTCCGAAAAATCATGCCGACGAGATGGGTGATTTATTAGTGGAGGCCGATTACAGAGGACACTATAGTCATGGCATGAATCGCCTCGGTAACACCTTCATCTCCCCGAAATGAAAATGTTTAATTATTTATTGCATTTTTCAGAAATGTACATCAATGATGTAAAGTCGGGAACTTGTGATGGTAAAGCGGTGCCGAAAATCCTTAAAGAAACAGCTGCCACAGCCTGGGTAGACGGCCAAAACGGTCTCGGAGCTGTAATCGGAAATTTCTGCATGGATTTAGCGATTAAGAAGGCTAAAGAAGTCGGAATCGGATGGGTATCAGCGAAAGGTATTTATTCTAGAGTTTGAACTGGATTTTGAACGAATTTTACTGTTAATGTAGGTTCGAATCATTTCGGAATTGCTGGAATGTACACTTTAGAAGCAGTTAAAGAAGGTATGCTTGGAATGAGCTTTACTAACACTTCACCTTTTATGGCACCAACGAGAGGTAAACAGGTAAGTGTGAAAAAGTCTTGAATTAGATCAATATCCTGTAATATCCCTTTTAGGCAATGTTGGGGACAAATCCCTTATCATTAGCTGCTCCTGGTAAAGAAGGTGATAACTTCGTTTTAGACATGGCCACAACTGCAGTAGCTGTCGGTAAGGTTAGTTAAATTGTTTTTAAAACTAAATTAATCTAAAAAATGGAAAAAAATTAAATGTAATTTTTAGATTGAAATTGCTAAAAGGAAAGGTGTACCGATTCCTGAAGGATGGGCTCAAGATAAGGAGGGTCACTTAACAACCGATACAGCCAATGCCCTTGCACGAGGTTCATGTCTAATGCCGTTAGGAGGTTCCGAAACAAATTCCGGCTATAAAGGATACGGGCTTGGCTTTCTCGTCGAGATATTTTGCGGAATATTAGGTGGGGCAACCTACGGTCCCAATGTGAGGAAATGGGGTACCACGGATAGAAAAGCCGATTTGGGACAATGCTTCGTCGCCATTAATCCGAATTGTTTCGCGCCTGGTTTCGAAGGGAGATTGAGCGATATGATGGGTATGCTACGTAAATCGGCGCCGGTAATGCGATTGTCCTAAATATTAAATTCTAAATATTCCTGAATTTGTTCCGATTGCAGACTGATCCGTCGAAATCTGTACTCGTCGCTGGAGAACCCGAACAACAACACATGGATGCGATTGATAAGGCTGGTGGTGTGAGATACTTACCGAATCAAATGGAATCTTGTAAAAGATTATCTGAAGAATTGGGAGTGAAACCGCTGAAACCTCTACGATAATATCTATATCATTCCATGTCAGTTATTTTTAATTTTAATTTTTTTTTGTTTCAATAAAATTTTATTTTTGTAAAAAGAAATATATCTCACAAAAGAACGTTGAAAACGTATTATTATGTATATTATGTTAAAAAAAAGCAATGAGTATTGTTATTAAATTTGTTTATTAAAACATTTTCGCGTCCTCTTTTCTTACAGTAATCACGTGCTTGAATTTGAATTTACCGCCATTTCAAATATATTAAACCGAAGTTGGCAACAGAGAAAATATTACTAGACAATACACTGTTGAAAACAAACAATGAAGTAGACAACAAATTTTGTACCTTCTAAATGTGGCTTTATTTAGAAATGTCATTAATGTTAGTATTACATGAAATATCAATTTGTAAGAAGTTCTAGTATTTGCTTTATTTGAGCAAGAACACCAATTCAAAAACATTAATTAGAAATACAAACAATAGCTGTGTAATAGGACCTTATTTATTCAAAGCTTAATGTAATCTATTAAGCTTGATTTACATTATACTTTTTTTCCAAGTTTCATACTAGACTTGTGCACAGGAACAGATTTCGGAAACGGATGATAAGATCTTCCGTCTCATTCTCCTCCCTCTTTTCTCATCTATTTAATACGGGACCATCCCCCGTTTATTTTAACCAATTATGTTGGAATGTCGTCAGTAGAAGCAAAAAAAAAATAAATTTGGGGCTAACAGGAGAACCAGGAAGGCTAAAGCGGTCAAACAAAACAAAACAATCAGTGTAGAAATAAAACGAGTTTAGTAATGTAAAGATAAAAATAAGTAAAGATAAAAACAAGCAAAAATGTAAATGGGACCTCACACAGACAAAAAAGACAGCAAATTCAGCCGAAATAGCCCGAAAAAGTATATCGGGCTAAGCCTCAGTGGTAGTAGATATATATTCGGGGCACCCACACCCAAGGAGAGGGAGGGAGGGGGTTGTCGGGATAAAGGTGAGCCAATTCCCTAACCAGGGGGTTGTCGGATCGAGAGACCCTTGTAAAGGTTTTCTCGGCCATTAAAGCAGCCTGTTATTAGAGAGGGAGAAGAGAGAGAAGAGTTGGCATCTTTAAGTCCTGGTGGCTTTTATACATTTCTAACATACATACCAAGGTGCGTCAATGATATATCTAAGAATCTTGTTTTGTAAGACATTGAATCTCTTACAATGAGTAATTGCAGCACTCGACCAAACTAAGGAGCCGTAAGTTAGAATTGGCCCCAAAAAAATTGTGTAAACTAAAAGTTTTACTTTTATACTAAGTTGGCTTTTACTGCACAGAAACCGAGATACAGCGGACCTCGCTGCTATAAATTTAGCCACGGTATCTGCAAAATGGTGCTTTAGGATAAGTTTAAGATATTTAACGGTGGAGGTCCATGGAAGGCGGGTATCCTCGACAAAAATATTTTCTGGAGGGGCAGTTCTTTTCCTCGAGAATCGAACGGCTACGCATTTTTCATGGTTTATGGCTAATCGCCATTTCACAGACCAGGAAAGGAAGAAGGTCTTCGATAACAGCCTGCAATCTAATGCAGATCAGGGCATTCGATCTCGACGACGTGTAAATCGCCGTGTCGTCCGCGAATATGGCCAACTTAGTACCCGCCGCCTTTGGTATCTCAGACATAAAGACCAGAATCAACTCCGGGCCGAGAAGAGACCTCTGTGGGACCCCAGAAGAGTCAACCGCCACATAGAACGATCGTCCCGTGAGGTAGGACTTCATAAGACCTATAATATTTAGATTGATTCCGGCCTCTCTCGACACTATTTTGTTGCATCATACTAACTTGAAGTTGACAATAAATGAAAAATTTTAATTATCAATTTGACAGATGCCTGACCCGCGAAACTAAATTAATTTCAAAATTGTTATGTATAAGACATATCCAGTATTTTTTGTACGCGGTCAGTAACTTTGAAACCACACTCACACAAACTCATTCATTACAGAAAACTATTCTTTATCTACTTTTTTTTACTTTACGCTGTATATTAGTCGTTTTCCTTTGCTTTCACAACTATCACAGGATTCGCAATCATCATCCGTTGATAGCCAACAACCTCCCAACAATTGACTTCTGCTGAATGCACCTAATTATACGGTTGTCAATTTTAATGGATTACAAAATATTGACAGGGCTCGCTGCTGGGTTATAAGATCGTTATATTATATACAAGTGACATTCTGAGATCTGCTGAGATCCTTCGCCACAAAACTTGTTATTTACGCCGACGATACGGCAATTTACATAACGTCGAGGAACGATGTCTTGGTTTGCCGTCGACTTCACAGGTTCGTGGACTATAATCTATGGGTGGACGTCCAAGTGGCGCCTCTCAATAAACGCGGATAAATGCGTCACAATTCGATTCTCCAGGAAACGCAATCTTCCACCTACGAATATTACCATCGGAGGCCAGTGATTGCCGTTGGAAACCCACGTCCAGTACCTCGGCATTACTCTGGACACGAGGCTTACATTTAGGCAGCACTTTTTTCTGCCATTGCTACCAAGTCTCTGGCTCCACTCCTGCTGGAGCTCTGCTCATTTTTAGGCCTTTCTCCGACCTCTGCTCCAATCTCCTGTGCTATCTCAGCTACACAGAAACTTGAAAATACCGCCTCTGAGCGAGTATGCGCTGGCGCTGGTCAGAGGAACCCTTCAAAGAGCCTCGAGGTTGGAGCACTCGCTAATCCAGCACTTTGGGGAGTTGGACCCTGATAGGCCGCCGCCTCGTGTCCAAACTCGAAGGATCCTGAAGATGGAAAATTAATATCAAGCCGTGACTTGACAGCCCGCTCACAGTGTCTCGTTGAACTTGATTCCAAAAACATTCGCGGCAAGAAGGGCTGCTCATAAACGTTTAGAAGACTAACGGACATAATGTCCAGTTATGGTCCAACCTTAGTTAAAACAGAATCCCTACGACTGTCCTGCGATAGCAGCAAAAAATCTCGATATTATTATGAACTAGGGTGTATTTGCTTCCGTGAATTGTCAATACTGAATTTTCAATGTCTAATGTCAAGACCACGTCAAGAAAATAGTGTCAATATGTATCAATACTTATCGGTTAACTATCATTATTTGTGCTTATTATTCTTTCGCATTTTATTGCCTCTTTTTTAAGAAATCAATTTTCGAAATGATGAATATGCAACCTATTTATTATGGTTTACGATAAAAACATAAACTGCAATTACTATTGCTATAAAACTAACGAAATTAACCATATTTCATTGACATTTGTCTTACGTTAAAATAGACCTAACCACTTTGACATCTTTGCTAATTGGTGTTGCCATATTAAAATCAGTGTGGCCAACTCAAGACGCTGCAAACTTACGTCAAACTTCAAACGTCATATTGAAATGACAGATTAACAACTCTCCATTTTATATGATTTAACATGACGTTATTTCAACGTCATCTCGTACGAAATCTCACGATGGGAACCACTATTCCTAACATTATCTCATTGACATCCAGGTTACAACGCTTCATCATCATTGGAAAACGGAATATGGCACAAACACAACATGGTAAGTCTATTAAGTAGAATTATTTTGCCACGAAATCAGATCATGAATAGAGCTGAGAAGACTCATCTTATCTCAACCGGATACTGCTGATTATTCACTCTTTTAGATACACCACTTATTCCCATTTCGGAATCTAAAAGATTCATCTCGGAATGCCTCCAAGCAGTCGGAGCTCCGAAAAAGCACGCCGACGATATGGGTGATTTATTAGTGGCGGCCGATTACAGAGGGCACTTCAGTCACGGCATGAATCGCCTCGGTAACATCTTTAACTATAGATTATAGGGGAAAGGAAATGTTCAAATTTCCATATGTGTTTAAGAAATGTATGTCAACGATATAACCTCGGGTACTTGTGATGCGAAAGTCGAACCGAAAATCCTCAAGGAAACAGTTGCTACAGCCTGGGTAGATGGCCAAAACGGTTTGGGAGCCGTAGTTGGAAATTTTTGCATTGCCGTAGCGATTAAGAAAGCTAAAGAAGTTGGAATTGGATTGGTGACAGCTAAACGTATTTATTATAGGGTTTTAACTCGATTTTAGATTAATTGTACGTTTAATATAGATTCGAATCATTTCGGAATTAATAGCATGTACACATTGCAAGCAGTTAAACAAGGTTTGCTTGGAATGGCTTTTACTAATACTTCGCCGTTTGTAACAGCGACACGAAGTAAAAAGGTGGATATAAAAGGTCTTTAATCGGCGAAAAAATTTATGCCGTATCTTAATAGATGTATTCAACCAGTTCTCAAACCTCCTCATTGACCTTGACCCTGCAATGGCATTAGTCAAGGTCAATGAGGTGGTTTTACAATCTGTTGAAATACACCAAGTTATCCTTAGGAATGATATTGGCATTTAAAATGGTCTTAACCTTGAAAACGGCCCACATTACAGTCATAGCCTTGAGTGTGAATGACCTTGACCTAACACCTTGGCTTGACTTTGAAAACAACGACTTTGAAACTATGTTATATGACCTTGGTGTATTTGGACAGATTCTAGAACCTCCTTATTGAACTTGACCAATGCCGATGCATCGTCAAGGTCAATGAGGAGGTTCGAGAATCGGGCGAAGTCCTCTACTTATCTTCTACAGGCATTTTTTGGGACAAATCCGTTGGCATTAGCGGCTCCTGCTAAGGATGGTGACAAATTCATTTTAGATATGTCGACAAGTGCTGTAGCTTTCGGTAAGGTAAGTTAAATTCCTTAAGCCTGTTTTACGTCATCATATTTTGTTTGACAACTTCGTTTAAACAAACTTGCATAATGTAAAACATAAAATTTGATGAAGGTACGAGCATGAAACAAAATAGGTCCTATTTTTCATCAAAGTTTGACCGAAATATAGACGTGTGTACACAGTTTGGCCAACTTAAAATTTCTAATAAATTTGAAAAATGTCATGTATGTTCATATTTAATATTATAATTTACATAGATTGAAATTGCAAGAAGAAAAGGGGTACCGATTCCTCAGGGATGGGCTCAAGATAAGGACGGTCGTGCAACGACCGATACAAAGACAGCTATGACACAAGGTTCATGTCTGATGCCGCTAGGAGGTATCGAATTACATTCCGGCTATAAGGGATACGGACTTGCCTTTCTCGTCGAGATATTTTCCGCAATATTATCAGGGGCAACTTACGGCCCTAACATAAGACCGTGGATGACGACGGATAGAATAGCCGATTTGGGACACGGCTTCATCGCCATTAATCCGCAATGTTTCGCATCAGATTTCGAAAGTAGACTAAGTGATCTGATGAATGTTATACGTAACTCGGAACCGGTATGATAATTTTTTTAACGATAAACTCCAAATTTAGCTAAACTTCTTTTGTGTGCACGCGATAGGCTGATCCGTCAAAACCTGTACTTGTTCCTGGAGATTCCGAAAAACTACACATGGCCGCGATCGATAAAGCAGGAGGCATTAGATATTTACCGAATCAGATGGAAACTTGCAAGAAATTATCGGAACAATTAAAAGTGAAACCGTTGACAGGATCGTAGCATTTTATGTATTATTGTTTTACTATTCTTTATTTTTGTTTCTCATGGGAAAATTTTGTCAAAAATGCAATTACAACAAAAATGAAATGTATATCCTGTTTTATTATTATTATTCCCACTAATTCAGGTGTTCCCCTTCGTGTTGTGCCAAGTGTACATACATACATACGTCAAAATATGTAAGAAATTACAGGGAAATTTCCTTGCAGTTCAAGATGGATTGAACAGTTGGCCGCCATGCTATGTCATATATTTTGTATTTGTACGTGTTTCACGATAGTGATCGCGTGGTATTATTACAACCTAACTTTTTCCAACAACACAACTTAATTTAACCTAACTTTCATGTGCTTTTATTACGATTTATTATAATATAAAAGCATGGATTATTCTATCGGCAGCGTAGCTGATTTAATATCAGGTTCTACGACCCCCAATAAACAGAAAGTAGTGAAGAAACAATTTAAGAATAAACCTACACCACCAATTATACAAGCAGAAGAAGGTTCTACGACCCCAATAAACAGAAAGTAGTGAAGAAACAATTTAAGAATAAACCTACACCACCAATTATACAAGCAGAAGAAAAAGAAACAGATAGTGCTGTTGTTAAAGTGAAAAAAGCGAAAAAACGATCATTTTCCGCACAAATTAAACAAACTGTATCTGACGAAAATGCAACCGATCAAAATATAGAAAAAGAGGAAGATGTTTTAGATGAAATTCCGAAGAAGAAAACGAAATCACCTAAAATTAAACCTGTAGTAACAACCACTCCTTCAACAGACGATGATGAATCCGATGATGACGTTAAAAATAAGAAAAAGCCCCAAGATAATAAAGAGGAGGATCTAAAGATACCGACACCACTACAATCTTCGTAGGAATCTTCCCATTACCGTAACGCATAAAAAATTAGTAAAAATGTTTTCTAAATACGGTACTGTTTTAAACGCACGTATTCGGAGTATACCTGTTGCCGATCCAAAAGTACCTAAAAAAGTTGCTGCGATTAAGAAACAATTCCATCCCGATCGCAAAAGTGTCCACGGATATGTGACGTAAGTTAACGTTCTTTTTCATGATGGTTATTATACATCATTTTCCTCAGATTTGCAAACGTAGAAGATGCGCAAAATGCTTTGTGTTTAAATGGAAAAGAATATAAGGAACATCATATTAGGGTAAATATCATTAGCGAAACAAAACCCTGATAAGAGTAGAGCGATATTTTTAGGAAACGTCAGCTTCGTAAGTCTTGTAGTATAGTTTATAAACTGTCAATGTTATGTTGACAGGTGTCAATCTTATAATGACAGATAATCTATAATTTTGACATATGTCCATCACTGCTACCTTGACAAATGTCAATATAATTTTGACAAATAACCTATAATTTTGTATAATTGACAAATGTCAATATAATTTTGACAGATAACCTATAATTTTGTGTAATTAACAAATATCAATATAATTTTGACAAATAACCTATAATTTTGTATAATTGACAAATGTCAATATAATTTTGACAGATAACCTATAATTTTGTGTAATTAACAAATGTCAATATAATTTTGACAGATAACCTATAATTTTATATATAATTGACAAATGTCAATATAATTTTGACAGAACCTAGCTTTGATAATTTTGACAGATAACCTATAATTTTGTATAATTGAATTTATAATTTTGACAGCCTATAATTTTGCCGAAGAAGAAATTTTGAATTATGGCAATTGTTTCAATCTTGCGGTGAAATCGAAAGTGTACGATTGGTTCGCGACCGTCGCACGGATTTCGGTAAGGGATTCGGTTACGTTAACTTCAAATCGGCTGACTCGGTGGAACTAGCCCTGCAAATGGGAGAAGTGAAATTGAGAGATCGCGTATTGAGGATCTCCTTGTACAACGGTAAAGCACCCAAGAAACAGAAGCAGCAGAAACAACCAGATAAGAACGTTAAAGGGGAAAGATCTGAAGGTGATCAGGAAAAGACGAAATTTGTGCCGACGGCTAGACAGGGACAATTCCAAGGAAAATTTGCGACAACCGAGAAAAAGGTAAATTAATATTTATATACAGGATGTCTCAGCTTTCTTGCAGGCATTATCTACTTTCTCTGTATAGTTATCAAAAAACTTTTCAAATAAAAGTTACTTGATATTATATGTTGAAAATGACAAACAGAGGATTTTATTTGCTCGTGACCTTGAAGGTGATTTTAAGGTCAATGTGTTTTTTTGTTTATTTATCAAAAACTAGTAAATAACTTTTATTTGACACATTTTATATTTTGCCTTGTCTTTCGACACAATTCAGATAAACTTGTCGAAAAAAAGTCGTGATTTTGGCTTAAGCTGTATAAACCCTCATGTTGCCCATGAATTTTAAACGGGCATCAATACAGTCTATTTAAAGTTGATTTATCACAAGAATTAAGACTAAACGATTTACAAAGACGCCTACATTTCATTGCACGATTTAAGTTCTAGAATATGAAAATCCAAATTATCTTAATTGTAGTTTGTGGAGTGACGAAAGTCGCTTTCACAATAATGGTGTTGTGAACAAACATACGCACTATTGGTCCAACCAAAATCCGCAGTGGATGGAGGAAGCACACAAACAGTGTGGGGAACCACCACTTTTACGAAGGAACCCTGACAGGACAACGTTATTTACATTTTTTGCAAAATGTGCTTCCAGATTTAATGAAAGATTTTCCATTAAATCTGTTCCATTATATCTCCTTCAAAGTCACGAGCAAATAAAATCCTCTGTTTGTCAACTATACAGGAAAAGTAGATAATGCCTGTAACGCAAAAGCTGAGACACCCTGTATACCGGGTGTAACAATAGTGCCATATTCTTCCATATGTCCATTTTTATGCAAAATACAGCAAATATTTAAATACAAAAGTTGTTAGTTTTACGAAATTTATAACGTAAAATTATTCTACGATATACAGAGCTGTTTAGTTTGCCCGTAACAATCAGTGTCTTTTCATTTTGAAGTAGAACACCTTATATATGATCACATTTTTGAATTGCCTGAGGAATTTTAAGGCAACTTTATACAGGATCATATTATAATATCGCACTATTGTTATACCCTGTATATATAGGGTGTTTCATAATATATGCGCAGACTTTAGGATGTGAAACCTTGTCAAAAAATTTGAAAAAAAGTTTCTATCAACTTACCCTCTAAAATGCACCATTTTTGAGATATACTGTGTTGAAATTTAATTTAAAAAATTCGTTTTTTGGAAATCTCTCCGGAACAGTTTATCGTACAGAAAACAGCTTTTATAACCATCTTCTACTTATAATAAGCTAAGTTGTGTGCGAGAAAAAAATTTAAGTCATAATTGGTGAAGATTTTGAAGGGGTAGTGGTTGTTTTTCTTCCCAACTTCTACGCCACTGGAAAAAGTACGGTTTTGAAACGCCCATTTGAACCGCTAATGTTTTCTACACAAAAAAGGTACTGTTGGCCATGAGCTTTAAAGTTGACCGTTTTCGAGAAAAATCAACTTTTATGTTGAAAAACATGAAGTTCTTCACTGGATCCCTTGGTGCAGAAGTAGAACACTAAACACTTCAACCCACTAAACACCAAAAAAGTTTTAACTAAAACACCGACGCGTTTCAACAGCAATGCTGTCATTATCAAGGCGATAATAAAACTAAATTAAAATAAAATCTACAAATACAGGTAATCTAAATGTTATGCACGGTCAAACCGATACGCATCATTAATTTCCGATTAACGAAAACAATGACGAATGCGGGATAGGTCCGTTGTCACAGTTCATTACACATGACTTATTTTTATATACTTCTAATCTTTCGAAAACATTTAGAAACTTACAATTGTTTATTTGTCTGATTAATTTAACATTCGCATGATCGATGTTGTGATCTGTTTCAAAAATGTGTTGGGCAACGCTCGATTTCTCAATTCTATTAAATCTAAGATTAGCCATATGCTCTTTGAATCTAGTTGAGACTGCTCTCCTGGTTTGCCCAATATATTTTTGATTACAATCTTTACAATTGATTTCATAAATACCTGACTTTTCTAGAGGTTGTATTTTATCTTTAGGGTTACCGATGAGACTTCGTAAACTAGTCCCAGAACTGTAAACTATTCTGAAATCTAGCTCTTTGAAGATTTTACTCAAACCTTTAGTGATAAAGGGAGCGTAAGGGAGGGTCACAACGGGTGAAGCTTTAACATCCTCTCGACAAGTCGTAGATTCTTTCACAGTTTTCTTATAATTAAACTTCCTAATTAACTTATAGATATGCTGAGGCTGGAAACCATTACACTTGGCCCCATCTTAATAATAATCAATTTTAAGCTCTTTCTCATACCTCGCCTTGTTCAAGGGAAACGTGAGAAGTCTGTAGACCAAAAAATTATTAATTAACATCAAATGAAATCAATATTTCACCCTCCAGCAACTGAACATTCTGAATTTCTTTAATAAATTCTAACGAATTTTTTACTGCAAAACTAGTTTTATTATCGCCTTGATAATGACAGCATTGCTGTTGAAACGCGTCAGTGTTTTAGTTAAAACTATTTTGGTGTTTAGTGGGTTAAAGTGTTTAGTGTTCTTGAAAAACATGGTAAATTTTTTAAAATAACAGTTTTATTTTACTAAAACATTAGAACAAGTAAGAAAAGCAAACGTTAACAACGTTCTGGCACACAACTTAGCTTATTACAAGTAGACAATGGTTACAAAAGCTGTTTTCTTTACGATAAACGGTTCCGGAGATATTTCCAAAAAACGATATTTTTTTATTAAATGTCAACACCCTATATCTCGAAAATGGTGCATTTTAGAAGGTAAGTCGATAGAAACTTTTTTTCAAATTTTTTGACAAGCTATCACATCCTGAAGTCCTGCGCATATATTATGAAACACTCTGTATAATAACTTGTACATTCAAATCTAAAAATCATATTATCTCAGAAAATCGCAGAATAAGCTAATATTTGATATTATCAGTCGAAAGTCCCTAACAAAATAATCCTGCAGCTGTACGACATGATGTCGATAGGAGAATCGCCTCGATAATCGTTCCCCGCCCTCTCTTCGCCATACGGTGGTTTCCCTTCCAAATTTTTACTGTGTAGCTCAACAATCGCTTCGCTATCGATGATGAGAGTAAAAGTACTAACACAAATTGAAGAAGGACTCATGCCTTTAAGCTTGCGCACATTTGGACAACTTTTCGCGTCTTTTCTCCACAATTTTTTCTCGTAGAGTGGTCCAATAACGTCGAATAATAATTCCCAGTTATTGTCCCACCCTTATCCAGAAAATGAATCATGATTACTCCATGGCAATCCCAAAAAAAAACTGAAGCAGAGTGCCTCCATTTCATAGATTATTACGTTGTTTGTGAGTCGTAGAAATGTACCCAAGTTTCATCCATAGTAACAATACAGCTCAACAAGTCTGCATTATTTTCAAACCGAACACCTTGGGACCCTTCTGATCAACACTCAGACATTTGGGGATCCATTTTGCAGAATTTTTTCACATTTCCAAATCAACGTGAACACTCACGACCCTTTTAAACAGTATCAGTATCTAGATGTGCAAAGTAGACAAATGCGGTTCAGGTGTATGCAATTCCTGCAGATTCCGTTACTTCTAATTCAATACTGTTTATTTTTAATTTTAGAAAAAGTTCAACAAAAGAAACCAACAAAAGAAGAACATGGCAAAGAAAATTGCTCCAAAGACCATGTCAGGATAATTTTGACTATTATAGTTAATGGTATTTTTTTTAATAATTAAATAAAAACTAATGAATAAACATGGCGAATTTTATTAAATTCCTTAAATATTTATTTCATACAATATATAAGGTTAAAATGTAAACAAAAAAAGCAGTACAGAAAAAAACAATACATGAAAAAAAAACACAACCGGTTTGATCCTGTTATCAAACGATATTTTTGACGGCACTCTATATTTCGGAATTGTACATTTACTAGATAATAATTTCGATCACCTTAAAAACCGACCTTAACACTAAACTTAAAAATACATAAATTCTTCACTAGTTGCTGCGTTACTAAAAAAAAAGTCTCTTAACGTTTTCCTTCCCCACACAAAAACAAGTAAGCATCTAATAACCTGATTAATAATACCTTGCCGTTTCTTTTTCCACTTCTTTTTTTTTTCAAATAAACTGTGTACTTTCACACCTTTACGATATTTATTTCTATTTTCTGCGTGTACAAGGCATATTGTCAGCTGCAGTGATGAAAGGTTCGATACTTGTACGTCTACCGAACGAGTAGCCTGCCGGTTTACAACAGGGACCGGGTAATTTTGGTAAGTATCCGGCCGGACCTGGGTTCGGGCTGCGTCCCGTTAAATCGACATGCTTAATGCCCATCGTGTACGTCGGCGGTTTAGTCTTGTAAAGACTGGCGCTCGTTTCGCCGTAGCGAGCCGGTCCTGGTGATCGTTCCAAATCTTTCAAACCATGTTTCCCGGACCTACAAACAAACGTTCATTCTACGATATAGTGAGTCTTAATTAGATCCCAAAAGCAAACGATAGCTTAGACGGAATACCGATTTAGCAAAACCCAATAATAATAAATTCCGAATGGGAATTAACTTACATGGTGTACGCTGAACTAGCCGGCATATTAGGAATTTTAGGGCCTATCGTTGACGGTTGCGGGTACTGATTCGGTGCGGGAGTCATCGCTCCCTTCAAAGCTTGATGTCTAGCTGACATTGTGTAGGCTGGAGGCCGGGGCTCCCTCATCCGTGGTGCTTTTTCGGGGCTGTAAGTTCCGGGTCCGGGCGGCTTGAATATCGCTAAAAAATAATTGTCAAATTGCCAGCATTAATGTTTCGAGAAAAAAGAAAAAACGGATGTCTAAAGACAAATGACATATTGGATTTTATGGCAATCGTTAAAAAAAAAGCGATGGATATCTCGTTAATCATCAACTTTAATTTCAAAACTAATAGTGTCCTAAATGTAATCTACAAGATACAGATAACAAACGCTGTAACGTTTAATTTATTCGGAACACGTGTTTCGATGATTTGTGGACTTTTGAAACACGTGTCCCGAAAATAAAATTTCAAAAACTTAAACAACTATCACTACGTGAGTTATGTATACTTTCGAAGATGTCATCAATAGCAGTAGTAATAGAATAGTAAACTATTACTCAACAGGCGAAGCTTACACGAACTTTTTGACGCACCTTCACCTATCAATGCAATGGATTTTTACGATCCTGACAAGCTATGTATATTAGTAAATTTCTCCCAACCGAAACGTTTTTAACCAATGCTTATCAAGATATTTAAACTCATTTTCTAACATAAATTTGGTCCTGACAGTTTGTCGATCGAATACAAACATACGAAACATACCGACAAACTTTGAGAGATGGTAAAGGACATTGAAACAAACATTTTTTGGTTAATGAACGTTTATCCACAAATCAGTCGTTCGATGAACCGTTCCATAAGCAAGTACCTAACCAAAATTGTGTTTTATTTAACGGTACATACTGTATATTTTAATCGTGAATCTTCGTTTGCCGGACGAAGTAAGTAACGGTACCACTACTGTGCTAAATAAACATAGTTCGATGTCCGTATTATGTTTACGCCAAGAAACAATTCGTTGTTCAAAAATGCTACTTGTCCAAATTTTTTAACATTTTTCCTTTTTTTACACGAAAACGACTTATTTGCGGACATATGTTTATTAAACGAAAATGTTTGTTTTGATTTCCTCTATCACACCTTAAAGTTTGTCGGTGTATTTTTGGGACACCCTAATATTCCCCTAATAAATGTTAGGTTAGGTGTATATGTATATCTCTCATATATGTATCTCTACTTTGACATGTTGTTGTTATCATTTAGAATTGAAATTAGAATCAAATCTATCTATAACTTCATTACTATGAAGCGAGCCACAACATTTTTATCCTATAGGTAGGTCACGAACGACTGAGATACACATACAGGTCGACCAGAATGCCGTGGCAGTGATCTATTGTTAATGTAACAATATAACAAGCGTGAATGAGCGCTCTCGGCTTATATACCGCCCTTCCCCAATGCATGAGCCATTAGATCCGCTTCTTACATCAGCGTGCCAATCACAGCTGAGTGCTGCAACGTCATACTTTTACCCATCTTGTCTGACTTAAGCGCAACTGCCACGACCTATACAAGTTTCGTTTGCGCTTAGGGTCATATTTATAGTCCGTGCTTGAGGTTGTGTCAATGCTTGAGCACGCGATTTTGACAGATTTCTAATGACATATATGTCAAAAAAAATATATGACCCTTAAGGTGGCTTGACGTGCAAGCTTTTTAGCAGACAGCGTATATATGTTTCACAAGACAGCATACAAAAATTGGCTTCAAACAAAATCATAACTATAACCTAACTCTTTTAGAAATGCATCGACTGCTATTATTAAGATTGTATGCACATAAAATGAACCTATTGTAAATGTCTATACAAATATTGTGCAAATGCAAAATAAAGAACTTGTTAAAGTTATTTATTTTATACAAATTATTAAAAATAAAAAACAAAAAAAGAGGAAGTATTGGGTTCGAATTATATATACAGATTGAATCTCTGGTAACCAAATGGGTGGGGAATCGGTCGACTCCCACTACCATTGTAGAAAACATATTCATGGATATACATAACGATACACTCGTATATATGTATGTCATCAGTCTGTCACCTGTCAGTTTCTCTATTAGCATATTAATGTAATAATGCCGAAATACACAGAGCAAGAAAAACTTCAATTGCTAAAATGGCATTATGCTGGTAATAGTTTCCAGCAGGTCCGCGATTTATTTAGCGTTAAATATCCAGATAGGTCTATTCCGTCAGTATCCACAATTTTTGACTTACTTAGAAAATTTGAACGTACTGGCATGGTAAAGAATTTAAAAAAAAGCTATCCCACACGCAAAATATCTGCGGATACATTGCTATTGGTATGTGCGTCGATTGAAAATAATTCAAATTTATCGCTACGACAGATTGCAAATGATGTGGGAACATCAACATCATCTGTCAGTCGCATTTTAAAAAGTAATGCGTACAGCAGTTTTAAGGTGTCTAAGCATCAGCAATTATTTCACGACGATGCATTTAGACGAATGGAATTTTGCGAGAGGTTGATGGAAATGGTGAATCTCAACGATGATTTTTTAAATAATATTTTATTTACGGATGAGTCATCATTTCCCATTGTAAGATCCCACAACCCGTCAATAGTTAGGTATTGGGCTAGAAGAAATGAATTTCGCAGTGTAAGCACGCGTACCCAGTATCAACAGAAAGTAAATGTATGGGCTGGGTTGTTAAATAATCGGGTTATAGGTCCCATATTTATCAATGGCAATTTAACTAGCGCTAGTTATTTAGCTCTATTGGAAAATGAAGTTTTGCCGATCATAGAACAACTACCGGACATTAACCATCAAAGAATTTACTTTCAACAAGATGGTTGCCCAGCCCACAACGCTGCAGTCACTCGGGCTTTTTTGAATCGTGTATTTCAAAATCGTTGGATTGGAACCTATTCGCAAGAAATATCGTGGCCACCCCGTTCGCCCGATTTGTCTCCCTTAGATTTTTTTATTGGGGGTATTTAAAGGAGTCCATTTACGCGCACGCAGATATCAGACCAAATACCATAGAGGAATTAAAAAATGCTATTACAAATACTTCTAATAATATCACACCAGAAATGCTGTATAATGTAAAAACTAACTTTTACAATAGATTAGGGTTTTGTTTATTTAAGGGAGGCGGTATTTTTTAACCATTTATTTAATTTATACCTATGTAATTTTCTATAATTAGGTCTAGTAATAAATAAACAGAATGTTTTTTCCTAATTTTTTTATTTTACTATGACTGAGCATTACAGGCTTAACCTTCGCCAATGCTCGGCCTCATCACCCATCAATGTACAATAATCAGGTGTACATCTGATTATTTATTTATTTAATTTCTTTTTCTTGAATCCTGACTAATTATTTTTATTTGCCAGAGGAAGGTCTTTGTTCTATTTTTGAGAATTCGCTATCTTTAACTTATTATTCGATTATTGAGCATAATCGTTATTTCATCGAAGAATAGTTTTTATTTTCTCTCGTAGCATATTATTTTCTTTAACATAATTGCGTAAAATGCCTGGCTACTTAATCATATTTGGATTAACCTTAAATTATTATTCATTGATTGTGAATTGAAATTGGCTGACGCATATGTCGAAGTTCTACTGTCACTGTCAACTGGTCACACGTCTATATCGGTGTCTACCGAGAAAATGGTGGGGAAACATGGCTACGTTCTTCTGTCATTCGGTTACCACAGATTCTACCTGTATATATATATTAATATATTTGAAAAAGATAATAGAAAAATTTAAATTGTCAATAGTACATATCAAACAGCACACCAGTGTTGCCAGAGATGTTTGAAAAATTGTACCAATCTCTGATGAAAAATGTACCAGATTTTAACAGATTGTACAGAAACTAGACCTATAGGCGTACGGGTAGTACTCCGTATCAAAAAAAAAAAAAAACCTACAATAAAGTTATACAACGAATAACCAGGCAGTCAATTTTTCAGTGTCGCCAAAGTAAACATTTCTTGCAATCATATATAAGCTGCTTTCGATTTGCCACAATTCTCATCTCACTTCAGTTTTCTCACTAATAAGCATATCATTTTATTTGCAAGTGAGTAACTGATTTGTTTTGAAGTGAGAAGCATGTGAGAATGATGTGAGAAGTGAGGTGAGGAAAAGTGAGAATTGTGGCAAATCGAAAGCAGCTATAGTCGGCCGGTATTTTTCGACGATTTTTATATAACAAAATGTGTCGTGATCGATGTTTATTATTATGAAAAAATTCTTCTTGTTAACGCTGTTACTACTCTTGCAACTAGATAGAGCACAAGAAACCATTATGTCTTGTAGTAGATTGCTATATAATATAACTAAAGAACTGAAATAATCAGATAATACAACCATACATGACTATACACTATTCTAGAATCTATGTATTTGACGTAAAATGGTGTACCAATATGGCCGACCTGCGCCGTTTTAGCCACGTGATAGCGTCTCCCTACTTATTCTATCTCAATACAATCACATGTCAAATTGACAAGTTGAAAGTGGTAGGTGATTGAGGTGAGGTTAGTGTTCAAATTTTATTTTTCGGTATTTTTTTCCAGTTTTAAAACAGAAAGCACCCAGAAGAAACTGTATTTTACAACAAATCATTATTTATTACACACTTCAACAACCACTACTTTAAATAATCGTCTTCCCCGTGAAATTAATTCAATTTTTTCGTGTATACTTGAATGTTAGGTTAGCTTGATAAGTGTCAGTGGAATAGGAAACGTCAAATTGAGTAGGACATGTCTAATATCTAATGTCAATCTAAAACGTATCTGAATTAATTCATGGCATACTCTAAAAATTTATTTTGTGGCTCAGTTTACATCTATTATAAATATTCTCAAACAAAATAGAATAATGTAAAACTGGCTTAAAATGGCCGGTTGCTTTCAAAATCTATCGATGTAAGCATACGCATCCACCAGATAAGTTAGCAACAGTTTATTTCTGCTGAATGCACCTAATGTGTTACACAATCGCATAAGCTGCGTTCCGTTATTCACTGCAAGTGCTTTGTATATGACGTAGTGTAAGTGCGTTGGAAAAAAGTGTTCCGTTTTATGGTTTTAAATAGGCGTGTTTGGAGTTGTTGAAGTAGATTATGTATAGTGTTATTATTATTAATGAAATCTACTACTTTGTCAGTTATATCGGAACGATCTTCGCAGTACTCCCAACACTTGCAGTGAATAACAGAACGCAGCCTTTATCTGTTTTTACGTAAGTTGGTACCGCGGTGATAATTTAAACAAACTGTCACGTATTTAGATAGCAAACAGTTTAAAGTGTGAAATTTAAGTATACCGGTACCTCGTCTATATCCGCGGTCGGGAAACCTAAACATTCACTTACATCCGCGCAAGAGGGATCCCCACTCTTATCCCGTTAACGGAGAGGAAAGGCCGTGCTACGCGCTGATTGGCTTATGTGAATACGTGCGCTATCGGGTGGTAGATGCCGAGCGGATATAAATGAGGGTGGATATGAGTACGGAGATAAGCGAGGTTCCAGTGTATTTATTATTTAATATAATTGATTTTCCTTCTCGCAAATTACTGATAATATTAAACGGTATCGATCACTTACTAAGATCTCTCGGCCTTGATGACATGCTATACATCGGCGGCGAGATCTTTCCGTATTTGGTGAAACGTCCGACGTCGTGAGCGGGACCGGGACCGATTCTTTTATCGATGTACGGCAATTTCGCCGCCATCGTAAACTGCGGGTTTCGGTAACGTGTAAAATCATGTTTATCGTAGCCGACGGTGCTAGGGAGCAGGTACGCGCCCGGACCAGGTCCTACAAATTAATATTAGATTAGTTATTATACTGTATGACGTAAGATATCGTCGTGAAATGTACTTACCGATTTTTCCGGTCATAGTTAATAGATTACTGAAATTTCACTATCGTGCCATAAAAATTGTCCGGAAAAGAAGAATTTTACATATAAAAAAAAATCTATGACAAGAAAATCATTTAAATTTTCTGACTTTTCTGATTAAAACAAAACATGACAGATCTAAGATGAATTGATTCGCTACTATATTGGTCTTTCTACCGAAAATTTTAAAGGTTTATTTTTTTAATAATTATAGACATGCGCGAAATGTACCCAAAATTGCCAAGCGGGAAATAAATCTGGTGCATTGCATCGAAATGGCTTTCATGCGAGAAGCATTTAAATGAAAAGATGTAGATAGGTACAGACTTTGACACAAGAAAAGAAGACGGCTACAACCATGCTACAACGTTTCCAAAACAACTACTTGGAACTACTCTTCCGTATACTTTGTATAAAACTCATAGAAAAATTATAAGAGTCTCAGCAGCAAAATCAACTCCAAAATTACCTTTTGGAATATTGTAATGAAAAATTTTTATTTCTCAGAATACAAGATACGACGATTATTTACACAGAAATAATCAAGTAAAATTACAAAAATTAATACAACAGAAATTTAGGAAAAACAACAATTTAGTTTAGTTAAAAACCTTAAAAAAAAGATATTACAGTATTCTGCAATCATCTAACTCTAGATATCTACTCAGAGATAGCGCCACAATTTAAATTTTAATTTTTTTTTAAATAGTATAATTTTTAATTTTAAAACAAATTAAATTCGCAGCAAACTTCAAATAATGAACACACTCAAGCCAAAACATTAAAAGTTGCCTTTTCAAAAACTTTTAGAAAATTTCCAGCCAATTTGTTGCAAAAAATGTGTCGTCAAGTTTGCCACAACAAATTATTATAATTGGCTGCAAATATACATAAATAACGTAGATATTAAATAACAAAAAAAGGACGAAAGATCTAAACGGTGATGCAGACAAACAGAACATACAAATTAAAATTAGTACACAGTGCGAAATGTATGTACAGAGTGGGCACTAGAATTACGGCCAATCTAAATAAAAATTTTAAAATCCGACCAGGTAAACTTATAGTAGTCGATGAGGAGCACATTTTAATAAAAATGAAAATTCTATAGTATCCATGATGACGTCACGGCGGAATGAATCACTATATTGCATCACTATATTATTATAAGAAGTATAGTATTATAAGAAGACGGTATTTCTAACACATCACAATCACTTATTAAATATTTTATTCAACTGTGTTTGCATTAACAAAAACTAAGTAACATTTGATTATTTAAATTACGCGGTTTCGAAGTTTCAAGCTTAGTATACCGAAATTTTACGTAACGCATGATAATCTGTTTGACATTTGTCAGATTTGACTTACATCACTATTCTGCCATTTGCTTATCTTAAAGTTACACGAAATCTAATAACTATTTGAATATATTTACCAATGCAAATACTATTTGCGCAACAAAATGACTAAAATATTGTGTTTATAAAAGTCAGGGAAGATGTATCGTGCAGTCTACTTGCACTTGCCGATGCAGATTTAATGCAAGTTGGTCAATAAGTCAAACACTCAACACCAAATTATTGATTCTATATAAGTTAAACATTAAAATAATTTATTTTTTAGTATGCATGCATCATAAACCAATCAAAACACACCCATAAGCGTGCATAATCGGGCCTTTATCGCACGGCGTGCGTAAAAAGGTTGCTTGGTGACAGGCAATCCCAAGCGTTTAATAGTCCAGTGAAATGTCAGGAAATGTCAAATGACATATAGGTACATGTCATGTATTGAAATTATTGATTTGATTTCTTAAAATTATTGTTGCATTTATACTAAAAAATATCGTATGACACTCGTGCATAATTAGCTTTTAAAGCACGAGTAACGAGTTTAAAGCCACGACGCGAAGCGGAGTGGCTTTAACGTTACGAGCTACGAAAGCTTGATTATGCACTAGTGTCATAATATACTATTAAACGTTTGTCAGTTACCAAGTGACATTAGACAAGAGCGCAATTAAAATTTTGCGTTTTACGCAAATATGCGTCAGGTAAATAACAATATTTGCACGCTTCAAAATTTGAAATATTGGCGGCAATTTCAAAAAATTGTTGATTTCATTTCTGATTAAAATTGGTCATATTTTATACAGTTATACGTTAAAACATTAGCTGTTTTAGAAATTTTAAATAAAAATACCACATCCTATTTAAATAAATGCAAATTGATTTCGGTATGACGTTATGATGGATACTATAAAATGTACATTTTTATTAAGGTGTGCTTCCCTTACAACTCTATAACTTTACCTGGTCCGATTTTAAATTTCATTTGGCCATAATTTCAATGCATTATTTTAAGTCTTAGAGCCTCTGTTGTCCCAAAGTTGGAGCGATTGTTCTTTTAACCTTTTTATGGCTGGGGTGCGTGGTTTCCTAAGCCACGGGAGATACTGTTGTCAAGTGTTCAGGTTGGGGCTATTGCGCTATCTACAGGACAGCCAGGTCGCCACTTGCGGAGGAGGTCTGCCCGGATCCAGCTCTGCTAGATGTTGGATTAAGGGGTTCTCCGACCGAGATGTCCTATCCAACGTTCCTCTGGCCAGTGCCAGCGCATACTCCGTTAGAGTCGAAAGTTATAGATCCCTGTGTATCTGTGCATTGCTTACGAACCAGGGTACCGAAACAATCATACGCAGCACCTGGTTCTGCAACACATTCAGACGTTTTACTTAGGACATGGTTGCACTGGACAAGGTTAGAGCTCCATACGTTAGAGTCGGCCGAAGCAACCCCATACATATCAGATGTTTAATCTTTATACTCAAAGAGCTTTTACGAGTTTCGAATTTTTCTATCGCTGCATTTTTTTGACTGAGCGGCTCCGCCAGCTGCAACATTCTATCGGCATGGAAACCGAAACGGGTGGGAGAAACCGGCCGTTCTAACTGTGGTGCGAACTGGTACTAGTATGTAATCATACTTTGTGTCGTTCTCTCGCTCGCACCGTCTCAAAGGGTCGTTGTCATAACGAGAATCGAATGAGCAAAGACGAACGCGCCTTCAGCCGCGAACAAGCGTAGACCGCGCCGTTGTCATTAGCGCCCTATCTTTTTCAAGTCAACTCTGTACTGTTTGACCAGAAGGAACGGAAGCCGTACTCACTACGCGAACTGTACGGTGGCATTTGCTAGTTAATGGATTACGAGCGCGCCGCGAGTTGCAGCGGATTCCACTATCTTCTGAGCACCGCCGTACACCTGTAGGTCGTGGCAAGACATCGGTGGGTTGCCGAGTAAAGGCATATTTCCGACGAATCCAGATTCGCCTTGAGCGTCGATGTACTGAGCTTCAAATCGAGCAGACGTCATATCTACTGCCAACATGGCACGGGATGCGATTACGTATGATTGTTGCGTGTACAGCAGACTATGATGGGTTCTAATATGTAGATGAAGTGTTACGAGGATCATGTCTGGGATATGATCGGTGGGACACTTTGACGTTATCCAGCCTCTGTATATGTGATAGATTGGAGAAAAAAACAAGACATATTTTACTGCGATCTTTTAATATAAAATTATCCATTTAAATATGTATAAAGTGTATAAAATGATTAATAAATAAGTAAAAAGTTCCAAAAACATAAAGCACAATGTTAATAAAAATGATCAACATAATTAGGGAATTAGTGTAAAAGGCAATCAATCAAGGCATTTGTTATTTCTTATCCTGCGTGTTGAGTTTTCCACCTTTCCCTGTCCATTCTTCTCTTAATTCGACATCGCAACCTAAATCTCGCAAAGCCGCCTTCATATCATACTCAGATTTCTTAAATTTCTTTGCTGCCGCTTTCAAAACCTCCTCGGCATTTAACTCTAGAAACTTCTGAGATTGGTAACGACTTCTCGAAACCATATTCCGAATAGCCCAGCTACCATTTTTCTGCAAACTCTCATTATCAGGATGTATTCTCATCACGTGAATTATAATATCAGGCGCTCCGGCCTCGAACAAAGCCTTACTATTATCAGGACTCCTCAGACTTAACGCAGCTATGCAAGCCAATCCGAAAATGATAGTTTGAGCGGTTTTCTGATGTTGTTGCATTAGCATTACGATATCTGGAGCAATCCCTCTCTGTATAATATGCGTTTTGCACTCGTCATTTCCAGCTAGAGCTTTTAAGACCTTTAAACATTGTTTGACAATTTTATCGTTATCTTGAAAGTTATTCATCGCATCATGGATTATCTGGATACCACCGGCATCTTCGACTTTCTTACAAAACTCAGTACGGACGAGCAAAGCTGATAAAGTTAATAGAAGATCGTTAATAACAGCAGAATCATGCTTGAATTTCTCGAGTAAATTCGTAATCGCGCAGAGTGTATCACTCGCTATTGCTCTGGCATGTTCGTGAGCTCGTCCGAATTCTAGCCTCGGATCGTCATCCAAGACTAAAGCTCGTAACACGCCTAATACTTCTTGTAATACTGCCGAATTAGGATCGTGAAGTGCGGATTTCAGGTGACTTAATACATCAGCGGCAAATATTTGTTGTCTAAACATAGAGAACATAAATCTACATCTAAACAATATAATTTTATTTTGTAATACTTACCTGTTCATTTCATGTAAAACACAACATTCTTTCATCCATATAAGTACTAATTTTAACACGTCTAAATCTTTTTGCGTATCTAATAACGTCACCATCGCTTGTATCCCATTATCGTCCAATAGATCTGAATTCTGAGTCATTAAACTAATCAATGTACTTAAACATTCCTTAACTATATTAACGTCTGAATCATAGTTACATAAAACTGTCATTATCACATTATAAGCACCCTCTCTTCCTGCAAAAATTTAAAAATTAGTACAAATATGTTTCAAACAAAGGCATAAATACCTGCCAAGACTTTATAATTCAATCCTTTATCACATTCGGCCCTAATAATTGATAATTGCGTAATTAAAGCTTGTAGGTCCATCGATTCACCGCTCGTTAGCTCATTCAACTGGCGGATAGCATCGATCAGCTCTAGAGAGTTTGCAGAAGATGCCATCATCCAATCGGTCACGATATGTGTCAAATTAACACCCTGCAATCATTTATACGATTGATGATTGACATTGTGTTACTAAGTTTGAAAAAAAAATCATTACCTGTGCACTAAATTGTTCAATTGTCTCTTTTATTGCTTCTTCGACTGACATTTCAAATTCGGATACGTTTTCACGAACGGTATTGTCGAAAGTTTCTTGTGTAATTTGGAGCGACATGTTATACAATTACCTTTTATGGAATAATGACTAATTAATGAATAAAATCAGTACGACTTGTATAAGTTTAAGGGTATTAATTAAGTAAATGTTATTGATGTAATGTATTAATATCGATTAAAGCTATAAATCATTTATAAAGTTCAGAAATTAATAAGAAAAATTTAAAATATCAGCAAAAATTCTGACAAACCTCTTGAACTTTGCTGTCAATTGTCAGAAACATGTCAGAATTTTATTTATGTCAAAATATTGCCAATAGTTGAAATTAAATATTTAAAATTGCTTTTTTTAAACGCTAAAAATCGATCGATAATATATTCATGCCATAAAATAATAATTAATTTTAATTTCATATTAAATTAAATAAATAATATTCATTAATTTGCACTATTAGAGGGTCGTCTACCAGCTGATTATTTTGCAGCGGTGCCATATCTACATAATTCTATAAATCGTCTGCTTGATTTTATTTCAATATAATTTGAAAATTGGGCTTGATACACATATTTCTACAAATGCTTTACATCTACAGATACAATTTTGTCTATTAATATTCGGTATTAAATTCACAATCTCTTTTCCCGTTACAGGCCGTTACCTTGATACGGGAATCGAGATTACACTATTAATTTTTAGATTTAATTACTGAAATTTGCTGTGAGCATTCAAAATACGTCTACACATGTGTGTATGAAGCTCAATTTTAAAATACGTTTTAAATAAATAATAAAAACATTATATTATGAAAAAATTTAACTGTGGCAACATCGCCAACTGTCAAACGGTAGTCGGGCCTCTTAATTACTGAAATTTGCTATGAGCATGCAAAATACGTCTACACATGTGCATATGAAGCTCAATTTTAAAATACGTTTTAAATAAATAATAAAATCATTATATTATGAAAAAATTTAACTGTGGCAACTTCGTTGCAAACATTAATAAAGATGGCCATTATTTTGACATTTCGATAACATGAAACATAAATGTCAGACGGCGAGAAAGGATCAAATTTGAATCCGAAAGCTTTAATTGACCCGATCTTCCTTCAAAAAGGAATCGATAAATAAAATAATTTTCCTGCTGATCGCACGAATTTTGGGAATTACAAGTTTTATTTTATTTTTTAAGGCGAAGTTCTTATTTATTTGACACAATTCAAGATAGAAAGTTTTATCGTGTTTTACGCGAAGATTAAGGAGAGTTATTTTTTATTTTTATATCGATTTTTATACAATATACGATAGAGTAAAGTAATTTTAATTATTGACTACAAAATGTCCGAGTGGATTGGATATATGGTGTCTATTGAATGTGATAGCAACAAAGGAGCATATCAAGGTGAAATCATTTCTGTCAACAATACGGAAATAATATTATCGAAAGCTTTTTATAACGGAATCCCATGTGAGGAGTCGGAGGTATCAATACGGTGAGTTTCTTTAGTAGTGTGTTAAGAAACTTCATTTTTATAAACGATATATATATTTTAGAGCTAGTGATATAATCGATTTAAAATTAATCGACAAACAAACCAGTGCCGCCGGAACTAGTATAATAACGATAGCTAAACCTGTAGCGAAACGTGCCGGTAGAACGCAGAGCGTTTCGGAAAGCGGAAATGCAAACAAAGCTAATCTGCAAAATGGGATGTCGAATTCGAACGTTAAATCAAAACCGATTGATATTATAAAGCCAAATCACGATTCCTATAAGATGAGCACTCCTAATAAGAAAGATAAAAATAAAGGGAAATGGAATAGGGGTTGGAGAGACGAAGCTTGTTTCGGTTCACCGTTAGATGATGCTATATTTAAAGATTTTGATTTCGAGAAGATGCTTGCCTTATTCGATAAACAAGCGATATGGGAAGAAATTAATTCGCAAAAGCCGGATGTAGTTAAACATACTGATCAGAATAAACGGACTGCAAAATATAGGTAAAACGTTTAAAGAAACACAACATTAAGCAAACATTTGTATCTCCTATGTTATATGTACAAAAAAAACTAAATTACAACAGTATTATGTTACCTAATTAGCCTAATTTACATAATCATAACATGTAAAATAATATTAAGCAAACATTTAATTTTATTAAATCTAATTATTGCTTCATGCAAACAAAAATATTGGATTAGCTTTTTGGTCGAAATTAATTACGTTATCTCAATTTTTTTTATATAATCTTGTATGCATAACATGTCCTTTACATAATTACGCAATTGACATTTGTTTTTTTTTTTAATTTGTAGACATGATGAAAATATTTTGGCGACCACACCCACGACATATAGACAAATAATAGTGCCTAAACAAGAAATATGCGAGTACGTTACAGACGACGGTCTAATTATCCCGAGTATATCACGACTATTAAGAAATAAATTGTTCCTTCTTGCCGATAGGGCAGGTCTAACATGGAAGAAGAGGAACGAACTGATGGGACGGGCTGCCACGGAAATGGCACTGCAATTGTTAGGGGGTGGTCACCGTTTAAATCCGCATAATACACATCAGATGCCCACCGTTGTAGTGTTATGTGGTCCAAATAGGTAATTGGAAATCTATTAGATTTACAAAATACTTCAATTAGTCTTTATATGGTTATACCTGTATTATAGTACAGCTTCGGGGAAAAAAATATCACTTATTAATTTTTCAGTCAATTTAACATTCAACAATTTAAAATCAAAGTCAAACATTTTTTCAATCAACGATGAAAATATGATAATGAAAATAGATCAAGCATTAGAAGCGGACCACGTGGTTTCGACCTTCTAGGTCTCATCAGCGTCACTTCGAATGCAAGATCTAATTTCATCGCCTTCCACCTCTCAACTTATTTGTGTAATACTTCCGAAGTTGGGCTGATGAGACCTGGAAGGGCATTTCTCGAAGTTTTCAACAATTTTGTAGTTAAAATTTTTTTTTAGCAAACATCACATAGTCAAAAAATTTGTCAGTTTGAATTTGTATCTTTTGAGTTACTAATTTTTGGGTCAAATTTTTCAACTGCAACTTTTTGATTCGCATTGTTTAGTCGAAAAGTTTTGAATTGCGAATTATTTAATCACATTTTTTTCAGTTGAAATTTTTGTGTCGTAAATGTTTCAGGCACAGTTTTTTTAGTTAAAAATTGTTAAATTATGAATTTTGATTTTTCAGTCAAACATTTCTGTAGCATAAGATTTTCAGGCACAAATTTCCAAGTCAGATTTTTTAGTTAAATTTTAGAATCACGATTTTTTTGGTAACATTGCTTGCAGTTTCGAATTGTTGGTTCGTAAATGTTTCTGACACACTTTTTTTAGTCACAAAACCACAAATTTCTGTATCGGATTTATCAGTTACAAACTTTTCAATTGCAAAATTTCAAGTCAAATATTTCTGTTGAATCACGTTGTTCAATCGCAAATTGTTCCATCATAATTATTAAATCATGAATTGTTTGTCGGGTAATATTTTTTGGCTCCCAAAATTTTGAGTCGTAAATATCTGTAACGCAATTTTTTCAGTGAAGAATTTTTGAAATTATTAACTTTTAAGTCAAAAATTAGTTTAGAGTTAAATTTTTTTATCGCAAATTTTTCAAACCAAAGAATGCCTGTATTGTTGGAATCACCCTCCAAACGAGTGCAATGAAAAAAGATCAAGCATTAGAAGTGGAGCACGTGATTTTGACCTATTCTGTCTTGTCACGGTTCCTCCAGACCTAATTTCATCGCAAGAAAGATCAAAGCATTAGATGAAATTAATTCAAAATGGCCGAAACCACGTGGTCCGTTTTCCGAAGTTTACAATTAAATTACTAATTAATTTTTTAGGGAATTGTAAAATGACCGCTAGATGGCGCAACTGTACATCAAAAATTTAAATTCTTATTTTACATAAAATTTACCAACTTAAAGCATTAGATGAAAACCATATCATATTGTACACTGGACAAATTTATTGTATTTTGTCAAATAAGAGGAGAAAGAGGGAAGAACGAACTTTTTTTTTTTAAGGAGCGCTTATAACCCCGGTTCTGTTGAACCGAATTTTATGAACTTAGTCTAGTTAAAAACAGCTCCACTCCATCAATTTAATACTTCCAAATTCGTACGAATCTAATGAGTGAGGTGCATGCTAGAGGGCGCTGTTTAAATTTTTTTCCGGAAATTTTGTTCTTTATTGAAAAATATTAAATGGAAACATGCATTTTTGTCTACGGATTAAAAAACTAGACAAAATTACCAACAAATCTGCGAAACCCGGATATTGCTATCTTTTACTTATCCGAAGATATGGAATGCGTTGCAACTCATGACACGCTCGCTAAACATTGCCGTTTCGCGCATTCTATACATGTTTCTGTCTCGTGGATAATACGTGCGGCAGTTGTAGGGAACACGTAGTACGCGACGCTATCGCAGCATGAATTAATGCGAGATCATCCCGTCATTAGACCGCGCGCTTGTTACTCAATCAATAGATAGAGTTACAGATTTCACTCCTAAGTCATACAGACCCATAAGTTTGTCATCCTTTCTACTTAAAACACTAGAAAGGCTAATTGACAGACATATGAGACGGCGTTCTAAAGGCTAAACCATTCAGCGACCGTCAGTACGCGTACCAACCCGACACATCAACAATGGATGATTTAAATAGACTAAAGAATAATGCCTTTTTGGACATAGTAGGAGCGTTCAATAACGCTACAACGCACTCTCTTGTAGAAGCACTAGCAAGACGAGGTATTGCACTTTGTCGGTAGGTAAAGGCTAGTCTGGAAAATAGGGCGATCATATCTACAATAGATGAACCCCCCTTAACGGTAAGGCCTGGGGGAGGCTGCCCACAGGGAGGGGTACTATCACCTCTACTGTGAGTAAACCTAGTTGGTGAGCTGCTAGACGAACTGTCAGCCAAAGGCTTTTATTGCCTCGGATATGCAGACGACCTGGTAATCATAGTGAAGGGGAAATTTGCGGGAGTGATTTCTCAACGAATGCAAATAGCAGTGCAGCAATATACAGTGAACAATTGGTGCAATCGATTAATGCCATGAAGACACAGATTGTCACATTCTCAAAAAACAAAGACCTTAGGGAGCTCAAACCGGTAGGCTAAGGGATATAGAAATCCCAATAGCTAAGGAAGCAAAATACTTGGGGGTTACCTTTGACCAAAAGCTCACCTGGAACACACACATAGAAAAGACATGCAATAAGGCATCTATGGCCATTGGCAGATGCAGAAAATCGTGTGGAGTAATCAGACCTATTACAACATATCGGTCAGTGGTGTGGTGGCTGAAGACCCAACAAGCCGGAGTAATGAGGCTCCTAAATGGTGTACAAAGATTTATCAGAAGTTGATTAAAGAACTAAAAACTTCAACAAAAAATATAAAACCATAATACCAGAACGAGAACAATGGAAAGGCGGTTCTCCCGTTAAAGCCTCTCTACACTGGTATACAGACGGCTCGAAAATGGAACAAGGTGTAGGAGCCGGAATATTTGGACTTAAACCAAGAACGGAAGTCAACCTACATAAGTCTATCGAAGAAAACTGAAGTTTTCCAGGCAGAAACAGTTGCGATTCACCACTGTGTCAGAGAAATATTAAGGCAAGGGACAGAACAAAAGCCCATAGCTATCTTCACTGATAATCAAGCTGTGATAAAAGCGCTTGACGGTACAAAGATCACATCACAGCTGATATGGGACTGCGCATGCGCACTAAATGAACTAGAGGTGCACAGCAAGGTGACCCTAGCTTGGGTACCGGGACACGAAGGTATTAAAGGAAATGAGAGGAACGTCTAGCCCACTCGTTGGACCCATACCAGCGTGTGGATCCACGAAAAGCGAAATAGCCAAAACTATGGAGAAATGGTTGGCAAGATTTGATTCATACCGACATTACTCAAGACATAACGGTCAAGATCCAAAAATTCGACTGTACATATATATGTATTATTGATACGGCAACTACATGTTCAGGGTCAAAACCTTCGTCTGTCAGGGTTTGCTTCATCTGATACAATCATAGTTAGTGAATCGCACTTTTTATGCCGCAAGGTTCCAACCTATGCCCTTACTATTTCTTTTTATCGTTAATCATATCTAAATGTACAGTTGCGTTGAAGTCTTCGGGGTATTGTCGCGTAGACAAGTTTACACTTGACTAGCCATCCTATAATGATAATCTTCTGAAAATACTGTTTCGACATTTTCATTAATCGTCGTACTTTTATTTTTCAAGGCAAGGTGCTATCGGAATCAACGCCGCAAGGCAACTAGCAAGTCACGGTGTCAACACGATCGTTTACATCATATCAACAGAATCGGACGATATCATTACCGAATTGGCTCTGTATAAAATGACTACCAACAAGATCATAACGTCGATAACGGAGCTTCCCGAATTAACCGATTTGATAATCGTCGCGTTATGCGAAGAATCGGATAATTTGAAATTGTACAGCAGTTTAGCGGATTGGACGAAGAAGAATAGGGCATCGGTGCTGGCTATAGATCCGCCAGCGGCCGGTACACCAGGAATAACGGCGAAATTCTCACTTGTACCTGTATTACCTCTGCCACATTCGATGGAAAATGGCAAGATATACCTTTGTAATCTTGGATTTCCTATCGAACTGTTTAGAAACTTAAAGATCCAGTATAAATCGCCTTTCGGATCTAAATTTGTCATACCTTTACATCCGAATGAGGATATTTAAAACGATAATTGGGGGTAATACAAATGGGAATTTGGAATTATGAAATGTACATTCAAAACGTAAAAATTACTACCTGCATGTTCATTAAAACAAAAAGAAGATGAAATAGGAATACATATATAACATCAGATACTGTTGTAATTCATTCTATTTATATTTTGTGTCCATGATAAGAATAAACAATATTACGATCTACTATATTTACAACTTTTAAGATCTTGTTTATTTTTATATTGGATACACTATCTACAATATTATGAAAATAAAAGATTTAAAAGTTTTTGTAATTTTATTTAAGAATTAAACCGGAGACTTTCGGAAAATAACTACGAATCTATAATAGCTATCACATGTATTAAAAAATTTAATTTACACTGGAATTATCATTTAAACATATTCTCACGATAATCATACAAACTTTTCACTAAATTTTGTATAAACGGATCTTCAAATTTACCTTCGATGCAATCGAAGAACTCCTGTAACCGTTTCGGACTTCCGCATCTTTTTTCATACAAAGCGGCAGTAAAAATCATATCGAATTTATCTAAATCCTTAACAAATTTTGCTTCGGATGTTTTCTGTTCCCTATATTCTATGTAAGTATCATAAATAATTTTACCTGCATCGCTATCCGATCCTAACATATTAGTAAGTTTCTCTATAGCGTTCTGTTCGAGTTTATGTTTTTCTTCAACTGTAATTGGATCATCCGGTACGATATCTCCTACAATACATTCAGGTAAGTCGTGTATTAAAGCTAGTTGCATACATTTCAGTCGATCTAAGCCGGAATTATTTCCGATAAGAAATGTTATTAGAGCCATTGCGTACATGTGGTCCGCTATCGATTCCGGGTGCGGTATATCTCGAAGTTCCCATCCTTTTCTGCGGATTTCTTTAAGGTCGTACGCGAATTTTAAAAAATTAATTACAGATTTTGTATCTAGAGATTCCATTATGGACGATATAATAGGTTAGAAAAAAATGTTTGGTTGTCTTAACCTTGTGAAGTTATCTATTAAATTTGACGTTTTGCTAAGTACAATCACAATACATAAATGACAGCGACCAAAATTCCCTATTACGTATATAGAGTGTACGTAAATGTTTGTACGTGACGTCATGTGCCTTTTAGGAAATTTAACGTTCTAAAATTTGAGACACATCTAAAATCACTAAATTTGACAGAAATGATTCATTGGCGTAACTTGTCAACATGTCACAACTATGATAGTTGTAAATTTTGGCATAAACATAATATTATTTCCTTACAATTCCTTTTTGAATTAACTGCTTAACTGTATTAATACTCTCTGCAAGTAACCCCGTTTGATATATCTATCTTTAATACACCATTAAAGGTAAAATTCGTTGTAAGCTTCAAAGTTTCAATACAGCATGAAATACATTATATACTGCGGACACACATCTTAGAAGAAGCTAAAATACGCGTAGTACATGTTTCTATAGGTATTATTATTATTTATGTTATTGGTCCGTATGCCTTTGTCTCAGATCTCAGCATATAAGCTACGTCCAGGTTTAGGTATAAACACAACGTTAGCCCTATTCCAAACAGAGCTGTGAATCGCCCAAATAATCCTGTTGTATGTTATTACCCTTTTAGCTAATTGCCAGTTCCCTGCTACACGGTCCCCAACCAACCAGGGTTCTGGTATTAAGGCTACGTCGATGCTGGCCGTGGCTAGCAGCTTACATAGGGAAGCAGAGACAGCCCTGCTATGTTGAAGGTTTATCTGTACTACCTTCAACATCTTCGGGTTTTTCTTTCTTCCCAACAATCTTGAAGGTGAGCTGGTTTAGTTCAAAATAGGGTTTCAGACCCATATGGCATTCAGCATCTTCAAGGATCCCTCATCGATATTCAGAACTAAGTCCTCAGGATTACGCCTTCCCACAGTTGGAGTTTAGGAACAGTCTCCATCAGCCATGTCTTCGATCTCTCGTTTCCACAGGTGAAGTAGACAACTCCTTTCTCTGCATAGCTGTTCTTAAATTGAGGTGCGGTTGGTGTCGCTTGCACTTCCATATCTCCTCCATTATTGCCATTTGCAAATTTTTAGATTGTTCTTCTGACAATCTTTCCTCTGGATATTTATATCCAATACTACAGCCATCTTGGTAGCGGTTAAGGCCTGATTGAAGGTTGCCCCAGTTGTGTCCTGGCTACAGGACGTACTTTAGAAGATTGCTGCTGTCCAACTTCTATATCTTTGTCGGCTGACTCTTTGTTGAAGATGGAGTAGTGTACTTATTCCCTCCGATCTTACTCTCTTAGAGGTTCTCTGCTGACTTGTTGGTTCTCCCTCTTGTTCCTTCGAACTTGGGTTTGACCGTTTTTCCCTGGGTCTGATAGCTTCCCCAGCAGCAATCGCAGCTTGTATAGCCTTTCTCCGTTTCTGTACTCCGGAGAGTTTAGGTTGTATTAGCTTCAGGCGATCCATGCCCGTAGCTACCTGTTGCATCTCCGCATCAGAATCTGTTTGGCTTCGTAGTATTACCACTTCCCTCCTACTCTTGCTGAGTTGGCTTTGGTTGGGTAGCAGTGTCTTGGCTGCATGAGCCTTCCTCTGCTCTTGTTGTTTCAGGGTTTTCCTTGTTTTTGGATTCTATGTTTATTCCTTCCATTTTGTTCCCACGAGTATGGGGGAAAGGGTGGTCGACGCCTGTGAAGCCCCCACACAGATGCAAGGCTAATACTCCGGGAGGTCGCCCGATATTTCCGGAGTGTGAGCAGTAGAGACTGATCTTCTAGACAGCCATGCATACCGTCAGCCTGCTCACCAGCCTTAGGATTTAGATTTTTGATATACGATTTATCCGTAGGAATTAATGGCAGCCGCAACTAGAAGAACATATACTAATTTTAAAGCAACGTGGCCTCCTATTTAGATGAAAAAAGCATCGGTTTTATGAGATTTTTAGAGAATATCCTTAATAACATTTTAATCTTTAAATTGAAATATAGACATCTGTACAGTTTTTGGTAGGGCCTTTAATGTGCTTTCACATAGCATGTATAAATACAGGGTGTTCCATTTACCTTAAAAGAGGGTTATTGATGGTTGAAAAAATATAAAGTATAAATTGTTTTGCTTAATGTCATGTAGCCAGTATCAAAATGCTCTACCGGTTTATTGAAAGCACGCTTTGTCAAAATAACTTCTTACAAATTTAAATCATCCAAGTCATACAGTTGGCCTGTTCTTAATTTTTTCACGAAACCCGATATTTTTATAGATATCAAATTTTCTCGAAATTGGCATCAGATAGGTATAGGGAACTATTAACAAAGTTATCCTAATTTATGAGGTAGAATCCAAAAATGGTATACAATATAGGGTGTTCCATTAAAAATAACCCAACTTTGATATGTTGTACTTTTTTGAATAACCCTGTATACTTGCAAATAATTTTAAAATGTGCTACTTATCGTTCTACATATTTGATTACAATTTGAAACTCATATCTTTTAGCGTTTAGACACAAGAGACCAAGTCGTGACTCACCCTGTATACAGGGTTTTCAAACTTAAGTCGGCACTATTACTAACTGTGTTATTATTGGAGCTACAAAGTTGGTTAAATAGGCAAACTAGTGTAGTTTTTCAAGCAAATTACAATGGCATTAAAAAAAAAATAATTGACGTACTGGGTCACGTGATATTGTGAAAAACGTAATTTTTTTAAATGGGACACCCAGTATACAGTTCTCACGGTCGACAGAAAATTTAATTCTGAACAAAAACTTTCCTATGAACTTTTATCCTAAAGTCAATAATAACAGAGTTATTGATGATTTTTCAAATTTGCCAAGGTGGCTGTTATTTTATAAACAAAATTCGATTGTTTTGCAAATGTCATCAACATTGAAATATTGCATTAAACCTCTGTCAGTAAGCAATTAACATTTTGTGTTTATTGATGAAAAAATGCCTTTCACGCATTTAGAAAAATGTGATATGATGGAATGTTACATCGTTTGTAATAAAAATTCCCTGCAAGCTCGTGAACGTTACGGTGTTTTATTTCCTACGCGCAACTTGCCAGATCGAAGGTACTTTTTACTTTTGTACCGTAAGTTTCGATCAAATGAAAATGTGTTCAAGAAAACTAGATCCAAAAAACCATTTATAATAAGTGAAGCAACTGAAATTAACGTCTTAGCTTTCTTTGAAGCTAATCCTAATAATGCAATTAATGATTTAAAGGAAGAAAGTGGACTATCTTTGGGAACTATTCACAATATTCTAAAAAAACATAAGTTTGTGCCGTTCAGATACAGACCTATTCAGACGCTGGTACTGGGAGATCAAGAAAGACGGACTCAGTTTTGTCAGTGGTAAATTAATCAAGTTAGACTTAACCATAATTTTTGGCGTTTGGTTCTTTGGAGTGACGAATCAAATTTCTCCAACAGGAAGAACAGCCACTATTGGAGTCGAGAAAACCCTATGCTTTTCCGTCCTTGTAATCCGCAGAGGCGCTTTAGTGTTAATGTTTGATGTGGCTTGATTGATTCAAGAATTGTAGGCCCCGTATTTTATCAAGGTGCATTAACTGGCGAGAGGTATGTCGAAATGTTAACCGCTACCCTTTGAGAATTCTTGGATGACCTGAATTTAATGGATAGACAACAGATATTCTTTCAACAAGATGGCGCTCCTGCCCATAATATTCGCCAAATTCATAACTTATTACATGACCTTTTTGATGGCCGATATCTATCAACTAACGGGCCTATTCGTATGCCTCCACGATCACCGGACATAACTCCTTTGGATTTCTTCTTTTGGGGATTTGTGAAAAGTGCAGTGTATGAAAGACGGTATGATACTCTTGAAGATCTCCAGCAAAGCATCAGCCATGCTATTAATAATATTGATGGTAGAATCATTGCTAAGGCTACTAGAAGCGTTAACAGGCGGGTTCAAACGTGCTTGGAGCAAGAGGGTGATGTTTTTGAGCATCTGCTCTGAATTTAAAATTTCTTGTTTTTTTTTTTATTTTCGAAACTAATAAAATAACTTAAACAATACTGTTTTTAGTTTCTGTAAAAACAATCATCAATAACTCTGTTATTATTGACTTTAGGATAAAAGTTCATAGGAAAGTTTTTGTTCAGAATTAAATTTTCTGTCGACCGTGAGAACTGTATACTGGGTGTCCCATTTAAAAAAATTACATTTTTCACAATATCACGTGACCCAGTACGTCAATTATTTTTTTTAATGCCATTGTAATTTGCTTGAAAAACTACACTAGTTTGCCTATTTAACCAACTTTGTAGCTCCAATAATAACAAAGTTAGCAATAGTGCCGACTTAAGTTTGAAATATATACAATCGGGCCTAAATTTTTACCTCTACTACCTTCCCCTATCAATAGGCTTTCATAGTTCAAGTTGTTATCCTGTATATTGTAATTTAGGCTAAGGGTCTGTTAAGAATTTTGTCTTCCTCTTTTTGAAATAAGGTATAGGATCACGTGAGGCGTTGATGAGATGGCGTCCGTTTCAATTCGTTGCTTGGTTCTGGCTGGGGCTACTGCGCCATTTGTAAGACGCGCCTGGTCGCTACCTGCGGGGAGATCTGTCCGAATCTAACTCCGCTATATAAGCCCAGTCACTTTCGAGAATAGACACCGAATTCAACTTTTTATTCATTTCAATATTTGCTGCAAGAATTAGGGGAAGATAGAAAACTAAATCAAAACAGAAACTTTAATATATAAATGTCTATTTCATATAATAGTTATTTACGATACAAGTGTTAAAAGTGCGATTTTGTTTCACGAGTTAAAAGTTTACGAGTGAAATAAAAGAAAGTTTTGTTGACGTTTTTTATTCCTATTAAAATAATAAAACTGGATCTTGATGAGACTGATTGAAATTAATGATGATGCCTAATGAATCCAAATTATATAGTAATTGTTGTAATGCTAATGTATGTACATATATGTATATCAATATTTACATCAATAAAGTAACTGTCATTAGCGTTATAAACATTTTTGCACTTGTGTTAATTAGTATATTATTCAATGAGCGTATAATGATAGCTATTATTCTCGAGGTGAAGTTTACGGCCACGAGCTGTAGGCGAGTGCCTAAATCACCGAGAGAATAATAGCCATTATACGCGAGTAGAATACTATACTTTATCCATGACTATTCTTTAGTTTTTACTATATTCAAATAAGTACAGAAAACTGTCAAGTTTAATTAGTTTTTATATCTATCAGATATGTAGTCACGACCATATTGAATATTGGAATGTCGCATTCCTATTGGATATAAACTTGCAGCAGTGATTAATGATTCATTAATTACTGCCGTGATTAATGGGTATTATAAAGATCGAGCAAATAGACGTATAATGGGTACATTATACAATAGTCGTGGTTAAAAAGTATTTTTTGTACCAGTAGTCAAAAATCGTAGCATTTTGACACTTAATGGAACGCCGAGAAATGTCATTTCTCAACCTCTAACATGCTCTGAACTAATGAGGTGAAACGAAACGAACAAAACGAAAAATAATCTAAAAAATACTTCGCTTTTAGTTTCAGCAGTTATGTCAAATCTTATCTGTCAACATTTAAATGAAGCCTACTTATATTTGTTTTATGTTTCATTACAAATGCAATCTTAACATACATTAACAAATTTATTCCTAATTATCAAGGTTTCAAGATCCAATTAGACTACTGACTGGTACAAAAAATAGTATACATACTTCGGTTGAGAAGACTATTATTGCCCTCGTGGCTTTAAATCCCCCCTAAACTTCTCAACCTTAGTATTATGTAATATACTATTTTCTATTTTGCGTTCATAAAAACGCTATTGTAATACGCTTTTGCGTATCGAAAAGTGCTTCATTGTGATACGCCTTTTTTCATTTCTATAGGTTGGCTGTATTGAATACATTATGACAGAAAGCAAAGTTGACGTTTAATGCATATGCTTTTGATTTTTTCGGTAATAAATTTATGACGGCGTTGTCCACAATTTCACGCAGTTGTGGTGGCGTACAAGATAAATTTGTCTCAGTATCACTTATTTTTTACAGTTTACAGAGACTATATTATGAAATATATTGTTTAAACAATTTAAATAGCCGAATTTGAATTTTGAATTCGTCAAATGTCATTGTGACCAACTTCATATAAAAATTAAACTCAACATTTGTAATGAGATTTTTATTAAGTTTTTATTATCAATTTATAATGCAAAATAGAAAAAATAGTATAAAGGACTCGTTTCATAAGGCTTTTTGTCGCACGAGTTCAAGTTTAGAAAACGAGCCGCAGGCATGCCTTATGAAACTCGTTCTTTAATATACTATTATAACACGCTTTTATGTCAGTTTATGTTATAAAACTCAATTTTTAATCCGGTTAGCTTCCGTTAAAAGTGTCACTTTTACAGTCAGGTGTATAAAAAAAATATTTAATAGAAATTTGACAAAAGAAGTAGTCAAAAGTTATTACTAAGGATCATATTTATAGTCCGTGCTTGAGGTTGTGCTGATGCTGGAACACGCAATTTTGACAGATTTGTAATGACATTTACGTCAAAATCACGTGCTCAAGCATCGGCACAACCTCAAGGACGAACTATAAAAATATGACCCTAAATGACCCAGCTCAATTAGTACAGTATATGGATGAGATCGCTTGAGGGGAGACAGGGAATCGATACGAATATGCAACCAGCTGCGCAAGAGTGTTTGATTTATTGTCTAGTTTACAGACATATTATTGTATACAAAGCTGAGTTCTCATCTACTACGTGAATTTCGCTAAAATTTTTAGCGAAAATGTTGAAATTGTAAAAAATTATATTTGAATTTATACATTTTTATACATACTTATATATTTTTCACTAATCACAAAAGTTTCGCTAAATAATTTTAGAGAAATCCACGAACATGATAACCCGGCTTAAGCATGAAAATATATTAGATACTAAAATACAATTTAATTTTGGACACTCTGTATATAGTGCACCAATTCTAAGTAGTTTTATTATAAATTGAATTTCCGTAATTTTAAACAGACTTGTATAAAGCGTTTAAATACTAAGAACTTCAACATTATACTTTAATGAATACACCATGATAATGATTTAAGGCACGACCTTGTATTCGATCTTACGTACGAGCGTAGCCTATTATTATATACATACATACTTATTATAACAAATATAAGTAAGTTAAAGCTCGAAACGTTTACAAGCATACATATTAAGAGTATAATGAGTGTATTAATTCTCATTTCTATATGACATACGTAAAATATTTTTGTAACAATACGATTCCGATTGCGATCTGTGTGATTTGAAACGTTCTAAAAATGATACGACTTTTTTAAATCTATATCTAACAAGTAGGCACTCTTAAAAAGTGTATGTGTGCGCGACATTTGTCCTTTACAATTATTCGTAATCTATTTCACAGATAAGACGGTACGAATCTAAAGATATACAGGTGCTACTGAGGTTATCGCATCGAAAATTGTCTCGTTGCGTTCGATTGATAATCGGAACCTTAATTTCCAGTGTAAAATCATTAAATTGTGAACGTTTCGCGCGAGAAATTTTCGGTGAAAGTTGAACATTTTCGCCTGTAATGCGGTATACGTACTAAATTTAACAAAACCTTTCCCGATAACATGTATTAAGGTGTTGCAGTGAACTCGTGATTTTGATTTGTGTGCATCCGCGTCCTATGTGCGTTTTTTACGCATCAAATTTCGCCCCCCAAGTGCGATCATCATCTTCAGCCGGCTACGGTAATGTCGTATCATCACTACCAACGCCCCGATTGAAAGTGCACGAGCGAGAAAGTCGTTCTTTATATTGCCCATCATGCCGTTCTTCCAGCGACAAAGAAGCAACACTTGGTCCAATAGGGAACGCTCATCATCCGTCGTTTCTGTAGCGCACAGGCCGCGCAGATCTTTTTGCGCTATCGACTCAGTAAGTACGATTTAACTCTTAGCGAAAATATACAGGGTCGTTTGCCAAATTTAAAGCTGCATTTACACGAGTCGTCGAGATGTCTCTCAAATGACCTTGATTGAATTATCAAAATGTTGTCTGACAATTTTCGATTTATTCCTCCATAATTGGTATATTGCTATGCAACCTTTTCCGACTTGTTAATGTTGATTCTTTCGGCACCATCGTATATCAAATTCTGTCAAATAAAAATGTTGACATATCAGCTAATTACATGATTCTCACTTTTCTCCAAACTACGATTTTCGTCACGTAAGAAACAAATGTGTTTTTGCGGTTTGACACCTGTCAAAAGTATTTTTACAATTATTCCTGTCAAATTCTAAAGTGCCTTTATAATATAAGTTTGAAAATGTCAGATATCGTTTGACTGCTGCAATAGACAACTTTGTAAAAAAAAAATAGGTACTGTATTTAGAATTTGATATTTATCAAAAATATTTTGACAGCTATCCACGTATTAAAACTGTTTTCAAAGTTTGACAGTTATCGAACTTTGTTTAACTGTTTACATCTTCCAAAGCAACACGAAAATAATATGCTTTAGTTTCACAGCTGTCAAAAAACAAATACAATTTTATATCTGTCAGGAAATATCCTGATAGTTACAAGTATATTAACATACAAAGACATAATTGCTGTTACAATTTAACAGAGCCATCAGAGTTGTCCGATATGTTTTGACAGCTATACAATGATCAAATTTCTTCCTATAATAATTTGGCAGCTATTAGAAATATTTTCACAGTTAGACCAGTTAAAACCGTAAAAATAATCGCTGAAACAAGCTTTCAAAAAAGGTATAATGACTACAAGTAATGATTGAGATAAAAGTAACTGTTTTTACAATTTGTCAGCTGTCAGAGGTGTAATTTGACAGCTACAATGGTCAATTTTGACGTATATACTTTTTTTAAGTGTGACAGAGTTGAAATATTTGATCGTTGAACTGTCAAAATGAGAAAAATTACTTGTATTTACAATTTGACAGCTATTAGAAATATTCTAACAAGCCACACCCGCTACAACATCAAGAAAATAAGTAGTTTTACTCCTGTAAATATTGAAACGGTGTACAATATAACTATTATTACAATTTCACATTTGTCAGAACTTCTCGCATCAATGAACTTGTCCAAACGTTTTGAAGTTTAACGAAATTTTGATTAGATTTACGCAACGTAAATTTTTAAGGTTATCTATGCTGTCAATGTGACAGACATGATTGACAATTGAAATGACAGATCAAGAACCATTTTACAATGCAAAAAATTGATATATTTTGACAGCTGAAATGTCAAAACCGGAAAAAATAACTTCTCGATTGTGTGTTTTGTGTTGAATCTGGTCCTGACTTGTTGCTCATAAATTATATAAACTCTATAGGTTACAAATATTTGAATTAATACGACTTTCCCATTGCAAAGGTCAGTTTTAAATCCAGTGTAGCATATTTGTATATTTTATTATGGCAGTTAATCATTTAGATAGTATTTCAATTTTGTATTTGTATTACTTTATGAGTTGACATAGCTCCACTTTTTGCCAGAGATTATAAAAAAATTTCTATCTAATGTTAAAAATGTAGATGTGTAGAATGGAACAGTTATTTTTTTAAATTATTGTAATTATCAAACAATCTATGACGGTTGTCGAATTATAAAACGAGACTGTTTTTCTCTGTTTTAACAGTTATAATTGCCTCACACTATAAAAGAGGTTTGTGATTTGACATCAAATTATAAAAGCAGATTAATTATGAAAATACTTTCGATAGCTGTCATTTTTCGTAGTTTTCACTCTTGCTTGCTATTTTATATTCTATTCAAAATACGTCCGATAAACACTCCTTGGAATATTTTTATCTATAAAACTGCATATTTTCCAGATATTCCTCCAAAGTCGGGTCGAACTATGTAAACACTTATTGTTACTTTTTATGGTTTAATAGATGTCACTGTAAAAATATTTTCTGATAGCTGTCAAATTCTAAATTCTAAAAATCTACTTTTTTTCAGATTTTACAAACGAAGCTGTCAAAATACATCTGCGAGCTAAAAAAATGTAGTGCAAGCGTTTGTTTAAATTTAAATGTTATTACTCTCACAATATTTCTGACAGCTGTCAAATATTAATGTTAAAGTTCTTACAGGAATACTATTTTTGCGAATTTAAGAGTTAAAATAGTGCTGGTAGCTGTAGCAGCAGTTATTTAATAGCATGTTAATAGGTGGTGCTGTCATAGTAGTTCTAATAGCTTCGAATTATACAAAAATAACTAAAAAAATTATAAAAAAAATAAAAGTAGTCTATATTTATTTTGACACTTAGAACTGTCAAAATATTTCTGAAGCTGTCAAAGCATTTTTGCTGTCGATTTTTTTTTTACAATTACGACTGTCATAATATTTCTGACAGCTGTCAAAACAGTATTTTGTTAATGATGTATTGGAATAATTCAAAAATTCATGTGAATCGGTCTAGATCGAGCCGTGTAAACACAGCCTAATAGATATGTATATAAATTCAGAAACCAATCGGGCTAATCTGCGTTGAATCATGTTTTTCTACTTAATATATTCGGAGTGATTTTCGTACATTTAAGATTTTAAATAGATTTGCTATCTTATCTAGATATTTTACGTATCTAATTTTCAGCGTATGGCTTACTTGTCACTCCGATTGTTTTGTCGGTTTTTTTTCTTTTTTTGGAAAAGTGAAAGCAAAACGAGCGAATTCGTCGAGTTAATGTAGTTGTTTTGTTTAAATTTTGATACGCTCGAGGATAATAAATAAAGATTTAAATTATGATGAATTAAATTTCGTAGGATTTAATAAAACATACAATGTGTGTAATGTATATATTTAAAATTTACAACTACTAATGCTTGTTTTGCAGGTCCCCGAAAATATTATTTATTTTGAAATTAAAATGAAATAAAGTCTACAACGGCCATTATATCTATTTTTATTATTAAAAATACGATAACATTATGTATTATTTATATTTAAAACGATGTTTATGTATAGAGGAGATTGTATACTTAATATACAGGGTGATTACCCCGGTATAGTTCTATTGAATTTAACAAGTTTGTCTCAATTTATGAATTAATAGCTTTTTACTATCATTTTTCTATGGCTAATTTGACATATTACAATTTCATATTTTGAACAAGCCCACCCCAAAATGACCACAATTTCCGAAATACTCTGTATAACTCAGTGAAACCTTATATCGAAGGAATGAGGAAGATGCGCTTAATCTAAATTTGAGATAATATATAGTGTGTCTCCTTAAAAAAATGTATGTTTGGCTCACCTTGGCTATATGAAACATCCTGTATACATGAAAATAATTTTAAAATGTGTATCTTAAGACCGCCTATGATAGTTTTCGATATCCTCAATATTAAAGGATATATTGAGGTTTGACACACTAATGCATCACCCTGTATGTTATTCCATGAGTTCTACATGAGTAATTCAATAAATTATTGGGTATTCCCAGCATGTGTTGTTTTCTTAAGTTTTTGCACAGAAATGGAAATACAACTAATAAATATTAATTTATTATAAAGTAAAAAAAAAACCTTATAAACACATGGCTGTTACGGACGTGTCGTTCGACCGATAACCTTCCATTGTGACGTGACACCAATTTTCAGATCAATGCTAATTCAATAAAAGAGAAAATCGTGATTATATAAATTTTTTACATAAATATTTTGCAAGTTGCACAATTTCTAGTTTATTATAAATTATGAATATATGCAAGTACATATGTAATTAGCTAATATACATCGGCGTTCAAAAAAAAAAAAACCCCGCCGAAAGTTCATTGATTTTCTAAATAATTTTAATCTAATTTTAGTTAAAATAAACCCGAATGTGAAAACGATTATTCATTGTTAGCGTACGTAGCATGTGTCCATTTTTTTTTCGTATCTCTCCCTTATCTTTGTTATCTCGCTAATAAATATTATTGTAAGTGTCCCCTTTAAAGAGGATGCTAGATAATTTGATTGAAACATTTTAATTTAGTAATTTGTAATTACACACAATTAACTCGTTAGTTCTTTTTTGACAATCTAGATTTATAATCTGTCAAAATACTTCCGATATAGTTGTCAAATTGTAACAATATTTCTAACTGACAGCTGTCAATTTCCAATTTATATCTGTCAATGTAAATATAAATACGTAATAAATTTCTAACGTTAGTCATTTTATACGATTTACTCATTATACATCGAAATGATTTTGGAAAACAAAAATTAAACGATAATAATAAAAATTAAATTCAGTAGCGTCAATAACAGTTTATGAACGTGACCTATACGAAGTAAGTGATTTTAACCAGCTCTAATTAATTAATTAATTTATACTTGAAAAACCGCCTATATTCCCTATAACTACATAAGAAGATCGTATTCGAACATATCCGAGATTTAATTTGGTAAAGAACCTTCTTTCGAATGTCGCACGAATACGTCCATTAATTAAATCGTAAATGACATTTCGTCCTAAAAAGAAGAGAGAGAAGGTGCCGCAGAAAAAAAGGATAGCCATCCAATTTTGACGTTTGTGACATCATAACTTACTAATATGTTCGTCGTTTGTGTTTTAGTATTTTCATAATAATTAAGTAGTACTTGTTGTTGTATTATATGGAATTTTTTCCCGTTTTCTCATCCTGAATTTATTACGGCTGTGAAAAAATCCATTAGTAAATGTCAGGACATATTAGCTAAATATTTTTAATGGCATCGGAAATCATTTACGGATATATTCCACGTTTAGGAATTGACGATTATGTGAGTAGCAGAATCCCTTTACGTTAATTCAATATTACGCGAAATTGTGTCGGGAAATACTACCGGAAAATTCCGCATGAACTTGAGAGGTTAATTACGATATATGTTGAAAGAAATCTATCCGCGATACGATAGCAAATTTATCGCGATTAATTCGCAATAATTCTTATTGATTATTAACCATAACCTATATTTTCGTTTATAGAGCGATGAGCCCACGAGTAATCTACGGATAAAAGTGGTTCGAGGGATCGGATTAGCTAAAAAGGATATCTTCGGTGCGAGGTAAAATTATAACAATAATTCGATTGCGATTATATGTAGATTTCCGCATGAGTTATATTCATCATCATTTTAGCGATCCATATGTTCGGATAGACTTAAATACCATCAATGGAGATGAGACAATCGATACAGTTCTCACGAAAACGAAGAAGAAGGTAATGTGTGATTATATCGAAATGGTATCGCGATAACTTATAGAGTTTATTCTTTTTAGACTCTTAATCCTACGTGGGATGAGGAATTCGTATTTAGGGTGAGTATTGATTTTGTTTCATTTGAAACGTTTTTGAATTATTTCGATTGTTGACAGCTACGGGCTATTACAAATTATCATATTTCTAAAAAATTAATGCAGGTACAATTTTAAAATTTTGAGCAATTATTTAGAAAACTGTGTTGTTTTAAATGCAGTATTAAAAAATTTACAAAACTATACCGGGTGTTTCGAAAAAAAAAAATTTTTTAGATGTCTAAGAACTGTTACAAAATCCCTTCATTTGGACGTGTTCTAGGTTAAGCCGGCGGAACATAAATTAGTTTTACAAGTATTCGATGAGAATCGACTAACGCGGGATGACTTCCTCGGAATGGTCGAACTGACGCTAATCAACTTACCAAAAGAGCAGGAGGGTAGGGTGATAGCGCCTACGAAGTACGTTCTACGACCTAGAAGGTGAGATTCGTTCTATGTTCTTCGTTAGTGAGTTTTTAATTTACGTTAAATTATCGTTTTGTAGATAAGCTTTTTAAAGTATACTTCTATCGGTGATTGGTGGAATGTAACAAAGAAAAAGTATCGGGAGATTATTAATAATTTGTACTTAAAATATTTTTGTTACATTCTATATAAAAAATGTTTGTTTAAATTTCAATGACATCTGTTAGTTAGGTAGTTAATGCCCCTCAAGTATTGGTAATTGGTTATTTTTACGTAAGCTTAATCCTGATGAAGAGGTGCTTTTGCACTAGCCACTCTAGATAGATGTCATTGGTTCCTCCAATATAAACGTTATGCATGTTATTATTTATTTTTATGGTAGTGTCCGTTTACAATGAATATTGAATATTTTTTTAAAAGTTTTTCTGTAGTGTATTAAGATCAACACTACTGACTGTTTACATAACGGCGACCTGTCATTGTCTGTTCTATACGCACTAGATTTGCACAGTACCGGGTGGCCAACTAAGAATGTCGCTCGGCCATATCTCAGGAACGCTTTACAGTATAGCGTTGTGAAAAAAATACTACTGACTAAAGTGACCCCGAGAGACATCTGGAAATTATTTAGAAAAGCGTTGGAGGACCACTAGAAGGCGTAACTGATCACCAAACATGTTTTCTTATTTTGGCTGCTCTTCGGTTCTCGGGTTCTCTGCCGTGTAGCATAATTGTGGTACTTGACGTTTCAATCATCTTGTCGTGATCTTCTTCAGAAGTGAAGTGAAATGCCAGTTGGCTCAGCAATTTTTACTTCTTTAGTCGTAGCTCTTCCAGTCTCTTCGTAAGCGTAAACGTTTCCTCCCCGTAGAGGTGTGTTAATGTAGCCTTCAGGTACACGGCAGGAAACCCGAGAACCGAAGAGCAGTATCAACAGCGGCCGTGAAAGCCTGAAGACTACATTTTCTTATTTTACGCAAAATTTACCAACTTAAGGTCGAAAATTAGAATCTACTGAAAACTTTGCATATTTTACATCGGACAACTTTTTTGTATTTTGTCAAATAAGGGGTGAGGAGGAGGGAAAACTTTGTATTGAAGAAACGCTTATAACTTCAGTTCTGTTGAACCGAATTTTGCAAACTTAGTCTCGTTAAAAACATTTTTGCTCTTCCAATCTAATGCTTACAAATTGGAACCAATCTAATAAGTAACGTGCATGCTAGAGGGCGCTGTTTAATTTTTTCGGGAATTTTCTTTTTTTCGAAAATATTAAATAGAAACATAAATTTTTGATAACAAATTAAAAAACTAGATTAAATTACCAACTAATCAATGAAAACCGGGTATCGCTATCTTTTACCATTCCGAAGATATCTTCAGAAACGTGTGGGTGGTAAAAATTTCTTCTATAAATTTAGTTAGCTTAGTTGGCCACCCGGTACAAATTATTCTATTGTTTAGAAGTTTAGTGCAGATCCAAAGCTATATACAAAAGAAATATATATGAAACAATACAATTTCACTTCGTGAAATCTACACCCAGCCCAAACCACTAAGGGTAAAATCTTGAAATTCAAACTAGACGTTGATAATATATTGTAGCCGTCGTTTAAGAAGGGATTTTTCGAAATTCCACTTCTAAAGGGTTGAAAGGCAAAAGAGAAAGGTAGAAACAAGGATACAGAAAGGTACAAAAAGATCGACAGCAGAAGATAGAGAAGGACAGAAAAACCACAATCAAAGACAGAAAAAGGTGAAAAAATAAAAATAAAAGCAGAACAAATGGTGATAAAAAAAACAGCAAGAAACGCAAAAAGAATGACAGAGAAAAAAGAATAGCGAAAAAAATAGAAAACATGATAAAAAAGACAAAATAAAGGATACAAGGACATACAATAAGAACAGGAGAATGAAAGAAAATCAATGAGAAGGATAGAGGAAAAGGTAGAAAGAATGACAGAAAGTCAGAAAGAAGGAAGGTAGAAACAACTATACAGAAAGGTACAAAAAGATCGACAGCAGAAGATAAAGGACAGAAAAACCACAATCAAAGACAGAAAAAAGTGAAAAAATAAAAATAAAAGCAGAACAAATGGTGATAAAAAAAACAGCAAGAAACGCAAAAAGAATGACAGAGAAAAAAGAATAGCGAAAAAAATAGAAAACATGATAAAAAAGACAAAATAAAGGATACAAGGACATACAATAAGAACAGGAGAATGAAAGAAAATCACTGAGAAGGATAGAGGAAAAGGGATAAAGAATGACAGAAAGTCAGAAAGAAGGATAGAGAAATGGACAGAAAAAAGGTAGAAAAAGTCAGAAAAGCCAAAAAAGAGAGAGACAGGATAGCAAGCAAAACAGAAAAAAGACAAAAACGAAAACAGAACAGACAGTTAAAAAAAACAAACAAAAAAGCTAAAAGAAACAGAAAAACAAAGCCAGAAGGAGGAACTGTAAGAAAGACAAAAAAAGAGAGAAAACCCAACAAAAAAGGCAGCGAAAAAAAGGAATACATATAATGAGAGACTGGAATAAACCCAGAGAAAATCATAGAGGAAGCCAATAAAAAGGGCAGCAAGAAAACCACCATAAAAGGCAGCAAAAAAGACAAAAAGGGCGGCAAGGAAAACTAAAAGAAAGACTGAAAACGTCAGAAAACGCAGAAAAGGAGAAAAAAAGTCTAAGAAAGGTACAAAGGGTAGTCGGAAAACTGAAAAGAACTGAACAAAAACAGAACCGACAAGTAGAAGAAGAAGGAAAATCTCAGACTATATAAAAAATCAGAGTAAAGAATAAATAAAACAAGAGATAGATGGAGAACGAAAAAATAGCTAACAAAAGAAGAAAACAAAATGACAAACAAAAAAGATAGGATTGGCAAAGTTTGTATAGGGGAAAATAATATTTTTTTATGATCAAATCTACTCGGAACTGGATGTTAATGCTTTTTGACACGTTTAATGAAACACATGTTTCAACATTTTTTTCCTAATTCAACCCCTAAGTGGATGAAGAGGCAGGAGGGAGTAACTCTTAATTCTGCGTAGGAAAAAAATTAAAGAACTTGATTATAGTATTAAAGCTCAATTTATGAAACACATGTTTTAGCGTTTTACCAAACTCAACCCCTAATGGAGTGTGGAAGGAGGGTGGCAAAATTTTTATAGAAAAAAATTGTCAAATTTACTTGAAACGTGGTATTAATTAATGCTTGTTGGCACAATTAGTGAAATATTTGTTTGGGCGTTTTTCTTTTTTAACTCAACCCTTACGAGGGTAAAAGGGAGTGGCAAAAATTAAGCCAGTGGCGTATGAACGACCACGCAGAGGAGAGAGAAAGAAGCATTATTCGTATTTAGAAAGGCAATCCTTTTCAATCTTGATGGCATTAGGATCAGTTTGAGAGCCAGAGGGCATACGTCGCTTAAGAAAGCTGTCCGAAGAGGTGTGCTTCTGTCGATTCTTTAACATTTTTATAAAATTGGAAGAAAGATGTCACTAGCATTGTTCAATGAGCGAATTTATCAAATTCTGAGTAATCCCTAATTGTGTACTACGCATGCGCTACCGAGAATTGCATATCTGACTAATTGGTAATTTGCCCTCCTTGAACGTGCTTTCAGAATCTGTGATTATTTTATCGCGTGTTTCCGTATCAGACCGAAATTCCTCGACGATTATAACCTCAACGAAATTTGTTCCTGTAAAGATTAGAAATCAACGAGAGGAACATGTAAAATTAGAACGGATTTTTTTTTTTTCATTATAAACGGACATTAACTAATACATATTTACACATATTATATATCATTTCTCGTTTTTTGTATAAAATGGTTAGCTTAATTTTTGTAGCAAGTGATGTAGTGTATTTTCTTTGTAATACATATGTAACGGGTCTTCCAATAACGACTTCCGAACTGTGGCTAACTAACGGCTATATTGTTGAAGCTAAATCTGTCAGGTTGGCTGTGATTTATTCAGTCTGTTTTGGTAAATCACCATGAATGGATATATCGTTCAACAACACGTGCAAATGATAAAATTGTTTTATCAAAATGGGTATTCTATTCGGGCAATGGTCCGCACGCTTCGACCATTTTATGGGTCATCGTAATCGTCCTACCGAGAGGACTATTCGCAGTATGGTGGATAAATTTGAGGCTACTGGTTCAGTAATTAAGGAAACAAGAACGTGATCTTTCGCAGACCACAACTTGGCGAATTTTGCATCGTGACTTGGCCCTGCACCCGGACAACATTCAACTGACACAGGAGCTGAAGATAAATGACTATAGACAACGACGTGCATTCGCTGATTGTGGGTTTTAAAAGAAAATCATCTCATCAGCGATGAGGCCCATTTCTGGATGAATGGGTACGTCAACAAATAAAATTGTCGAATTTGGGACGATACCAATCCACGTGAGATCCAAAAGCGTCCAATGCATCCCGAAAAAGTTACTGTTTGGTGTGGATTTTGGCCTGGCGGCATCATCGGTCCATGTTTCTTTCAGAACGATGTTGGCTATGTTGACGTTGAACAGGACGACGCTAGGTGTCACACAGCTCATGCTACATTGGACATTATGCACGAGCGATTTGAGGAGAGGGTAATCTCACGTGGATGTTACGTGAATTGCCACAGCGGTGCTCCAAACCAACATAACTCAAGGCCATCGGTCAAATTCAGCTTGATTTATCCGCCAGAGTCATGGAAGCCGCGGTGGACATTTGCCCGATGTTATATTCCATAAATAATAAAAAATTTCGATATCTCACACCAACTTTGTTTAATTTAAATTTAAAGTTAGGAAGCGCTTAATGAAAGACCCTTTATATCATAGATGAAAGAAACGAGAGAGAAGAAACTATTACAATTAAGCGAAATAAAAAGTTCTAATTAGATTCTAATCAGGTTGATGTTTGGTATATTGTCAGAACTCATGCCGTGCTAACATGTAGTGTAGTATAGTCTTAATTGTGATGGTTACAACAACAAGGAACAACATACGAAACGATTCATAATTGTAATTTTCAGATAATTTCACAGTATTTAAGTGTATATCTCGTTGAAGCAATTTAAGTCGTCGTTTTTCAAGTCCTATTGTTAGCTTTTTTTTATTATTATTGGCTTCGCTAAAAGCGCCACTGTTTTCGACCATTCCAACGTAATGAGCCACTTAAACGATGCAATTTATAGCAACGCACCTTTTTAGAAATGATTTTAAAGATCTCACGACGTTTTTACCTAATGTAAAGGTGATGGAAATCTAGCGTAATTATAAATAAAATAGGATGAAACGCTGAAGTTGTGTAGATGTCTCATAGTATTGTATTTTTAAGCATTTGTAGTGAAAAAAAACAGAAAAAAAAACGTTGTGAGATACTGTGATACCGTTACAAATTCGATAACCTCCAATAGTATAGAATGTAGTTTTATTTTCCCCACACACATATAATAATTGTATAAATACAGAGTGCGCATTGTGAAAGCTTCAATTAATAAATACCTATAAAATCGCCATGTAGCGAAGCTGTTTGGTCTCTGCAGCGGATGAAGAACCTTTGGTTAAGTACTGGTCCAGATATTGTTTATTTGTTTGTTTGTCACTGGGCACGAGTCAGCCTTTTTCCCTGTTCCTAGTGAATTTCTTTTATATAAACAGGTTAGTCCCTTTAACTAGGTTTAGCAGCCTGTGTGACAGCAGATTTTTTCCCCTAGTAGTGGCAGTTTCCTTCGGCTGTCTCCTCCCCCTCCTCATTGAAAATCTACAAATACGCTCATCCCTAAATTCTGTGTAGGTGTTTCCTTAGAGAGCCATGTCCTATGAACAGACTCATCTCTATTCTAAGTTGTATTCTGCTGCCCTTCAACGTTGTTTTAGTGTATTTGGTCTGCTTTTGTGTTCCAGTGAATGTTATTTCTCAACCCATTCTTGTCAACCTGTTTGCTGTTTCGTTGTCTGGTATACCCTTATGCCCCGGTACCCACACCAAAGTGATTTCTTTGTGTTTGACCAGGGTAGTGGCAGTTTCCTTCGTTCCAATGCAATGCATTCAAAGACAATGTGATAGGCTGTCTCCTCCTCCTCCTCCTTGAAAATCTACAAATACGCTCATCCCTAAAGATGCCAATTCTGTGTAGGTGTTTCCTTAGAGAGCCATGTCCTATGAACAGACTCATCACTATTCTAAGTTGTATTCTGCTGCCCTTCAACGTTGTTTTAGTGTATTTGGTCTGCTTTTGTGTTCCAGTGAATGTTATTTCTGAACCCATTCTTGCCAACCTGTTTGCTGTTTCGTTGTCCGGTATACCCTTATGCCCCGGTACCCACACCAAAGTGATTTCTTTGTGTTTGACCAGGGTAGTGGCAGTTTCCTTCGTTCCAATGCAGTGCATTCAAAGACAATGTGATAGGCTGTCTCCTCCTCCTCCTCATTGAAAATATACAAATAGGCTCATTCTTAAAGATGCCAATTCTGTGTAGGTGTTTCCTTAGAGAGCCATGTCCTATGAACAGACTCATCACTATTCTAAGTTGTATTCTGCTACCCTTCAACGTTGTTTTAGTGTATTTGGTCTGCTTTTGTGTTCTAGTGAATGTTATTTCTGAACCCATTCTTGCCAACCTGTTTGCTGTTTCGTTGTCCGGTATACCCTTATGCTGCGGTACCCACACCAAAGTGATTTCTTTGTGTTTGACCAGGGTAGTGGCAGTTTCCTTCGTTCCAATGCAATGCATTCAAAGACAATGTGATAGGCTGTCTCCTCCTCCTCCTCCTTGAAAATCTACAAATACGCTCATCCCTAAAGATGCCAATTCTGTGTAGGTGTTTCCTTAGAGAGCCATGTCCTATGAACAGACTCGTCACTATTCTAAGTTGTATTCTGCTGCCCTTCAACGTTGTTTTAGTGTATTTGGTCTGCTTTTGTGTTCCAGTGAATGTTATTTCTGAACCCATTCTTGTCAACCTGTTTGATGTTTCGTTGTCCGGTATACCCTTATGCCCCGGTACCCACACCAAAGTGATTTCTTTGTGTTTGACCAGGGAAGTGGCAGTTTCCTTCATTCCAATGCAATGCATTCAAAGACAATGTGATAGGCTGTCTCCTCCTCCTCCTCATTGAAAATTTACAAATACGCTCATCCCTAAAGATGCCAAGTAAGTCCGAATTGGATTTACAACACTCGATCACCCATCATTAAATTATTCACTATTATACAGTGAATAATTTAAATTTGGGTGTAAGCCATTATTTTGCTCAAGAATATGGCACATTCAATGATACACTTAATTTTTTAATATTCATTTCCGGTTTTGGTGTAAAATGGACGACATTGGAGCGTTTTTTTCAACTTTAATCGTTTTTTGTTCGTAACTATGGGTTTTAGACCCAACTAATGTTATATCAAATTGTTTGTGTTAATTAACAAATAGCCACCAATCAAATTCCAAAAAGGTTTTCCGAAATTCCTCATCGTTTCATTACAATCGTCCAACCCCTCTTGATTGCACTACCCTGTATACACCTGTGATTCTTTTTGACCCATCTGCGTACTAGATTTGTAAGTTTGGGAATCATCGTATCACAGCTCATTTCAAAGATAGGGTTTGCACTTCGGTCTCTATTCTGGTATGCCTTGAAAAATTCTGGCTTCTCCAGTCTTCACTAAACTTCAGTCTACACACCACCATTCCCACCTTCCCCTTTATGTAAATATCCAAAGAGTGTAAGTTTAACATGATTTACGTAGCGGATGTAGCGATGTACATAGTCATACACAGATAAGCCAATCTAGACAAGCATTACTTGGCATTGGTTCAAGAGTATCAATAAGTTTGTGCTAAAAACTGATAGTTACCCAAATTTTTTCTCAAATCTAATCTCAGAACGTTTTTGAAAAAAAAAATGTTACTTTTTAATTGCCCCTCGTATCTCTGATACCTCTTAATGTATCAAAAACGTAAAACCTACCTTTAATTGAAATTTTCCAGTTGATTTCACTAACATATGTACTTTATTTGCTGCAATTGATATTCATGTCATTTTTCCTCTTTTCAAAAATACGAGGGGTAGTTAAAAAGTTTATGTTTGTTTCGCAAAAAAGGATACGCCGTAAGTTTCTATCTTTTATTGGTACCGTGATTGATTGATTGCTATCAAGGCAGGGCAGTCTCTAATTATCCCTAACACTGCGGCCCACTTAGCCAGGTTAGTTCCCTCGATCAGGTTTAGAAGCCTATTTGGTAAATCTTTCTCCACTGGTAGATCAAATGCGCTTCGCAAAGTAGCCCTACGTTGACTTAGTGCCACGCATTCGAAGATGATATGAAAGGCTGTTTCCTCCTCCTCATTGCAGAGTCTGCATAGGGGTTCATCTTTATAGATCCCCATCTTGTGCAGATGACCTCTTAGACAGCCGTGTCCTGTTAATAGACATGTCACTGCCCTAAGCTGAGTCCTGTTTAATGCAAGTAAGTCAGCAGTTAGTCGTTGTGACGGTCGTTCCATCATCCGTTTGCTGTGTCTTTGTCCAGCTACATGGTTCCAATTTAGTTGGTGTTGTTTTATAATCCACTCATTAATTGCACCACGTACTGCACTCTTTGTGATACCCAGACCTGGCTCCAGTCCGGTGAATTTAATTTGGGAACCTTCCCTCGCTAGCTGGTCTGCGGTTTCATTGCCTGTGTCCCGGCACCCACACCAAGGTGACCTTGTTGTCTCTGGCCAGGACAGTTAGGTTTTGCAGACACTCCCATACTAGTTTGGAGGCTATGTAATAAGATGCTAGAGCCTTTAAGGCTGCCTGACTGTCAGAGAGAATACAGATCGCCTGCCCTCGCGGTTGGCGGCGTAGACTCTCCAACGCACAGGTTTGTATAGCATATATTTCTGTTTGAAATACCGTTGTGTATCGCCCGAGTGGTTCACATACCTTGTAACCCTGGTTTTCCTCGTATACACCAACGCCAGAATTAGTGCCCGTCCTTGACCCATCTGTATACCAGTTTTGGGCGTGCGGTTTTCTCCCCTCACCATTTTTCCATTCATCCCAATTCAAGAAAATCTTGAAGGGTTTGTCATAGGAAATCCTGGTGATTGATATGTCGCTCCCCATATCAAAGATTGGGTTTTGTACTAGTGCTTCTATTCTGGTGTGCCCCAACCCATAGTGGGGTCTCCAGTTGCTAGTATTCCTTAGTCTGTATGCTCCCATTCTAGCCTCTCCCATGATAAAGATATCGAGGGGAGGCAAGTTTAGCATGGTTTCCATAGCAGCCGTCGGAATACTCTTGATAGCCCCAGTTATACATAGGCACGCTAATCTCTGAATTCTCGAGAGTTTAGTTATCACATGCTTCTGCTTAACTTTTGGCCACCAGACCAAGCAGCCATAAGTTATCATGGGTCTTACTACCATACTATACAACCAATACGTCATATGCGGTTTGAGTCCCCATGTTTTTCCAACTGTTCTACGGGTTGTTATTAACACCCTTTTACATTTGTCAGTCATTTTCTCCAAATGTGAATTCCAGTTTAGTTTAGAGTCCAAGATCACTCCCAGGAACTTGGCCTCCTGACTAATCTGTATAACCTTATTGTATAGAGTCGGTGCTCTTAGGCCTTCCAGTCTCCTTCTTTTGGTGAAGGGTACAGGTGCAATTTTCTCCGGGTTTACTCCAAGGTTCTCCCTCTTGCACCACCCTTCTACCATCTTTAATGCTCTTTGCATAAGTTCTGAGATTATGCTGGTACTCCCACACAGCCATCTTAGTAGCGGTTAAGGCCTGACTAAAGGTTCCCCAGTTGTGTCCTGGCTACAAGACGCACTGGGTTTTACCTTAAGAGGTTTGCCGCTATCTGACTTCTTCATCTTTGTCGGCTGACTCTTCGTTGAAGATGGAGTACTTCCCTCCGATCTTACTCTCTTAGAGGTTTTCTGCTGACTTGTTGACGGTTCTTCCTCTTGTTCCTTCGAACTTCGGTTTGACCGTTGTTTCCTGGGTCTTATAGCTTCCCCAGCAGCAATCGCAGCTTGTATAGCCCTTCTCCGTTTCTGTGTTCCGGAGAGTTTAGGTTTTATTAGCTTCAGGCGATCCATGCCCGTAGCTACCTGTTTCATCTCAGCATCAGAATCTGCTGGGCTTGTGGTATTACCACTTCCCTCTGTCTCTTGCTGAGTTAGCTTTAGTTGGGTAGCAGTGTCTTGGCTGAATGAGCCTTCCTCTGCTTTTGTTGTTTCAGGGTTTTCCTTGTCTGAAGGTTCCCCTGTTAAGGTTGTTTTGGGTTTCATGTTTATTCCTTCCATTTTGTTCCCACGAGTATGGGGGAAAGGGTGGTCGACGCCTGTGGAGCCCCAACACAGACGCAAGGCTGCTACTCCGGAAGGTCGCCCGGTATTCCAGGAGTGTGAGCAGTAGAGACTGATCTTCTAGACAGCCATCCATCCCGTCAGCCTGCCCACCCGCCTTAGGATTTAGGTTTTTATTGAGGTTGTCTCCTCTCGGTCCGGGCGATTAAGCCAAGACCCCCCACTCCATCCACCTGTGAGACATGACACAGTGGAAGGAGTATGGTTTAACAGTTGCCTTCACATATAGTGTAACAGATACTGGCACCGTTTATCCCTTAGTATGCCCTTAGCCACGACACGACAGCTGGGTCAGGGGTGTCTTTCTTAGTCTGGCACTTCGCCTTCGACCTGTCCGGCATGGGTGACCCTACCGGTAGCAATGCTACCGCCGGCTTAGCTCTCAGGTTCATTAGAGCACGCAAGCTCCCTCACCCGGCAAAGCAAGTTCGCCTACGTCAAGGTGAAGACACACGAGGGAGTTATTGGTACCGTAATACAAATACACGAAAAATTCAGTACCTTACACCAATTTGATAATTCCACATAAATTGTATGGTAAGTGATTTCATTTATCGCTGATGGCCCCCATCTCCCTTAGACAATTTTTTACATATTTATAGGTGATGCTTTCGCAATGACACTCTGCACACATATATTAATTTCAAATTTAATGTATCAGGCCGCACATTGTGACATACTAACAGAATAGCGCTTCTATCGTCGTAAGGCCTATAGATAGCAATAATATTTCGAGTAAGAAAACTGACGTACTTTCCTGTGCAGAATCTATATTTGATTTAATAAAAGGCAATGTCGTTAATGAAATGCTACTCCGTTAATATGCCACGATGCGTCGCTTTATTCGTATATCTTAATTGTATCGATTATTAACCATCAAATTAGTACCTCATTCTACTTATTATATACAACGTAGCCCGTATAACTACATAATCTGTATACTATTTGAACCGGTATTAATTGTGTTGGCGCTATTTTTCTTCCTCCTGCTTGAGTCTTGCATGTTGACAAGTACCTGCGGTATTGTATGTAGTGATTACAGCGCCCGATCGAGGGTACGCGGTTACCTGGAGGTGTACCACGCTTATCTGCGAAACAACACCCCCACCAGCGAGGAGAGGACCGACAGCGATTGGCAGATCGTCTCCGGTGATGAACCGCCTTCGGTAAGCACCCCCATCTATTACTTTAATGGGATTTGTCTTTCCGGGTAACTTGTTCAATTAAACATTAAATAAATACTTTAGGAGGCCCTGTATAAATTTGAGTATTACAAAATCGAAAGGGATTAAGCTTCATTTACATAGAGGGTAGCGCCAATTGTAGTGTAAGAGTAGTGAAAGGTGTATAGTAGTGCAGAAATGCATTTACATAAGAAAAGTAGGGATGATGCGCCTGCTTTATTGCGCATGCGTAACGACGACAGTTAATAATTGATATATACGAGGGAGCGTTTTTATATTCGCGGAATGGGGAATAAGGGGCGGAAATAAAAAAACCAAATTATTTTTCTTTTTCAATATATTCACCTGCAAGACGGATACATTCTTCACATCTTTGAATTAATTTATTTATATCTGCAAAATACGCCGAAATTGCCTCCTTGACTTCATCATCGGCAGTAAATTTTTTACCCCGCAGCTCTTTTTTTATTTTCGGAAACAGGTAATAATCACTCGGGGCCAGGTCTGGGCTGTAGGGTGGGTGATTCACAATTTCGGAGCCCACTTTATGCAGGGCAGCTAACGCAACGCGGCTCTTGTGGACGGGCGCGTTGTCGTGCAAAAGCAGCACACCTTTCGTCAATTTTCCCCGACTTTTCTCTTTAATGGCTTCTTTTAGTCGTTGTAATATTGAAGCGTAATATTCTCCCGTTATAGAAACACCTTTATCTTTATAATCAATCAACAATATTCCTTCCGAGTCCCAAAATACCGTTGCCATGAGTTTCCCAGCTGATTGTGACACTTTAAATTTCTTGGGAGGTGCTGTGCCCTTTTTATGCCACTGCATGAAGTCTTGTTTGGACTCAGGTTCATAATGATGAACCCAAGTTTCGTCTCCAGTAACAATTCGACTCAATACACCATCCTGGTCTTCATTACAGAGGTCCAAAAATGCACGCGAACACTCTACAGGCTGTTGTTTTTGCGGCGGCGCGGTGTGAGCATTCTCGGTACCCATCTTGCGCTAACCTTAGACATGCCGAGATGATCGTGTAGGATTTTAAAAATTGTTGTATCGGATACTCCAACCATTTCTGCGAGTTGTTTCTTCTTTAGTCGAGCATCTTCGAGTACAATTTTTTCAACTTTTTGGATAAGTGCTGGCGTGGTCACCTCAATGCTCCTGCCCGGCCTCGGGTCGTCTTCAAGGGATTCCCTTCCTTGTTTAAATAAACTATGCCACTTGTACACCATGGTTTTTCCTGGACAAGAGTCGCCGTAAACCAATGACATCTCATTCACTATGGTCGCGACTGATTTTCCTTGCCTGGTAAGGAACTTTATAACGGCACGATATTCGATTTTTTCCATATTTCACTTTTCACTCCTGATTATGTTACTTGGTTGACGATAGCTCAAAGACTAACTGTCTAATATACATGCGTTGGTTGTTCCGTCCCTCTCTGCGGATGGGCTCATCTTCTTTCAGCTTCACTTCCTGTCCGGATGTCCTTCTGGTGGTCTTCAGGTGTTGTCGGATTCGGTCCTTGGAGTCTTCTGGTGGATCTCCTCGCTGTTGAATATCTGAAATCATAAAACAGAATTAGGTATTGGTGGTGTGTATTACCGTATCACATTCGCCGGAGTGTTTTCGTAGTGCTACGGTGTTTGGTGGGCCCCGTTGATTTTTGCGCGATGGCGCTACTCATCGCCGGGTTGTTGCTCGAGAGAGCCTTCCCGAAAAAGCCTCTGTTGAGCTTCCTCAGAAACTCGTTCAAGTCCTGGGCGTCTGCTGCTATTAGTTCCCGGAGGACAACCAGCGAGGTGCGTCTAGGAAGGCGGAATACGAGTCGCAGGACGCGATTTTGTACCCGCTCCAGTGGTGCGATGTGTGATGGAGCCGCCGTGGCCCAGGCTGGGCTGGCGTAGGTTAGGATAACTGTCTAATAACAATGAAACTTCGTATTTATACTAATTATGAGTCGCTGCACAGGCCACGCCCCCAATGCGCCTAATCACCCCCTTCAACCTCCTCATTCCGTGAATATAAAAACGCTCCCTCGTAGTAAAATATAAACACAACAAATCAGCTGTTATCGGTAGACTGTTCTGCGCAGGCGCAATGGTATAAGCATCGGTAGTGCAGTGAGAAAGTTTGGACTTTGCAAACTTTGGCACTACTTTTCCACTACCGTTACTTAATATATCTATTTTGTGACCTTTATGTACATACTTATCTTTCAATTCGTGAAATATTTGCATTTGTAGGTCAATAAAACAACAATTAATTAAATACCAATTTATTCCAGAACGTATAATATTATGTTTTCGTTAATAAGACTTCTTCAGTGGAAGAAATTGACATTTAATATGTGTCAAACTACTAATAATATAATATTATAATAACTAAAGCAGACAAAGGAGAAAAAGTATAATAATGTACAAAAAAGATTACGCAGCCAAAATGCATTCATTTAAAAATATGCAATTCGATAACTCCGCTAACTTATTAACGAAAACATAATATTATATGTTCTGGAATAAATTGATATTTAATTAATTGTTGATTTATTGACCTACAAGTGGAAATATATCAGGAATTGAAAGATAAATACTTTAGGAAACTCTGTATACATTTGAGTATTACAAAATCGAAAAGGCCTTGTGTGCATATTTGTTTTCATGTGGAATGGGCACACCGATAATAATGTGAATAGGGGAAATTCCACGAAAATTTAAGACTAGTATTTATCTTTGTTAATTTAGCAACCAAATTTCTTCAATACCTCAACCGAATCGAATCCAGATCTACCGCAAGGTTGGGAAGAAAGACAAGACGCCAACGGTCGAACGTACTACGTGAATCACATAGCTAGAACTACGCAATGGGAAAGGCCCACTCTGACGTAAGTACAAGGTGAAGTGGGGTGATGTCACAAATTTTGACGGCGTTGAGTCATATTTGACAGCTATCATATATAGGGTGTCCCAGCTGACGCGGATTCTTTGATAATTTATTTACTTTACAGTACCTAAAGAAAAAAGTTTCAAATAAAAGTTGTCCCTATTTAAACGACGCATAGCTAGAAAATATTTTCAAATATACAGGGTGTCCCAATTCTACATCATATTTTAACTAACTTTTATTAAGACCTATATCTGTTTACAGGATTATGCTGAGACTAACTTTTTTATTTTTGTCCCTCTTTCTCGTCAAGCGTTTATTATTAAAACCTGAATAAAAAAAATGTTGCTAATTTTATGAAAAAATATTACAATTTTAAAGATGATTAAGTTAAAATGAATCACACAATTTCAGTTAAATAAAATTTTTTGCCCTCTGAAAACGTAAAATATGGTGTGCAGCAAAATTATTCCACATTCTTGAATTTTTATTTTCAAGAGCTATATTAGTTTTGTAGCTGACTTTTGCGACGTATTATTTATGGTTTTCTGTTACGATGTCTACAGAGAGTAAGATTTGCGTATTGTATGAGCGCGCTCAACGAGCAGAAAAAATCTAAAAATAGAACAAGATATAAAATTCCGACAATAAATCTAGGCACGTGGAATCTTAGGGGTATAAATGAAGAGGGGGCATTTAAAAGTTTAACACAAGAAATGGAAAAATATAAGATGGATGTAGTAGCGTTACAAGAAACACATTTAAAGGAAAGTAGTATACAGGAAATATACGATTATATTTTATTTAATAGTGGTAGTACTAAAGGATATTTGGAAGTGGGCTTCATAGTAAACAAGGAATTCAAGCAAGACATAAGGAATTTTGAAAAAATATCGGAGCGAATAATGTGCGTACTACATATAAAGAAGAAAACTAAATGTATATCTATAATAAACATCCACGCACCATCGGAAGATAAAGAAGAAGACGAGAAACACATATATTACGAGCTGTTAGAAAAAGAAATTGACGGTATACCACGCAGAAATACATACATAGTGATAGGTGACGTGAATGCAAAGGTGGGAAACAAGGAAATGTACCAAAAAATAACAGGAGGTAATTGTAAACACCAGCAAAGTAATGGAAACGGCATTAGACTAATTACACTGGCAATAGAAAAAAATATTTGAAAATAATGAGTACATATTTCCAGAGGAAAGAAATACATAAGGGTACATGGCTGATTCCTGGCACAATGGAAACGAACCAAATCGACCATGTTAATACAAACAGAGAAAAGCAGATTGATAAGTAAAGTTAGAACATACTGTGAGGCAGATATTAACTCCGACCACTTTCTCGTGGGAATAAAGATGAAACTACCGAGGACAGAAATCAGTAGAAAGAAAAAAAAGTATGAGATTAAGTACAATATAAAAGATCTGCAAGACCAAGGAATAGCAAAGAAATATAGGATTGAAGTAGAAGAAATATATAAGAAACATGAAAACAGGTGCAATACTGTAGAAGAGAGATGGAAATACATAGAAGAAGCCTTGCTAACAACTACGAATAGAAGTGCAACAGAAAAGAAAATACCAGAAAAATTTGAGGAAAAAACTATTACAAAATAACTCAGATCAGAATAAACAACAATATCAAAACCAAAGGAGAAGAGTGAAAAAGATGTTAAGAGAAAAAAGAAGAAAGTATATGGATAACCAGATAAAAGAAATGGAAGCAAAATATATTAACAAAGAAATAAGAAATTTCTACAAGGATGTTAAAAGCATAAGGAAAGAATACCAACACTTGCCACCCTATATCAAAAGTAAAGATGGGAAATTAATTGGAAGCGAAAAAATGATTTCATTTCGAAGAGTCGTTAAAAGAAGGAACAGAAAAGCAGCCAGCAGAAGAACTAACAATGGTAGAAGAAGAGAATCTCATGACAGAGCCCACCGTAGAAGAAATAGAAGCAATAATACACCATTTGAAGAATTACAAAAGCCCAGGAGAAAATAGTATAGCAGCAGAAAATCTGAAGTACGGAGGGGTTTACTTACAAAAGCGGATAACAACATTAATTAAAGAAATCTGGAAAACCGGAAACTGGAGAAAAGCAATAATCTTACCAATTCACAAAAAAGGCGACAAAATGGACTGTAACAACTATAGAGCCTTATCGCTACTGGACGTCACATATAAAGTATTTGCAATACTATTAAAGCACAGACTGGAAGAATACGCGGAAAGAGAGGTAGGAGATTACCAGGAAGGTTTCAGAAAAGGTAGATCAACAACGGACCAAGTGTTTATGCTAAAACAAATTTTAACAGGGTGTTACGAGCAGAATATTCCTGCAAAAATGCTCTTCATAGATTTCAAGGGAGCATACGACAGCATAAACAGAGCAGAATTAATAAATGCACTAAATAGCTTCCTAATACCATCCAAATTAGTGAATCTTATAAGAATGACGCTACAAAATACAAGCAGTGCAGTGAAGTATAAAGGAAAAGTAAGTAAAACTTTCACAACGGAGAAAGGACTTCGCCGAGGAGACCCACTGTCGACTACCTTGTTCAATCTGGTGCTAGAACAAATAATAAGGAAGAGTGGAATTAACCACGAAGTGACCCTATTTAACAAAAGCCATCAATGCCTCGCATATGCCGATGACTTGGTACTTCTCGCAAGAAGCAGGAAAGAACTGGAAAATATTACAAAGCGATTGATTAGAACGGCAAAAGTTTTTGGATTGCAAGTGAACTTTGGAAAAACAAAATTTATGGAACTGAAGAACAGTACAGGAAGCAACAGGGAACAAAATCTGCAAGTGCAAACACATTCGAACAATGTATGCGAGTTTGAAGAAGTGAAGGACTACGTGTACTTAGGGGTATTGATGACGAATAAATGCGAAGAAGATAAAGAAATAGATCTGCGGATAGCAAAGTGCAATAACTGTCTACGAGGGCTTCACAAAGTGCTGAAATCAAAGGAAGTGGCAAAAACAACGAAAATAAGAATTTATTTATTTATATTCATACGACCAACACTAATATATGGTTGTGAGACATGGATCCTGAATCAGAAAAATCGGCAGAAGTTAGACATACAGGAGAGGAAAATACTAAGAAGAATTTTTGGGGGAAAGAATACGGAGCTAGGATGGGAAAGAAGAACGAATGCAGAATTGTACGAACTGTTCGGAGAAAAACCGATCGGACAAATTGTGAAGGAGAGAAGGCTGCAATGGTTGGGTCACCTCGCAAGGATGAAGGCTAACAGAAGTGTGAAAGACATAGCTTGGAAGAAACCGGAAGTCTCTTTCTTAAATCCACCACTAACCAGCGTACTGATAACAATCAACTTGATGCTCTGATTTTCATTAATCGCTAAGTTTTTGGCCGATATTCTCAAAATTTCATTTCGTGATTTTAATGAGTTCAGAGTACAAGATTCTTTTATTTTTGCCAACAGAGTAAACAATTTGATCATACCGGAAAATCATGTATTAGTTTCTTTCGATGTCGTCAGCCTGTTTACCAATATACCCACAGAATTAGTCATCAATATCATAATTGGTTTCTCGTTGAACCCAATACACCTATCCCTAAAACTGATTTTCTTAATTTACTTAAGTGGGTTTTCAACTCTGTTTATTTCACATATAAAGAGGAATTTTTTCAACAAATACATGGTACACCTATACCCCTATCACCCATAATTGCTGATATTGTCATGAATAGTGTTCTTAAAGAGGTCAAAGGCAAAACACCCTTCTCTTTTGGTTTTCTCTATCAATACGTCAATGACTTGGCTTGCTCCTTACCCTCAGAACAAATTCAATACACCCTAGAATTGTTTAATAGTATTAATAACAAACTCAAATTCACCTACGAGAAAGAACAAAACAATGAATTACCCTTCTTAGACACCCTCATGATCAGATCAGGAGACACTATTAAACTGCGCTGGTACAGAAAACCCAGTAATTCTAACCGGCTTTTAGACTATAACTCACAATGCCCCACTAAATACAAAACCAATTTGATATTGGCGTTAAAAAATAGAATACAAAAAATAAGCCACCCTGACTATGTTAACAAAGATCTATACACACTCTGGCACATCCTAATAAAAAACCACCATATCTAACTAAAAGACTTTTATTCTCTAATACTAACCCGCCAGTTGTCCCTTCTACCAACACACAACCTGCCAAACAGACAACAGATAAAATCAAAAAAATGTTTAAAAACTCCAACATCAACATAGCACACACAACCGCCATTCCTGCACAAATCTTTTATACCAAATTAAAAAACAAACTACCCCAAGATCAGCACCATCATGTGGTATACGCGGTCAGATGTAAGGATTGTCAACGGTACTACATTGGTCAAACCAAACAAAGATGGCGTGAACGTCGCTGTCAACATAAATCGGATTTCAAAAACCCTAAAAAATGTGCATTAGCAGCCCACGTTCATAATACCAAACATAATGTCAATTTAGACAATCCAATATTTTTATTTAATCAAAATAATTATAATAAGCGTTTGTTCTTAGAGAATCTAGCCATCAGTAAAACCACTAACAATCTTAATACTAAAGAGCAAACAGCGTCCTTATCTAATATTTATTCTGGTATAAAAAATTACATTAATATTAAATTGCCCTGACCTGTGTTTTCAATTGTAAAAAACCCCTGTACATGCATAAATTTAAACCGGCATTGGCTGTGTCTCTCTAACGTTTTGCTCTCTTTCCCGCATTGAGATTTTTCTTATCACCCAATTTTTGCTTTACGATCATGCATTGCATTCGGTTTGTGTATCTTAAACGTTTTACAGTTTTGATTTAAAATTGTTAACTTAAGGTTTTTAATGTGTTAATTAGTGCAAACGTCGTTTTAAACAAAATTTTTAAACTAATTTTACATGTCAAAAAAATTTCACTGTGATCGGCGCATACATTGTTTTTGGTTTTATGATAAGATGTTGCAACGTGCTTTTCTTGAAGGCCGTTTCATTGTAAAAATTTAACTGCCGCCCAACTGTAAGTTTTTTGCCCAGACTTTATATTTTTTGCACAAATTTTATAATTTGATTTCTCCGTAATACAGGTCTGATGAAGGAATAAATCATATTTCCGAAACGTCACGAGGCTAAATACGTCTTTTATTTAACAAACCCAAATTCTAGTTTTTATTTTCAATAAAAACAGTAATTTACATCATTAAACTATATATATATATACAGGGTGTAACAATAGTGCGATATTCTTCCATATCTCCTTTCTTATTAAAAATACAGCAAATATTTAAATACAAAAGTTGTTTAGTTTTATGAAATTTATATTGTAAAATTATTCTACGATATACAGGGTGTTTAGTTTGCCCGTAACCACCAGTAACTTTACATTTTTAAATGGAACACCCTATATATGATCACATTTTTGAATTCCTTGTGGAATTCTAAGGCAACTTTATACCGGACCATATTCAATTATTTTCGTTAGTTTATAAGATATTGGCATTTGTTTAAAAATTTTGACATTTTGCTCTCTTCAGAACAATGCCATTATTTCAGTAACGGAAAAATGTAACATTATGAAACTTGACATAACGTTAGAAGCATCTTCTGTGATGATAATAGACAGATGTAGACTTAAATACGTTATACAGAGTGTTCTAGAAATCAGTGTCTTTTTGAAACAATTGAAATGCAAAAATCTTCATTTTTTCAAATGGAAACACTTTATTTTTATGGGTTAGTTGAAAGCGAAATTTAATTATCTATTAATTTGAATAAAGCATTTATGTAGCTAAAATTAATGGTTTTAGAGATATTTCAAATTATTTGATATTTCTGTATGTTGCTAGGTAGGTGCGCTCTTTAAAAGAAACTTTAGAGACCAAATATTAAATAAAAATTTGAAAATTGAACTTTCTTTACTATTTGTCTGCTGTGCTGACATTTTTGTAAATCTACGTGCGTTTTAAATTGGTAGTTATATTTAAAATATGAAGGTACGTTAACGTAATGGATATGAAGTAGGCTGGTACTGCTAAACTATAGTTATTTACGAACCAAGTGCGTGAAATCATATTTCGCGAATGAGTGATCAGTTTTCATCATCATCAGTTTTCACGAATTCGCGAAATGTTTCACGCACGAAGTTTGTACACTATTTTTTGTACGAGAACTATAATAATAATACATATTGTTAAATACGTTATCGTTTATGACATGACACACTACTAATCACTTGATATTAATTACAAAAATTTGAGTTGGCAGTATTGATTATTTGAAGTGACATTTAAAAATTATCAAATTCAAAATGGTAATTTATATAATATTTGTTGCTGTTCTGACATTGAATTAGATACCTTCCAAATATGACAATTTCTACTTCATTTCCTTTTATTTTCATAGAAAAACAACGAACTGGGTAGCATATTATTAAGGTTAGGGATTTATGATGTTAAAATGTCACTAAATTAATCAAGTTCCAGGAAGTACCAACTTTACTTTTACGCACTCGTGTTTAAAGTGACTTTTACGCACGCAAATCGAATCGTGAAATGACAGGTTTTGATAAGCGAGTACAAAAAATATTTTATAAAGCATGTTCAATGTGGCCACCATTCTGATTGATGCACATTTCTACTCTTTTCAAGAATGATCGGGAAACTTTGTGCAGCATACGGTCATCAACACTTTGAAATGCTTCCCATATACGCTGCTGCATATTTTCTCGTGTCGTGAGAGCTGTTCGGTAAACGTGGTCCTTTATGTATCCCCAAAGAAAAAATCACATTTGGTCAAATCGGGTGACCTTGGTGGTCAATACACTGGACCTCCTCTGCCAATCCATTTATCACGAAATGCATTATTTAGATAATTTCGGACATTTTTAGAGAAATGACACGGTGCTCCATCTTGCTGCAACCACAAATGCCTTATTATATTAAGAGGAAGGGTGTCTAGAAAATCTTCTAATTCATTCCTTAGGAAAGCTAGATAATTTTCCCCGTTAACTGTACCGTTAAAGAAATATGGACCAAGTAACCGGTTGCCTACTATTCCTCCCCATACATTAAAGACCAACGATGTTGATAATCCACGGATTTTATAAAATGAGGATTTTCGCGATCATAATATAAAAAATTGTGTCTATTAACGTAACCGTTTTTATGGAAATAAAATAAAATTATGAAAACCTGGTTCTTCCCGTTTTTTATTTAAAATCCACCGACAAAAGTTGAGACATTCTCAGACAATTCTTGTAGATAATGTATATGGTAGCCATGAAATTTATGTTGACGTAAAATCCGTGAAGCCGACATATGGCTTATTCCTAATTTTTCTTGTACTGGTATGGGGATCCTCGACTGCCATAGCCAGTACTGCAAATTGACTGTTTTCATTCCCAACTGGTTTGGCACGTTCTTCCTTTTTATATTCTACATGCCCAGTTGTTTCAAATCGATCCCGAAGTCTTTCCAAATCTAAAGGTTCTGGATGTCTTCGATTTGGATAACGTATTTGATAAACCCGCGATACAAGCAATGGATTTCGTTCACATTCTCCCAAAATATAGATCATTTGAACTAGCTCGTCTTTTGTAAATTCCATACTAACACTGGTACTGCTACACGTTTTGCCGTTTCTATGAAACTATTCAACAACAGATTTTATTTTATTTACCAGCCTACTTCATATCCATTACGTTAACGTACCTTCATATTTTAAATATAACTACCAATTTAAAACGCACGTAGATTTACAGAAATGTCAGCACAGCAGACAAATAGTAAAGAAAGTTCAATTTTCAAATTTTTATTTAATATTTGGTCTCTAAAGTTTCTTTTAAAGAGCGCACCTGAAAAAAATGAAGATTTTCGCATTTCAATTGTTTCAAAAAAACATCGATTTCTAGAACACTCTGTATAACGTATTTAAGTCTACATCTGTCTATTGTCATCACAGAAGATGCTTCTAACGTTATGTCAAGTTTCATAATGTTACGTTTTTCCGTTACTGAAATAATGGCATTGTTCTGAAGAGAGCAAAATGTCAAAATTTTTAAACAAATGCCAATATCTTGTAAACTAATGAAAATAATTGAATATGGTCCTGTATAAAGTTGCTTTAAAATTCCACAAGGAATTCAAAAATTTGATCATATATAGGGTGTTCCATTTAAAAATGTAAAGTTACTGGTGGTTACGAGCAAACTAAACACCCTGTATATCGTAGAATAATTTTACAATATAAATTTCACAAAACTAAACAACTTTTGTATTTAAATATTTGCTGTATTTTGCATAAGAAAGGAGATATGAAAGAATATCGCACTATTGTTACACCCTGTATATATATGAGCGCGCTCAATATCTTATACAGGGTAATTCAGAATAAACAGTAAACTGAAATTTCAATCAAAAGTGAATGAAACTCGATATATAAGTCTAATGTTAAAAATGGCAGTACTTTACTCTTACCGTAATTTTGTATTTTTAACTCTCCCTCGTATACGATGAGAGTTTCGGCAGAAATCCCGAGTGCTATTTTGGTCTCAAGTCATGCCGAGATATGATGCAATAACATAATTTTGCTATATTCAAAGGTAAACCATTTTCTCATATGCTGCGCACTTTCTGCCGGTCACTGTATAAACAGGTTAGTCCCTTTAAGCAGTTTCCTCCGTTCAAATACAATGTGATAGGCTGTTTCCTCCTCTTCCTCATTGAAAATCTACGAATAGGCTCATCTTTAAAGATGCCAATTCTGTGTAGATGTTTCCTTAGACAGCCGGCCATGTCCTATTAACAGACTCATCACCCTATTCTAAGTTGTACTCTGCTGTTAAATGCCTTGACTGCTGCCCCATCATCCGTTTGCTGCGTATCTGCCTTTCAACGGTGTTTTGGTGTACCTGGTGTGCTTTTGTGATCCACTCAGCCACCGCATCACGTATCGCGGTCTTAGTTAGGCTGCGTAACAATAATATTACGGCAGATATTATATTTAGTAACCATTTGTACCATTTATGATTATACACAAGTAATAAGCTTAATTTAAATTTGTCATTTTTCTCTATAACGGTTGAAGATAAATGGATACATTCTGATATTAAAAGAAAGAGAATTTAATTTAACATCCAACCCTATAAACAGATATAGGGTGTTCGATTAAAAAAAAAACAGAATTATTAGCATTTAAATGTTGCCAAATGTTGGCGCCAGTAACTGTATGTCAACAAAAGGATCCGTACATGTTAATATTGGAAATAGCAAATCAATTCAAGACGTATCAATTTGCGCAAACCAAAATTGTCTACCTTTTTTAGTTTTGATCCTACGAGAACGCTGCAATTGCAAAATTTTTGATGAAACATTTATTTTCTAGAAAACAAAAGCACATATAATTGGGACACCCTGTATATTTGAAAATATTTTCTAGCTATGCGTCGTTAAAATAGGGACAACTTTTATTTGAAACATTTTTCTCTATACTGTAAAATAAACAAATTATCAAAGAAATCGCATCAGCTGGGACACCTGTATAATAATTAATTTTTTTTTTACGAATTTAGAAATAACGTCGACAATCAGCTGCAAGAACAACGCGTGTTAGAGCAAGCCGTGGAATTCGAAAGACGGTTTCATATCAGCGTAGATGACGACAATGAACTCAATAATACCAACGCAACGCAGGTAATTATTCCTACTACATATATTGGTTCTAACGTATCCTAACAACACTACGACCAAGTAAGCGTTTATCATATACATTAATCATCGTTTAAGTTGATACACGCGTTCAGAACAGCTGTTCTAACCAACTCATAACTAACAATTTCTTACGCGAAAGATCATCTTAGCCTCCATTTGCATGGTGAATTTTGTTTTGCATGCTGCTTAGGGCACGGCTACTACCACTACCGCATCAGCTACTAGTACGACAACCACAACAGCTACAACGACAACAACAACAACAATCGCAACATCGACAATCTCATCAACTACGACCATCATTGAGACAGCCGTAATTGAAACTGAAGAGAACGACCGTTTCGAAATCGTAACGTCATCTGACGGCGAACGGCACGAAATGACGGCGGCTACCGAAGCGCTGAACTCCGATCTGATAGTTCAGCGCTTACAAAACGCTCGATACAATAATAACCGGCTGAGCACGCTGTCCGAGGAGAGTCTGGCTCGTAACGATTCCGATTATAATGCGTCGGGTGAGAGCGATTTCGGTAGCGCTCGGAACTCCGTAGGTTCGAGCGATTATGAACACGTGCTACCTAGGAATCGCCTACCTGTTAGTAGCAACATTAGCCGCGCTAGGAAATATTCAGATGATGATGAGTTTGACGGAACCGAGGTTCGTTTTTTCTTTTGTTTCTGTTTTGGCTTGGTTGTTTCCGATTTACGTTTCCGTTCGATCGTTGTTGCATCGTTCATTTGTCTTTGTTTTTTATTTAGACTTTTGTATCGTATTATAATATTGTATACAATTAGCGCAATTTCTGAACCACCCCACCTGAGCTGTTAACAACTCTCTCACAGCAACGTTGTACACAATATTGTAATAAATCTAGCTTTGTTTGTCGAGCTTCGTTTCCATTTATTTCCGCTAGTATAGCGTTTTAATATCCGTTTTTCGTTTTTTTTTTTGTGATCATTAGAAATACTAATATCCCAGCAAACAAAGGACGATGATTCATGAGGATAAAAGAAGACGTTTAAGCTTGAAATCATTTTGAATACCACACTAATTGAATGTAGGCTTTCGCGGCGATTATTGAGGATATTCAGCCGTGAAAACCTACAATCACACCCTCATTACCTAATATATCAATTTTAACTTCACCATCAACAATTCTCCACACACAACACGACGATAACCGAAGCATCTTCAAGCATCTTAAAACACACCTAAAGCGCCCTATCAAGTTCATAAGACAATCGTTTTTAAGGGGATCCCCCCCTTCTCGCTTGTTTCAGACGGACGATACAACGGATAGCTCCAATGATACCTCAAGACGTGATTCGACCTCGTCGAACAGTCTCAATCCCAGTTTGCAGACGGAAGGGTTGCCGCAAGGCTGGTCGATACAGGTGGCGCCCAACGGTAGGATCTTCTTCATCGATCACAACGAGAGGACTACCTCGTGGGTGGATCCGCGGACCGGCAGGGCCAGTCCGATGCCGAATCAACTCACAGCTCCGTTACAGAATCGAAAACCCGACGACGATCTGGGTCCCCTGCCGGAAGGTTGGGAGGAACGTATCCATTCCGATGGACGTATTTTCTTCATCGATCACAGTGAGTAAATTTTGTTGGCGCCCAACGTTGGCTGATCTTAAATTTTATTTAATTTATCGATTAGATACGAGATCGACGCAATGGGAAGATCCACGGTTATCTAATCCATCGATAGCTGGTCCTGCGATACCGTATTCTAGGGATTATAAACGGAAATACGAATATATGAAACAGCAGCTCAAAAAACCGGTATGTTTTTAGCGAAGCGAGTATTGTTTTTTTTTTGTAAATATTTTTTAAATTTGTTTATGATTTTTAAGAGTAACGTGCCGACCAAATTCGAGATTAAGGTTAGAAGGTCGCATATACTCGAGGACTCTTATCGTGTTATCAGTTCGGTGTCTAGGGTAGATAATCTGAAAACGAAGTTGTGGGTGGAGTTCGAAGCGGAAGTCGGGTTAGATTATGGCGGCTTAGCTAGGGAATGGTTCTTTTATTATCGAAGGAGATGTTCAACCCGTACTATGGTTTGTTTGAGTATTCAGCAATGTAAGTATATTTAAGGCCCGGTGTAAAATTTAATTGTTAAGTAGCGATTCGACGAAATATTTTACTCGGGAACATACTATAATAACGTTTCAACAATATAAAGTAACCCTGAATAGTATTTAATAATAATCTGCTAGCACAGAGGATTTGGAGTGGGTTGGGAGATAATTAATAAGAAATCTTCATTAATTGCAGGCGCCAGGGATAGTATCTCCAAATTTCTTATTGTATAAAGTCGCTAAGAAAGTCTCGATATCGTTCAAGCAATGACGATATTTAATTACTTCAGCAGTATATATTTACACAAAAAGATCCTAGCAAAATAACGGGACTTCCAATGCCGTCTTGGGATTGTGGGTTACTGCGAGATTATGTAGCATTAACGAATGACGTTAAAAGTCAGATTCGTGACGTAACAGTCGGGTGCAGTTTCATCGTATAGCCTGGGCTGCATAAAAAAATCTTGCGCTAAAGCTAGTGCGTTCGTAGTGAACTAGACAAGCGATATATGACTAAAATCTACCATTTTAAGGAATCCTACCTAGATAGACCTGATTTTAAAAGATTATTAAATTACACCAAGTGTCGTTCGCAAGTTTGGGGGGAAAGATTGCAGGAATTTTTCACTTGTCGACGTCTCTTCAGCAAGACCTGGGGGCTAAAACCCAAGATGATCTTCCGGACCTACTTACTTGATTATAGTCAGACCCATACGCGTCACTGATATGGTGGCCAAAAACAAACGAACAACGTGGACGAGTCATGCTACAAAAGATACAGCGGCTGCTTGTGTAGGGATTACAGGCGCAATTTGGACCTGCCCAATTGTATAGCGATGGAGGCCCTATTAAGCCTGATACCCCTGCACATGCAGGTGAAGAAGGAAGCATGGGCTATCAGATTGGAACGAAACACAACTTTCAAGTCAGAGAGACTTAGTGGGTCATCTCCGAATCTATGAAGAATTAGGAAGACCGGCTAAATTAAAAGATCATACGACACTGATGAGGATCGATTTCGACAAGAATTTTTAAGTGGTAATTCAAGACCACCAAACATGGGAGTTTAACGGACCTAAATTAAAAATCTCTAAGGGGCTAGTTTTAAATCGAAGCTAACCTGGGACTGTCTGCTCATCCTCAGCGCTCTGGCCGTAAACACATTTGCACTGATGTGGGTACCGGGTCGTTCGAGATGTGAGGGCGACGAATATATTGACTATACTGTAATAAAAAATATTTTGTCGAATTGTCGATAAAAAAAAACATTATTTAATACCATAATATACTTTATTTACTGGCTATTATATTGGCGCGGAGTTATGCAGTATTTATCGTTTCTTTTTATTATTTTTTTTAGGGACAATTATACGTTACAAATAAATCCGTTTTCCGGGATGTGTAACGAGGAGCATTTAAATTACTTTAAATTTATCGGTAGAACAGCCGGCATGGCCGTTTACCACGGGAAACTTTTAGATGGTAACATTTCACATCAATTTTATATACGAATAAGTACTAAATCCTGCGCTGATTTCCAGCATTTTTCATCCGACCATTTTACAAAATGATGTTAGGCAAGCAAATCGACTTAAAGGACATGGAGTCCGTGGATAGCGAGTATTTCAAATCTTTGATGTGGATAAAGGAGAACGATCCAGCCGGTCTGGATTTAACATTTTCCGTCGACGAGGATTCTTTCGGTCAAACGTCCGTCGTCGAATTAAAACAGAACGGTGCTAATATTCCAGTAGATAATTCTAATAAAGACGAATATATAGAGTAAGTATTTTTTTTAACGAGGGGGTGAAAATTTTTAGTTTCTAATCAATAAAATTTCGCATCCTTCAGCTGTGTTATAAGATGGCGATTCGTCAGCAGAGTGCAGAAGCAAATGGACGCGTTCCTCAACGGTTTCAGCGAATTAGTACCTCTCGGATTGATAAAGATTTTCGACGAGCACGAATTAGAATTGCTGATGTGCGGCATACAGAATATCGACGTGAAAGACTGGAAGCAGAACACCATGTACAAAGGCGATTATCATTCCAATCATATTGTGGTGCAGTGGTTCTGGAGGGTGGTGCTGTCCTTCCCTAACGAGATGCGAGCTAGATTGCTACAGTTCGTTACGGGAACGTCGAGGGTGCCGATGAACGGGTTCAAAGAGTTGTACGGCAGCAACGGACCGCAGCTGTTCACCATCGAGAAATGGGGGACGATTTTCAATTACCCAAGAGCTCATACGTGGTATGTTTGTCTTTTAATCGGATATGCTTATAGGCGATACGGTTGGCCATCCGTTTTACCGTGTTTTACCAACTTTTACAATTTCAAAATTAAAAAAAAAATTAGTAAAATAGGATGATCTTATTTGACCATCAAATAATTTTTTTGAAAACCCAATAACAGAATTGAATAATTGGAACGAGATGAAACGGTCAAATTAAAGGGTCACAGCCCCTTCTTTACAGCCTCTCGATTACATCAAACCACAAATCAAGTTTCGACCACCTCACTGGTTAAATTTTATCCGACCTTGAATATGGGTGTAGTGGGTATAGCCTAAACGAAAAGTGGTCAATTGAAATCGAGAACGGTCAATCCTTTGTCATTTTTGTGGTTCTTTGACCACTTCGCGGTGCCAATTTCGCGAACATTTTCTTGTTTACCTCCTCACTCCTATTGCGTAGATATTGCAAGAATTTTTTTTTTTTGTCACACTAAACGTTTAACTCGTTACTGGTATAACACTCTTGTCAATTTTATAAGGACCTTCAAAAAGTTAAGCATCCACCTCACGAAGAGTAAATAGAAAAAGATAAATTAATGATGTTTAACGGTGAGAGAATAATGATTATGTCCAGATAGAAACCCGGTCCTATTCAAATGCAATCCCATGTTGGGCGTCAAAAACTGTTAACGCATTTTTTCATGAAAGGGAAAATTAAATACAAACAAGAAAGTTTATAGCGAATTTCCAACGTGATATACAAAAAATCAGCTTACTTTGATCGCATTTAGGATCAAACAAATAAAGATTAAAGTATCAAGTCCGCGAATACAAAAGAAACTATTGAAAAATGGAAGACGCAATGGAAGTTTGTTGGAATGGAACGAGCAAACTTTAAGTGAGGTTGGTTATCCAGGCATCTTTTTTGTCTGTCCCCAAAAAGCCTTAAGTAAGAAGTATGTCAAGGAAAATTTTGTCCATTTATTTTTCGGATGAAGAATTCTATATTTATTACAAATAGGTATCTACTGATAGGAAGGAAACACTAATTACACTTTATATAATTCTTTACTTTTCATAACCTCTGGCGACATCTGTGGAGCTCGTAATAAAATATAGTGTAGAAAAAAGTATAGACTACCCTTAATAATTTAGTAGCCTTCAGGTTTTATGGAAAACGCTCGAATACGTCAATTTAGTTTTTCAATTTCCCACATTTTGACCAAATGTTTTTTTAATGACATCTGTCAAAAATATGACGTCGTCGACATTTTTCTTAAATAGCAGTAAGTCATATATGGTATGTGTTTAAAAGCTCTTGCTTCACTTAGTATATTCCCAGATTTTTATGCGATTCTGTCGCTCCGTTTCAAAATGGCGACCGATCAATTGTGAAAATTATCTTAAATTGTCTCGTGGTTTAATTATCAACGTGTCATATTAAATAAAACAAAACAAAGCGCAATCAAACAATCATAAAAATAATAAAATAAACAATTTATTATAGTAAATGCTGAAAGTGACCACCGTTGACAACTTGGCAGTGTCCAAGTCTAGAAACAAATTCTTCTTGAACATTTTGTAATATTTCTGGTAAAATGTTTCGTACTTCAGTTCTAATGCGGCACTTGTTGATTTATTTAAAAAAACTTTGGATTTCAAATAACCCCACAAAAAGAAGTCCAAAAGGGTCATATCAGGTGACCTGGTGGACCATTCAATGGGACCCCGTCGTCCAATCCATTTACCTGGAAAGATCAAATGGAGATATTCCCGAACTTCTCTTGCATACTGGGGCGGGGCTCCATCTTGTTGCAGCCAAATTTCTGGACTGGACAAATTAGGATTATTGTGGTCAAGATACAGAGTGACTAAAGCTGGTAGAAGTTCAAACTGACAAAAATTTAGGTAGACTTCACCAGTAAGATTTTCTTGAAAGAAAAATGTAATTTCAACAAGTGTCAGCTTGTAAGATACGGATAAAAAATCGGTAATACCAACACCACGACGCCTAATTAATTCGGGGCACGTGTTTCGAGGACTCATGGGTTCTCGACTTCAACTGAATACCGAATGCGTAGGCCCATGAGTCCTCAAACAAGAAATGACATCTCAATAATTTCTATATTTATTCATTTTTTCGACTTTATTCATGCAATCTAGTATTTATACAATTTTGTCATTTTCAGCTTTAATCGATTAGACTTACCTCCATACGAAAGTTATCAACAGTTAAGGGATAAACTAATAAAGGCCATTGAAGGTTCGCAAGGTTTCGCCGGAGTCGACTAATTAATAATATTTCCCAACTACACACACATATATATTTTTCGAAGATTATAAAAAAAAAATGAGAGATAAGTAATAAAAAAAAGAAAAGGAAACATTCTGTCCATTATATTTTAAGATTATCTGCCTTTGAAGAAAAAAAAAAGTAAATAAATAATAAAATAAAACTATAATATATATATATAAAATATACATACTATTATGATAATTGATAATATAATGAATCTTGAATATTGTTGTGTTTGTTATATGTAAATTTTTATTCAAATTACGACATATATTTTGTTATTTTAACTTTATAATGATATAATAATAATCTTCTTGTATATTGTAGTAGGATATTATTGCAAAAAAAAACAAAAGGTAAGTCGGTATATACAGTAAAACCCCGTGAAGTCTCGTATAATAAAAAAAATGATAAATATGTTAATACGATTTCTACTAGGCTTCATGAATTACCTGTATATTGTACATAAATACATAATATAATAAATGATTTACTGTATTAGTGAGCTAGGTTATATGCATATTATGATGTACTATGTTGTTGAATGTCCAATATTTTTACAATTTTTAACTATCGATACTATATACATATTAAATAAATAAAATAAACACTTATATACTATTTAAGCAGCTTTAAAGATGAAACGTTATTCAGTATACATATTATAAATAAAATCTTTCACACTATCCTCCCGTTTTATCCGAGAAGCAAAAAAAAAAAAGAAATAACGTACGAGGATTATTACTTTTTACTTTATAATGTATATTTATATATAGCCTTTAAAAAAATATCCGCCAACATTTATTATACTTGTAAAATTTCCAATTTTCCTATAATAATAATAATACCTATGAGTTTCATTGTTGTACATAATTTTTAATTTAAATAAAATATTTATAATGAAATCTATTATTTATTTATATTAATAATTGGCCCACCGACCAACCGAATATGATCAATGTAAGAAGGCAGTGGACACCGACTGCTAGCGCCACAGAAAATGACTGCCCATCCACTTCAACTGAAACACTACGGTTTAGATTCCGCGAAAGTAGAATAATAATTTGTTTATGCATTTGTTAAAAACAGTCAAAAATAAATTAAACGTTATTTTTTAAGGTAATAAGTTTCGAAAAATAAACTACGCCTACAACTCGCCTATATGTATGTACCTCGTATCCCCATTTTGCGTTCAGATCGCGGTACGTGTAGTTCAATCTACTCCGAATCCACGGAAAACGTCTTCTATTTCAGGTCGGGGGTTCCTCAGGGCTCGATATTGGGACCGGAGCTCTTTCTCCTCTACGTTGCAGATCTACCAACTGAACCTAGCTGCAACTTAGCTGTTTATGCTGATGACACTACAGTTTTTACGTCATCTCGAAATAAGGCTATCCTCCGTGTGCGCCTCCAGAGGGCAGTCGATTCCATCATGAGGTAGGCCACTTCCTGGCGGTTGAAAAAATCAATGCAAATAAAAGCGTAACGATGAGGTTTACTGACAAGCGGGGTCTGCCGCCTGGGAGGATCTCGGTTGGGAGGGTTGTGCTCCCATGGAGGTCTGATCCTCGACCAAAAACTAACCTGGAAACGTCACACCGAGTTTCTTAAAGAACGATTCTTCACCGCACAGGCTCAACCTCCGAAATAAGATGACCCTGTACAAATCAATGTTAAGACCAATTCTAACGTACGGCTATTTGGTCTAGGCTACCATCTCCAAGACCAATCTAAATCAATTGGAGATCCTTCAGAATAAGACTCTGCGTATGCTGTGTAATTCTCCTGATTTTGTTAGCAATGTCCAGCTGCGCAGAGATCTATAGATCCCTAGCTTGGAGAACCATTTGAGGGAAACTACAAGATCTACCCTAGACAGAATAATGCATACTACAAACCCCTTACTGCTCAATGTTCCGCAAGATCGGCCACCTTCCAGAGTGAGGGTCCGACACTCCATCGATATTGTATAATAACTTAAACGTCTGAATTCGATCACTTCTATCTTGAGGCACAAAAACCACCCCACGAGCAAAACTGTAGTCCACATCATTCTTTTCCTTCCCGTCCTACTTAGTAAAGATTTCCCCCTTTTTGCTGAGAACACGTTTTCATGTACGATTCAATTATTCTCTAAACATCAAAGCTATGGAAGGCCATTCTATTGAATGTTAGATGGTCAAAAGACAGTAACTCCGCCCCTTAAAAAGCGAGAGGACCCAGGACGTCTTCTATTAGCACTTCCAGTCTGCTTGGAAGGGTGCCGTACTAGTTATCATCTGTAAACCTGGAAGGAACTCTGTCTTACCGGAAAACTACCGCTCCATTAGGTTGAAAATTGCAGATACTGCAATAATTAGCAGAAACTGAATGATTTAGAGAATTTTATGTTTTCCTTTCAAAGTCATTATGCCCACTTTTTTTTTTGAAGAAAAAAGATTCGTTGAATAAAGGACTGTCAAAGTATTATTTTTAGGAATCAAAAATAAGAACCACATCACAAAAATTCAATGTACTGTTGTCTGCTGGCATGGAAGCCGAGATAATTTTAGGAGGATTTAGCAAGAGCACTAAAATGTACAATTTAAAATATTTATGACTCGGCCATTAAATAATTTCAAAGGAAGAAAAATAAACAGTAATTAATAGAAATAAAAGTCAAAGTTAATTACAATCATTATAATAAATTTTAAATTACAATTTTTATCATAAATTTTAAATACATACAATCAATATAATCAATACAAAGTTTTAGATCACCGTATAATTTTATACAAATCCATACAAGGGGAATAGAATAAACATTCGCATTAAAGTAGTTTAACTAAATGAACCAGTTTCTATACAGTTTCGTCCATAAAATTCACACTATATTGAAAACTTGTTTCTTCATTATAATTTGTGTATGATGCAAAACCTAAAATTCCATACTTGAATGTTTAAATAATAAAGTCGATATATTTAATAATATACAAATGAATATTATTGAAAACTACTCATTTATTTTACTTAATTTTTTGAACAGCCCTGTATACTACGGAGTATTTTAGGTATTGAACCACACATAAACGTTAATCACAATACAGCTTTTTAAAATCTATGCAAATTTTATAATAGTCTCCCGATAATATACAAAATATAATGTCTAGTGGTCTAAAACTTGTTTACAATAGTATACAATAATAATTACAACTAAAATAAATACAATTACCAATATGTAGCTGGTAATATACCGCTGGGCTCAGAAAATTGTCCTTTCGATTGATATTCTTGTAACAACACTTCTAATCTTGTATACGGCCCTCCTGAATCAATTTTCTTCAACATAGGCATATAGACTGTGATTATAAAAGCAATAATTTTCTTAAATTCGTTCTTATAAACATTTTGCATTGTACAACCTGCGGTTTCCAAAAACACATGTATTAAAGTCGCAGTTATATCAGTTTTAGGCTCTAAATTTAACGTAGCTGTCAACCATCTCCACCCTTGCGTTAAACCGTGTGGATTCAACCCCTTTTGACTCTTTTTAGGTTTACTTATAATAATCGCAGAATAAAGTCGCATAATCCCCGTCATTCTCTTTAAGAATTTGTCTTGCTTTTCGACTACTCCATCGACGTATTGATATCCTAAGCTTGTATAATAATCCTCATCAGTTTCACCAATTGCTTTCGGTAAATGAATAGGTACAAGATAAGGGCATTGCTTATGAAAATGAGCTAATAGTAATTTACCCAAATCAGGACATTCATTCCATAATGATAATATTATTGTTCCGTAACAAAAAGCCGCTTCCGGATTGCTAGAGATCGTTAAATCGCCTTGTAAAATAAACTTTTTCGCCAATAAATCCATACAATACGCGATTCCTTGAGGATGTTTCGCAGCTGACATTTGCGATTCTCCTACAGGAACTGGTTTCCCTGCTAAGAGATTTGATAACTTTATATATTTATCTTGTAAATGGTTCGAATTTACTGCGGAAATCGCATTTACTGGTATATTTACAGCCTTTTTACAGTCGAACTTGAATTGTTTCAAGTTTTGGTCTGCAAGTAAATCAGTGTAAGTCTTTTGATGGTTTAGAAGAAATCCTTGCATTTCCGAATAAATACGAAATGACGCTTTACTGACAAATTTATCGATCTTCGCTATACTAATGTTTTCAGGTGTAGATGGTTCCTGTTTTGAAATCGAAGTCGCTGCACTTAAATTTGATTGCATTTCTTTAACTAATTTGTTTTGTTGTTCTTTTAAATGAATCTCCTTCTGTTTATTGTAATCAATTATAATTTTTTGCACTTCATCTTTTAATACAACCATCTGCGCTAACAAATCCGTAGATTTTTGCACTTCAACATTGCTAACACTAGTTTTACACTTCTTAGTAATGTCTTCCATCTCCAAGATAAGCATCTTCAATTTCTGCGATACTTCTCCAATCGGTTTCTTTATATTCTCATCCATTACAGTCGTTTTTAATATATTTAATATATCCTGATAAAGTAAACTAATTTCCTGTTGATTTCTCGATATCTTATTCATACATTCTAAATTTCGTTTCATCTGCTCCTTAGCTTGTAATTCGGAACCTCTTCTCCTGCGTTTCTCTTCCAATTCTTGATAATACCGTTGTCGCTGTTCATTCTGTAATAGCGAATTCTTATCGTGCTCCTCTTCGGCTTGGAATATTTGCATTTCTTGGTGTTCCACTTGTAACAATAACTCTTTCTGTTTCTCTATCCAACGCTCCCGCATCCTGTTTTCACGCATCTTCTGTTGTTCTACGAATAATTTCTGTTTTTGTGCGATCAGCTCTTGAGTCTGTTTCAATCGTTCCAACTCCTTCATTTTTAATAATATACGAAGATCGGATACAGGTGGTCTTACGTATGCATTCGATTTTGCTTTAGATTTTGTTCGTTGCTTGATTTCATTTTCTCTATTAATTGTATCAGGTTCATCTCGATATGTACTATTTGGACCAAGTGTTACATCATGAATAAGTTTATTTACTTCGTTTAGTTTGTCGTATGCGGAAATTTTTAAATTTTGATACTGTTCCATTAATTCATCCATTTTAAAAGTATAAAATTATAACATAATACAGATATGAACTACAACTGACATTTTTTTGTTGGGTTAGGTTATATTTCAAATAAGAACTTCATACTAAAATTTTACCAACCTAGAGAAACCAAATACACTAAAATCATTAGTAACGATTCACAAAATCAAACTAGCTATCTTTGTTTTAGTTTCCGATTTTCCTATTTCTGTTTCGCTCAGATTTTATGTGATCTTTTAACTGCGCTTTAACCAATTTGATTGATTACAAAGATAGGTTATGTTTCTTGTGTTTAAGGTTGTTTTCTGTTTGAGATGACTACGCGAGAAATATGTTCGTTACAATTTGGTCATTATTCGAATTTTATAGGAGCACATTGGTGGAATCTCCAAGAATTCTCATTTTCGTTTACACCAGATGATTATTCCGAAATAAATAATCGCGTATTATACAGGGAAGGCTTAACGTTAAAAGTAAGATCCTCATTTACATTTAGCACCGTCCCAGTATTTTTGATTATATTTTGCAGGGGCAACCTACTTATACCCCACGAGTATTACTAGTCGATCTAAAAGGTAGTTTAAATACGTTAGCTGAGCATGGCGAGTTATACGATACATCTTCCTCCCCTAAAGAGAACGAAATACCATGGCATCCTAATCGAATTGAGGTAAAAGAAGATGTAAAGAAACCTAAAAGCGAATTTTTACAAGATTTGGATTCTGGACCGTCAACGACGGTGAATAAAAATTATAATTTCGAAACGAACGTGAAAGTGTGGTCCGATTGTTTGTATACAAGATTCCATCCTAACACAATTAATGTAATAAAGGAATACGAGCACAATAACCAAGATGCGGGTTTTGATCTGTTTATGCAAGGCAAACAAATGTGGAAGACTGAGAAATTTGAAGACGATTTTTCCGATAAAATAAGGAATTTTGTTGAAGAATGTGATAGCTTACAGGTAAGCCATTTTTCAGCATTATATCTTTAAATTGTGTGCCACTAATGAATCATCTTATATATTCGTAAGGATTTGTTTTAGGGATTTCACGTAATTCTTGATGGTAATAATGGATTTTCAGGCTTGGGAAGTAATTGTATTGAACACTTAAAGGATGATTACGATCGCAAATCTGTATTAGCAATACCAGTACTGCCTTCATATTATAACGATTACTCTAATGAAACTGATGAAGAACAACGTACATCTCAAATTAAGGATTCCATTAGAGTTATTAATTCAGCTTTATCTTTTACTGATTTAGCAGAATCGAGTTCACTTTTCGTGCCATTATGTACAAGTAAAGATGGGTGGAGACAGCCTGGTTTAAAACGGGAATTTAACCATGTACAATATAATGTATGTATTTTTATCAATGTAATTTATTCCATGCAAATTATAAGACCCACAACACATTTTAGGATAAATTAATGTACCATACTAGTGCGATACTCGCATCTGCCTTGGATACGATAACTTTAAAATATAGACTCCGGGAAGGCCATTATTCTTTAAGCGATTTATGTGCAGATTTAAATTTACACAATAGAAAACTTGCTGCTGCTAGTTTATGTCTCCCGTTTTCGTTTAACGAAGGAGCTGATCTCATCGAATGTTTAGACAATTGGGATGGACCTTTAACGCAGAGTATAACACCAAGATGTACAATAGGTAATGTTTTATATCGTTTCATTTATATTTATCTCAAATATTATTTACCATTTTAGGCACCGATCGAATGATGCAACTTATCACTTTACGTGGAATCCCCGAAGATCGTTTAAAAAAACCGTACGATAAAGCCGGAACACAAAAAGATTTGCCGGCATATCGTTGCAAAAATGTTAATGAGATGCTAAATTTTTACATGTCTTGTACAACTTTCGGTACAGCCACTAATGTTACTAACATTTCGAAAGGTTTAACTTTGAAGAAACCGTTTCCGAGCTTTTTTTCGATAATAAAGTTGGTGTTCATGGGAATATATCCTCCATATTAAGAAGGGAAACTGACGGTAAGCATTTTTTATGACAACTTAACTTAAATTAATCGATTTTATTAAACTTTTAGATGTCCAATCAATACCGATTCTAGCCGGTTTACATTCTTGCAACGAAATCTCTGCGACGATCGAATCTCTACATACCGAAGCAAAAAAAATAAAAGTAGAACGACTTCCTCAATTCACCTCGACAGGATTAGAAAAAGATGAATATAAGGAATGCCTAGAAAAATTATTAGATCTCAAAGAGTGTTACGAAGAGAATTACTTATTATAACGACAATTCTTAACATATTACGTTTTATTTTTAACAATTTAACAATAAATAAAAGTATCACATGTTATTATCTTGACTATTCTTTATTAACAATCTCTTATTTGGCTCATTCTTTAATCCTAATTCGATCCTATTTACGAACCACGAATCTTCAGTGCTTTTCCGTTCTGCCCAAAAATATAACGTACCTCGTTCTTTAGGGCCTTTAACAGGTACTTCGTAATGTGCTGTTAACGGCTTAGTATAGTTTTTTCTGTATCGCTCACATCAAGTAAGTTATCTTTAATTGGCTCGCCTAGCAAATTGACTGCAGCCGAGTTACTTCTTAAAGTTTTAAATGCATCTTTGTAGTAATCCGTTTGACAGATGTTATTATTTATTTTTATACGCAAGGCGTATCCCATTGTTACAGTTACAACTCCACCAATCGAAGCAATTTTCACTAAAGTCATATTAGAAACACCCATTATTTCGGTTTATTCTTATAGGGCTTGAAACTGATTTCTAGGTTAAGTTTTTTTTATGTTTTAACACTATCTCCGAAATACACGTAGATATCAAATTAATCCTCTTAAAATTGAATAAAAATATCACTTTAATTCAATCACATTAAATTTCTTTGGATTTTAGAATTCAAATTATAATGATCAATTGACAGTGAGCATTAACAGATGGCGCAGATTACCGAGAACTGATAGGTGTGAAGTTGGATTTAGCGGTAAAAATTGTAGGATTGGCAATACTGATAAAACCATTTGATCTAACAATTTTGAAGAGTATCAAAACGATATTTTTATAAAAACAAAGAAATACATAAGAAAGTAATCATGGTAATCAACCAGTTTCAAACTTTTACATATGCATACATTATGACATCAGATAAATCGAAGCAAAATAATCATAAATAAAATCAATAATTCCAAACCTTCCATAAACTAAACAATAGATTTAATATAACATACGCTAGTTAGATAATAATTTTTTGTGAAAATAATTCGTCTTAATTTTTATTTATATTGCGATTTTTTATTAAAAAAATTGTCCTTTGGTTTAATGTATATTAGCACAAAACGAAATTGGTTCAATGGTGTTGTTTATATTTTTCTCGACGTTTGAGGTTATGTCAGAAATGTAATTCAATAAAAAAATGCGATGTGTTTCTAAATTTTAGCATTTTTGTATCAAAAAAAAATCACAAAACCACATCAAAATGTTGATTGTCAGACACTGTAAGACGCTAGTACGAAATAAAAATACGCACAAAAATGATATTCGATATATAAGCAAATACCTCGATAAAGATAAAACTTCGAAGGCTGTGAGGCAACGGTTTTTAGATTATTTTATAAATGATAACAGTCACCATTTCGTCAGGTCGAGCCCCGTCGTACCGTACTGTGATCCTACGGTGGCTTTCGTGAACGCCGGCATGAATCAGGTATAAATCTCGCGATCTGTGAAGCAACATTAAGTTGGTTAGAGTGTTTATTTTTAGTTTAAAGGAATTTTCTTAGGGACTCAAAGCCCTGCTTATATGCGAGTTGCTAACTCTCAGAAGTGCGTAAGAGTTGGAGGGAAGCACAACGATTTAAGTATTGTCGGTGCGGATGGGAGTCATCATACTTTTTTCGAAATGTTGGGAAATTGGTCATTCGGAGATTATTTTAAGGTAATTTTTGTTTCGTATTTGTTATTTGTAATAATCAAAGTATTAATCTTAGAGAGAAGCTTGTGCGTTAGCGTGGAAGCTCTTAACCGATGTTTATAAGATAAATAAAAAGACATTATACGTAACGTATTTTAACGGTGATGAAAAACTTGGTTTAAAACCCGATATCGAATGTAAAGAAATTTGGAGAAGTATTGGGTATATAAATGCAAGTAATGTCTTTCTAGAAAGATTTTAAAGTGATGAAAATAATTTGCAGTGTGGATGAAGAACGGATATTGCCTTTCGGGATGAAAGATAACTTTTGGGAGATGGGCCCTTCGGGGCCTTGTGGACCTTGCACCGAGATTCATGTTGATCAGAGAGGGTTCCGAAATAGAGCGAAATTTGTGAATAAAGGCGTGCATGACTTAAACGAGGTGTGGAATTTAGTATTTATTCAATATAATAGGTAATTTATAAAAATTGTAATTATTTTTGTTAGTTGTTTTGCTTTTCATTTTAGAAATTTAAATGGAACTATCATGCAATTACCGAAAGGATACGTCGATACGGGGATGGGATTAGAAAGACTTTGCGCAGTATTGCAACGGAGACTTAGTAATTACGATACTGATTTATTCTTACCCATGTTTGTTGCTATACAGAAGGTATAGATTTTATTTAACTGTAGGTTCGAATTTAATAAAATTGTTTCTAGATATGTAAAGGAATTCCAAGGTATAATGGAGTGTTTGGCGAGAAAGACTGGAACGGATTACAAACAAGTTATAGGATACTAGCAGATCACACGAGAATGTTGACGGCTTGTTTAGCTGACGGAATGATTCCGGAAGAGAAGTATGTAATAAGAACTCAATTTATTTGTTGAGGAACTTTGTATTAAGAGCCTGTTGTAGTCAGAAACTGAGACGAATTATGAGGAAAGCATTTTCCGTAAGTGAACTATCTTTTGGTAAAGAAACCGGGTTGGTAAAAGAATTAGTAAACTACGTTGTGGAAAGTTTGGGCGGTGTCTATGTTGAAATGGAAAAAAATATAAATCAGGTAATAAAAATTGCAAATACTTGGAATCGATTAAATTTTTTTACTTTAGGTACGGCAAATCATCGATTATGAAGAGGAATTGTATAAATCACTACGATCCACTGCAGCTATAGAATGGAGTAAAATCGTTCAAGAGCAACCTTTATTAGCTGATCTTGAAGTGTTGGAAATGCCTGGATTAGTTACGGCGTACAAAGATATCAAAAACAACAACGTAAAAGAAATAACATCGAGTTTTAGTTTTAAACTGTACGATACTTACGGTTTGGATGAGAATGCAATATCTAAATTGTCTAAGGCGTTAAATATTACCTACGATGAGAAATTATTACAGAAAGCTCTTGATTTGTCGAAAAATGTTAATCGGATGATAGACAGTGATGAGAAAGAAGGACTGATAAAACGATTAAAAGAAATGAAAATTGAACCAACTGTAGATCATTATAAGTATAAGTATACGAGGAAAAATAATACTTATGTTTTTGGTAGTCTTCCTACGAAAGTAAGTTAAAAAGAATTTAATTAATATACAGGGTGTCACAACAGTGCGATAGTCTTCCATATCTCCATTTTTATGGAAAATACAGCAAATATTTAAATACAAAAGTTGTTTAGTTTTACAAAATTTCTAACGTAAAATTATTCTACGATATACAGGGCGTTTAGTTTGCCCGTAACCATCAGTATCTTTACATTTTTAAATGAAACACCCTATATATGATCACATTTTTGGTGGTTTCGTTTCTGAGCACAAGCTGAATTTAGTTGCTGTGCTCTATGCTAAGGAATATTTTAATGGCGTTTCAAGAATGCTCAGTACCAGTCTTAAGCTCCAGCTCGTCGTGTTCTTGCTGTTCAGTCAGAACAGATTTTGCATCCACCATCGTTTTACTGATCCAGATTTTAAACGGTTTCTTAGTGTACGACGAGGAATACTGCAACGCTCTAACAGCAATACTAGGAAATGGCCTTGTTTTAATAACCCCCATCATGTCCTCTGTCCAATTGGCTCTAATGCCACGATTTTTCTCTCCCATAGCTGCAAAATGATATGCAGTTATCCAAATGCAAGATATTACGGCATTTCTCGACGTTTTCATATATCACGTCATAGTAACCCGTATATGGAATCACCATTAACTGTTTGGCAGATCTAGACATCTAGCGGGACTGACAATCCACGAATTGTCCGAGCTATATCGGTATCTGCTGTACCGAGCTGTGTTGTGTAATGCCCTGCGGTGTGCTATTTCCAACCTTACCCACTAGAGGGCATAAAGTTGAAATTAGTACATTGTCGCAGATATACGATTACTACATCCGATAAAAACAAGTTTAAACTCTTAAATAAATAAGCCTAATTTATTGTTTCTTTCTAGGTAATACGATTAATGAAAGACAATCAATTCATCGATTCAATCGAACCAGATGTAGAGTGTAACGTAATATTCGATAAAACCCTCCTTTATCACGAAGCTGGCGGTCAGGCCAGCGATAAAGGACACGCAGTAAACAACTCCGGCATATTCCAAATAGACGCTATCGAAGACCTGAACGGTGTACTCCTTCATAGAGGGCGCTTCAAATCCGATAGTCGATTAGCGGTAGGCGATAGGCTGGTGATGAAGCTGGACGAAAACAATCGACTGGGTAATATGCGTAATCACACCGCCACGCATCTTTTAAACGCGGCCTTGAGAGATTTAAAAGGCGTCACGTGCCAGAAATCCAGCAAGGTCGATTGCAAACGCCTGAATTTCGACGTCGGGATATTCGGTGAGAAATTGAGCGTTAGCGATGTGCGCCTGTTGGAAGGCGAAATCAATAGGGTGATCAACATCGGTTTGAACGTTAAAATTACCGAGATCGATAGTCAGGAATTACTCCTATCGGATAACGTCACGTTGATACCCGGTGAGACTTATCCCGATACTGGAATTCGACTAGTCGAAATCGTCGGTAGTGATTTCACGTCCAGGTGAGATAGTCGAAGTTTCTCGTTGATATGATTGTTCTGAGTATTGAGTTCTGTTTTAGGGAACCGTGTTGTGGGACGCATGTGTATAATACGGCCGATATAGCAGATTTTTGCATTACCAATACGAAATCGTTAGGAAGGAGTACTGTTTCTATACATGCGATAACGGGATCGATTGCTCAACAAGCTAGAAATAATGGTACAGCGGTAGAGGAAAAAATTATGGAGTTGCAAAAAAGTTTAAGTGATAATATCGATAAGGTATTATAATAGTAAAAAGTTATGTTGAGGTATAAATAGAATTTCGACGAAGTATGCATTATATAAAAAAATTTAAAAAATACATACATACATTACAGGTTTCGTTCTTTTACAGCCTGAGGTGTTCAATTCCGCAATGTCATCGATAAAACAAAGTTTAAATTATAATCCTGAAGATGATTACGTCCTTCCAGCAACTGTTAGACACGATTGCTTGGAGAAACTGAACGAAATTAGTAAACAAATTAAATCGGCTACTAAAGATACTTTAAAGTAAATATTTGATGTTAGATGGATTCTCGTTATACCATCATATTATTTTACAGGGAATTTATCGAAATGGAAATGAAATGCGCTCTCGAAACGAAAGTCTGTAAAACTAAACAAAATAAAGAATACATCATACATTATTTGCGATCATCGATGATATTAGAATCGGTTCCGCTTCAGAAAGCGACGAAGTTATGTCCGAACATACCGATTTTAGTGATCTCGTACTCTGATAACATGGTGAAAGCGAGATGTTGCGTTCCAGAAGTAAAGACTCTTAATTATACAATCGATTTAATTAATTCATACATTTTTTTAGAACATGTGCACGAAAGATTTTAACGCTCAAAAATGGTTGAACCAACTCAGTGTGATATTTAATAGTACTGCGGCGGCTCCTAAAGGACAAGATCCGGCTTTAGTGTGTAATATGAAGGCGAAGTATGTGAATATCCAGGAATGGGATACGTTGTTAAGTGAAGGTTTGAATCTTGCAAAATTGTATGTTGAGAAACATTTGTAAATAGTGTAATTAATTGTCCAAGTAAATATGTACAGAAATGCCAACTGTATTTTAGTTAGTGATAGAATTTAAAAATTTAGACGTAATTAGAAATTACAATGATAAACCAGTTAGGTCTGGCTTTTTAAACTTATTAGTACAGCAGTCAGTGCAGCCTCTGTAGCTCAAAAAAGTTTGGAGACCTCTGTTCGAAATACAAAACAAATCTTGACTGAATTTACACACAAGATGCAAACCAGAGTTTAATTACTTTGCTAATGGATGGGTACCAATCAGCATTGCAATTGCGCCAATGTTTTGGAGATCATGGGATATCCTGTATAGACTAATTTTTTTTAATTCATTTTTAATGCATATGGTATCGCAGGGATGCCCAATTTTTACGATTGTTCTAAGTACACTTCTCTCAGCCACCTTTAAAATATAAACAGCTGACTTAGCGTTCGTCGCAGAAAACAAGATGTGTCCAAATTCTACTAAGGGCACATCAAGGATTTTTTTAGGGACATGTCCTGCCCGCAACAGCCGATTCTGAATCTGCCTAGGATTTTCCTGTGGGATGTGTTCTGGCGTTTTAATTCTTGCGCTAGTTCTTCTTTTGTTTCTGCGATTCGTTTGACGGTACCTTGTTTGAGTTCGTTGTATTTTTTGATGGTCTCTGTGTAAGAACAAGTGGCGAAGTTTTAGGTACAATGTCGATAGCGGTTTGTCCAGCTGTTTCCAGTACGAGTTTCAAGGTCATCGAGGTCTGAATCCGAGTCGAGGTCGGCAGAGGCTACCGACATTTCTGCTGGCTTTTAGGTTATTTTGTCGCCGTTGATAGGTTGCTCTTTTACTTACATCTTCTTCGATGGTTGTCTATAGCTTCTTTGCTGCTTCTGTTTTCTGTAGCGGCGAACGGGGGAGGGGAGGAGAGGGAGACGAGAATCCTTTGTCGTAGTTTTTGTCTTGGACGGCTTGCCTGGATTGAATTTTTATTTCCACCCAAGGGCGTCGCCAGGGAGGGGCAGTTACCCCTCCCTAGAAATCAAATGTAGCTAGCCGCAAAGCGACCAAAGTAGAGCAAATTGACTTCCTTACCTACCTTCTACATTGATATTAGAACCGTTCTTATTACAATCGTCATCGAGGCAAAGACTTCCAGAGTGTAACGCTTCATGCTCTCGGCGTTCATATTTTTTATCCTCCATAATATTGCCACATTGCCCTCCTCCTCCCCCCTTAGTCACAAGCTGGCGACGCCCTCTTGTTTCCACCGCTAAGTGTTCGAGTAGGATGTTCGTTAATTTAGGTGTAGCTACTCGCAAATAAATTTAACGTTGCTATTTGCTAATAATTGGAGTATAGCAACCATTTCTTCCCAGATTGGGGTATTTTCGTGAAGGAGGGTGGTGAGGGTTTTTCCTTGCCTGATTTGTTTGGGTTCCTGTTTGGAGGTGTTGGTTTGACTGTGTAAATATGCCAAGGATTTGTTGCTGGCAGAGGAGGGGGCATATTCTTCCGGCCTTCTCGGGTCTGCCTGTTCTTGCTGTGATTGCAGCTGCGTATTTTGCTGCGTCGGGGGTAGTTGAGCGCATTTCACGCGCTTCTGTTGGATGGCATAAATGTTACCTGTTGGATTCTATAGTCACAACTCTGCATATTCTATATTCATTTTACTTTGATAAGTTTTAGGAATGAGGATTTACGATGCAATATTTAGACTATCAAGATGTACACTACAAATCTTTCACGCAGGCTACTTAAAACCCTTAAATATTACACTTTATCCTTTAAACTTTTAAATTAATATTGCTTTAAGATTCTGGCTAGCCAAATTATATAAAGAAAGTGTTTAAATTTAAACAATAATATAAAACCAAAGTTGAAAACTCCTGTTAGTGTTTCCTGAGCATTGAATTGCAAATATTACGTTCTAAACTAATTTATACGCATTTCAAAAGCATGGAAACGTAAACATGTTGATAAGCATAAAAATGCTTCTATCTTTTTCAAATAAAAGGAACTTCAGAGGGAAGTGATGTTATAGATAGAAAATTGACGAAATGGTGGCAGCAAATTTTTTAGTACCTACTTAAACAAGAAAAATTATGAGTCTGAAAGACAAGAGAGAGAGACAAAAGAGAACAATCTTATTTCGTTTGTTTCCATAATTTCAAAGTAACAATACCTTACAGTACACTCACTAAATTTAATGAATTATGTGCTTACATCACGAAGATCTGCTCATTATTTGTACGACCAAAAAAATAAACCAAGTAACTCAAGTGTATTAAACAAAAAGAATAAATCTGTTCCCACATCAAATGGTTAAAAATTAATTCTTGAGTCATGGAAATTCATTTAAATCTCATTAATCTAATTTTATATATATCCCCATTTTTGGCATTTCTGCCACGGGGTGTCGTTCTTCCGAGATTGGTACAGCAAGAGAAAAAAGTATCCGGACAGTGCGCGAAAGAAAGAGGCTTCTTACTCAAACCCTACGGGAACTTTGCCGTCCTAGAGTGCATACAAATAATGTCTGTGCCACAGACAATCCATGTACATAGGTATACTAAGTCAATAAAGTGCCCGTGCATTTTGAGTGAAGGGCGTCTTTCTTACATGCACTGGCAGGAAACTTTTTTCTCGTGCTGTACCAGTCCCATTTAATGTTAGTATTTAACGCTATGCTACGCCCTTCTTCATTGAGTGATACTGCTGTGTGTCCGACCGTGGTTACTATCATAAACAGGGACCTAGTTTTTTTTTTAAACACCCTGTATATTGAGTTGCAGATGTTAAATAAAACAAAATTTGTTTTTTGTAGATTTTTTTACTATAACCTGAAAAATGTGAACAATATTTTTTTTCATTACAATAAACTCGACCAATATTAAAAAATAAGAAACCCGTGGAAAAAACAACAGATAAAAAATATAGAAAAAGAAAAAAAAACAACAACATATCATTGTGTAGATATTTACAAAGTATAGAGAATTATAAGAAAATGAACTTTAACATCATAAGCAGCAGTAATTAATGCAAATTTTATATCGTTATATGAATTTGAATAAACAGCCAGAATAATAGTCTTTGGTGTTATTATTATTTTAATGTAATTTGCATTAAATACCTTTGTTTTTTTAATCAAGTTATTCATATTCTACATTCTTAACAAGCAAAACGAAACATACGAGACATCCATCAAATCTAAATAATATATATCTTGCGCTTGATTATGGAATGTTATTATTATTATTATTTTAGCTGGCATCTAAATTTTGTTATCACGCAATTTGCTGCTATAATTCCTTTTAATAACGTATCGAATTCGATACGTTCGGATATTACAAAATGGTCTAATAATTTCAGTCACATCACAGTTGAAAAATGTCAAAAAAAAACAAACAATAAAAAAACATTACATCTACATTAATTAACAATTCGATTGTTATATGAAGAGTATCTATTTTGGAATGTCGTTTTGACTAGCCTTAGCCGGTTTCTCCTGTTGTGCAGTTTCAACCGGTTTAGAATCTACCTTACCAGTTTGCGATGATTTCGAGTCAGCCGCTTTAGGTTTAGGCGGTGCCTTTGATGACTCAACAGGTTTAGCTGTCGTTGTTTTAGGAGCTTCTGTTGGTTTTGGAGGAGTTTCCGTTGTAGCGTCAGTCTTCGCTGCGGGTTTAGTAGTCGTCGTAGTTGGCTTAGGTGTTGTTTCGGTTGCTGGCGATTTAGTTGTGGCAGTAGTGGTACTTGGTTTAGCTGTCGTGGTTGATTTACCTGTCGTAGTCTGTTTAGTTGTTGTGGTCGGTTTAGGTGTTGCTGTAGTCGGTTTAGGTGTCGTTGTGGTCGGTTTAGGTGTTGTTGTGGTCGGTTTAGCTGTCGTGCTCGGTGTAGGCGTCGTAGTAGTTGGAGCTTCCGTTAAAGGTACAGCTTTAATAACTTTAGGCATAGCTTCAGGTGTCACCGTTGTTGTTGGTTCTTGTGTTGTGGGTACTTCTTTCGGCGTATCCGCAGCACTTTGTTTCTTAGCCAAATGCTCCAAACCAGCTTTCGCCAATGTAATACGACCGATATAATCATTAAGCGGGGATCCAAGGAACAATTCTCCGTTGAAAATATACGCATCGGAAATCCCTATCGCTTTCCTGTTATTAGCGTGTAAACTATCGATGATTTCACCGGTTTTTGAAACGTGAACGATAGTACATCTAGATGGCAAAACGAACGAGATAACGGAGAAGTGTCCAATCTATGAAAATAAATTTTCTTTATATTCAGAAATAATACAAAAAAAAAAAACAAAATTCTTACCAAATGTATAGCCCTTTCGAATATTTCCATACTATAAACGCGGTTCGCCAAGCTGAATCCAAGTTCACCTAAACCCATCATCCTAGCCGCTAATTTTCTGAACAACGGAAACGATCCAAGTACTTGGGTGGGGATCGGCGTGTAATCGTCGCGGGCGGCCATCAATGGTAGGAAGAATCCGCCCTGACCGTCCGAATTGATGTTATCCGGAAGCCCGGGAAGACCGTCAATGAATACATCCTTGTTTCCTTTATGGGGGCCTTTCAAGTAGTAACGATGGACGCAGCTTCGACCGGTTTCGGCGACCAAAACGTACTCTTCATCGTCAGATAGGGCGACTCCGTTTGCGAAAAGGATATTGTCGATTAGGACTACGTTTGTTCCAGTTTTGACGTCATAATGGATTAATCTACGAACAAAAATAAAACGTAAACTTCTACTCGTTAGTCTAACTTGAATAGTTGCTAATAAATTAGTAGTTAATAAATTTAGGCGTTATTTTTTACAAATGAGAAAACAAATTTATTGTATCTAAAAAATACAAAACACGATATAATTCGGCTTCTACATACAATGTAGGTCTACCTACATATCTTCTAAAGAATATCTTCTAAAAGAAACTTACCTTTTACAGGTGTACAAATTTTTCTTTAATGATTAGAAAAATATCTGTCCTGCTGGAAGGACCACTTCATATCTAAAATCACACATTTTATGTTAGGGCAAGGACCAACTGTCCTGCCGGCAGCTTTTTCTTTAATGTCTTTCAACATTAAAACGTTGTTGAAGTCAAGTTCACGTTCCTCGCACCAGCGTATCAAAGTGTTTGCAGCCAACATCGCTTCGTCACTACTGATAGTATATTTTGTCACCACGATCTCCTAAATCGTCGTCTTCAACATTAGACGCGACTTCTTGGATTATTTCTTCTTCTGTAAGGTCAGAGTCAAGGTTGTCGTCTAAGACCCATCTTCTCAGGTCTTCCGAAGATTCTTGTGGAACGTTCATATCATCGCAAAGTGTAAGCGTATCCTCTACAACATAGTCGTTATCTTCAGATTGGTTATTTCCGTTATCATTCTTTGGGACGAGTGGGTTTTCTAGCCAAATATTTTTCCAGTATTTTATTAAAGTTAAAGGCTTGACTTGGAGCCATGCAAATGCTGCATTGAGAATGGCATCCTTAATGTTAAATTTTCTTAAAATTGCTGCGATTTCTGTGTCAGGTTGGCCGAAGATATCCATCAGTAGGCGCTTTTTATATAATCACATTCTGATCCATGGGCTGCATCAGAGCAGTTGTATTTTTTGGCAAATACAAAACTTCTATGTAACCATCGGCTGTCTTAACTCTCAATGCCTCCGTGTTCGGATGTCCGGGAGCATTATCCGAGAGTAAAAGGGCCTTTAACGACAGATTTTTACCTTTCAAGTGTTGTTTGACCTCTGGAACAAAATCAAGGAAAACTTCTTGCTCGACTTTGACTCATATAAATCACTGGAAGAGATTCAATCTTGGTGTTCTTAAATGCCCTAGGGGACTTAGATTAATATATGACTACCAGAGTGATTTCAAGGACTGTGGGCTCGTAATAAACAGATATAACATCTGTATCACCAAACGCCACAACTTTGATGAAGTTTTCTTCCGGAAACGTTTTTTCATCCTGTTTTTGTTAGAAGTTGGTTTCATCAGCACACTTGTTCAGGCGTAAGGCCTAGTTAAGCGATTTTGGAGTTTAAGTTTTTGATAAAGTTAGAAACTTCTGTCTTATCGGCAGATAATTTCTCTCCGCTCATTTGTATGTAACGAATACCATGCCGCTTTTTGAAATTTTCAAACCAACCATCGCTGGCACGAAAATCATCTTCTTTTGTGATTTCATTATAAAAAAATTGAGCTTTCTGTTTTAGAATATGCCCAGAAATAGGGGCTTGTCTGTTTCTTTGCTGTTGAAACCAAGTATAAAGAGCTTCCTCAACCTGGGGATATTCGCCCATTTTGAGGGTTTTTCTCTTGGAGTCGTCTTCAACAGATTTTATAAAATGTTCTATTTTTACCCAATTTTTCACCGTAGGTCAACCGATACAATAGACTTTAGCAAGCATACCTATTAATAATTTCCCATTTCTCAGGAAGAGTTAAAGTTTTATGCTTACGTTTACTAATTCCACTTTTGCTCGCCATCACATAACTCTTAAAAAACCTAACAGTAAAATATTAAAGGTAAACAGATATATGATCGCGCAAAGTACATGTGCTCGTATCGCTACTGCACACAGCAAGCAACAAACGAAACTGCTGGATCGGGGAAAGACAGGTTGCAACGGGCGTCATCGCTGTATGTCTAGATCGATACGAGGATACGTCGGACTACCGAGCATCTCAGACTGTCAAATGTCGGACTATCGAGATTCAACTGTAGTAATAATTATCGGAGCTGCAAAAAAAAAACAACGGATTTTACAGGTTTCGAATATATTTTGACAGTTACAAATGTCGAATCTAAGAAAAATTATTGCCAAATGACAGCTGCCGGAAATATTTCTTAACTATCACATTTTGGTAGGACAATTAGAGAGAGAAAGGTTTTCGCAAACAGCGACGTCATCTGCGAAAATTGCTGGTACTCGCGCCACGCGGAAGAGGTCGTTGTTGGAAGGCCACATCAGTTTCTTTTCAATTTTGTGAGGTTGTTTCATTATTGCACCTCTTGAAGGATTTATCTTTTGTATTTTATTTATATTCAACGCACAAGCAGTTCAAACAATTTTTATTTTCAAGATATTACTTATTTTTTGTTTTTTGACAACACCGAGCCACAATTTTTTGTATGAAAAACAACCGGATTACAAAGTTTAAAATTTCTGGTCTCCACAAAATGGTAATCTACCATGGTCACCCGTATGGTATTCAGAAAATAAGTTTTGCAAAACTCAGTTTACGTACTGTAAAATAGATTTACTGTACCTTCCGCTACCATCTGCAAACATATCGAACAACCCATCTTCCAAACTAAATTCGGTACTCGAGTCACTCCAGAAGATATCTCCATTCGAAGCGATGGCTACAGAATTCGGTATCTTCGGCTTCTTTCCATCGATTTCAACATCCATCGATATTAGCTGTGTCTTTTCACCTTAAAAACAATATTTAAAAATTGACGGAACTATTATTAAATTATACAACGCCCACTCTATCTCTACACGCCCACAATAACTTACCAGTATTAACGTTAACTCTGTATATCCCGTAATAAGCATCGGCTACTATTAAAGTACCATCTTTGTCGAACTTCATACCCAAAGGTCTCCCGCAAATCCTCTCCTCGTGAAATCCCCTACATTTTTTCCCGATCCGAACAACAGGGATGATACGGTCCTCGACAAACTTCACGATCTGACCGTTATGTAAGGATGCATAAAGTACACCGTTGTAATCAGCGAATGATTCCGGTGCGTACAGATCACCCTTGTGCCATACAACTACTTCATTTAACCTTTCGTTTAAAGCGAGATTACCTTCTAAAGGTTGCGTTGGCGTTACACTACGAAAGAAAAAAAGATGATTAGAGATATACATCAAAATCGAATAACGTGGCTTGTTACAACTTACGGTTTAGAATCTGATATCTTGCAGTACGGTGGAATATTTGGCATGAACATAATTAATAGAAGTACCGTGAGCCCTTCGGTGGCTCGTACGGTCATGAAACGTATAATTTTACCCACCTCTATCGCCATTTCGTGAAGGTAATTTCTCGAGTTCCTTAAGCGATCCTTTAATGTATGCTGAACATGTTAAGTAAGGAAAAGTAATATAAACCGATATGAACTTTGGGAAAACGTGGGTTGAATGAATGACATGCAATAAAATTGTAACGTACAAGTTTACTTGACTTAAAAATACTGACGTGTAACGTAAAATCGATGTAATTTATTGGAATATGTACTGGCCCGTTGCTTAAAGTTTGTAAAGGAACCCAAATACCGTTATTTTTGTCAAATTAAATTGTGAACATAGTTAATACCGGCATTTTCTAATTCAGTACTGCCAATTATTATAATTATGGTTCCTAATAATTGCAGAAAAAAAATAAAAATAACCGCCAAAATAATTTTGCAATGCAATTTAATTAGGCTTAATATGATTAGAAATATATCTCTAATTAGATTTTTATAATTTTGAGAAATAAAACAGAAAAATAATGATTTAAATATGGATTATAGTTATTTTATTTTTTTCAAGATGTCATTAGAATAATAACGCGCTAATCATCTATATTTGAAATAATGTTTATAATTATTATCTAATTTTAATCTCATCATTCATAATAAATTACATGTTAAAAAAATATTTCATTTTTAAAATAGCTAATGGCAAAAATTTTAAAGTAATTGTTTTGTGTCCAGCATAATCGTATTAACCGTTAATTTTATTATCATAATTTATGTCCTATTGTTTTAATCTATAGTTGAATCCATAATTATACGTTCACGTGCAAATATTTTACAAAAAAATGGGCGATATAGTGGTATTGATTGAATCGTCTCTGTATTTATGACGAAATAAAATGTATTTATAGGCGCTACGAGTATAAGGAAAATTATATTCGCAATATAATCATCAAAAAATATCTGTATAATAAATTTGAAAAATGCATTATTATAAAGCATATTATGATATAGTAATAATATTTATTACAATATTATTGATATTATTTTTCAATGTAATCTTTTACAAGTACTTTACTGTTATAATTCGTTATCGTATTCAAAGGATAAAAAATGGGTGCATATTTCCAGGACCTCTTTTTGTATCCATTTTGTGCCGCAAAAAGAAAATTTCATGCTTATACGAATTTTCAACGAATGCTAAATAGTAAATACAAAAATAAAACGCCAGAATATACAAAAATCAAAGGAATTCTCTCCTATATTATGTTATTATAAGTTATAATGATGGGACAAATTAATTCTTTTTGCGCGGCACAAAATAAACACAAAAAGATATATATAGCGTGTACGAAGTTTCGAAATAGGGGGTGGCGGGGCTGTGGACATGTCCGCTGCGTGCGGACGTTCACCGCACAAGGGCCGCATTTTAAAGGGGGCGGCATCGGCGACAAAAACATATCGAAAGGAAAACAAAACATTGTCATAATTTGATGGCTGCTCTTCGGTTCTCGGGTTCTCTGCCGTGTAGAAAGGTTGTGGTACTTGACGTTTGGATCATCTTGTCGTGATCTTCTTCAGAAGTGAAGATCACAAGTACCACAACCTTTCTACACGGCAGAGAACCCGAGAACCGAAGAGCAGCCATCAACAGCGGCCGTGAAAGCCTGAAGACTACATTAACACACCTCTACGGGGAGGAAACGTTTACGCTTACGAAGAGACTGGAAGATCTACGACTAAAGAAATCAAAATTGCTGAGCCAACTCGCATTTCTCAACAGATGCAGAGACCAGAAGACGACACCACCATTCCTGAAAATCAAACACCACATCGAGACTCCTAGCGCCAGAAAAATACTTCAAAGAGCAAGCGATGCCTTATTTAGGGAGAGGATACACTACACCCGAATCCAATTTAATACGGTGGGGAATAGTTTATATGAACTACACTTGCACCTGAGCAACACGCTGAACAACAACATATGGATTAGCATTGATCGCCTAACTACAGACAAAGCCAGACATGAAGCGGAAGGCAAAATTCACGCAACTTCGCCAGAAAACCAGACCACCCAGCTCAACCTTGGATCAAGACCGAGTAGTAATAAATCTCTTTTCAAAACCACTTCAAGGGCCAGAGAAACAAGTTCTAGCAAACTTCACTTCTGAAGATCACGACAAGACGATCGAAACGTCAAGTACCACAACCTTTCTACACGGCACAGAACCCGAGAACCGAAGAGCAGCCATTAACAGCGGCCGTGAAAGCCTGAAGACTACATTGTCATAATTTGCATGTCTATAATTGTACAAGCGGCGGCCTAATCGGTATTGCACGCGGGCGTTCAAACGGCTAGCGGCGGGGCTGGGCACATGCACCCATAAAAAATTATTACTTAAGAGGGTCGTCTACCAGCTGATTTTTTTACAGCGGTGCCATATCTATATAATTCTTTAAAAAAATTATTTCAATATAATTTGAAAATTAGGATTCATACACATATTTCTGCAAATGTTTTACATCTACATATACAATTTTGTCTATTAATATTCGGTATTAACTTCACAATCCCTTTTCCCGTTACAGGCCGTTACCTTGATACGGGAATCGAGATTGCACTATTAATTTTTAGATTTAATTACTGAAATTTGCTATGAACATTCAAAATACGTCTACACATGTGTGCATCAAGCCCGATTTTAAAATACGTTTTAAATAAATTATAAAAACATTATATTAGGAAAAAATGTAACTATGGCAACATCGCCAACTGTCAAACGGTAGTCGGGCCCCGCGCCATCTTATGGTTACAATTACAATTAAGTTAGAGTTACAGTTTTCTTTCTCGATTCGGATAATACGGATTGCCGTTTGATTGAGAACAATGATCTGACCTATTCCTTTGCAACATAAATGAATTAATTATAAATAAAACCAGAAATACTAGACTAATATGTATGTACTTTCTAGGAAAGTAATGTACACAACATAGTAACGCAAATGTATTTATAACTAGGTTCTGCCATATAGATAAGCAGGGGAAGTCCCTACATTAAATGTCGTAATGTAGGAACTTCCCTACCAGATTCCCTACAACAACCGTGCTGTGACCGACGACAAATAGTGGTACCTCGGATAACCGTAACTCGGATAATAGTGTATTATTAATATATTTATTTTTTATAATTAATATATAATCATAATAATTAATTTGTTATGTCTCGAACCATAAAATATTTATTTCTAATAAGGGTGGTAGGTCGTTATTTAGGAAATTTAAGTAGTTCTCAGCATTAAATCGGTTAATTACAGTGGAGGCTTCATTAACCGGCACGTTCGGGACCACGGCCGTTCCGGTTAACCGATTTTGCCGGTTAATAGAATATAGGTAGAATAGATAGAATTAGGTTTAACCAGTGATATTCACGATCAAAACTAATCAAATCACTGATAGTACACTGTGCACAATCTGTATTTTAAGTATTGCATCACACCTAGATAAACTGAGGAACACTAAATAACAAAGAGAATAGCGCGCAAAGACCAATAGGTTGCCAATAGATTGGCGGGAAGTGTTTATTTACGTCTGCCAATGCCGGAGGCGACCCGAACGTAACCGGAAAAAAACCGATCGTGAGTCGCTCGGGTGATGCCGGTTAGTAGAGCCGGTTAAAAGAGCGTCTACTGTAGTACGAAAAGATCAAGAAGTTTATGATCTACAATCCCTGTCCAAACATTCACTGAAAATTGAGCTTGATAACTTCTGTAGTGCAGGGGCATGAGGATTTTCATGCACCTCAAATATATGTTGGTTGTGATAGTTGAAGACGTCATTTCTTGCAAAGGTCGCTTCGTCTGTCTACAGACCCATATACAGCACATTTGGTCGTGTTCAGTTAGCGCATCGGTAAGTTACCGGCAAGTACCGAATAGTGAACTGAATATCTAAATTGTAGGTATTATACTAATGGGATGAGATATTCAGTGCGGTACTTCACTATTCGGTACTAACCAACGTGCTAACTGAACACGGCCATTATCCCATGGACGGTTTAGTTCCGAAATAAGTCCAATGCTCCATGGACCATAAACGCATCTAATATGGACGTCCTAACAGCAAGGTCCATACTTTTTCGCATGGACGTCCATTTAAGGTTCGCTAAATCTATATGTGTCTAATACTATAGTATATTAGCATTATATGAATTATTATTACAAATATTGCTGTTGGTGTTTCTTTGCTAAGGAAAAATATGTGTTCATATTACGTTCATTGGCCGTAGGCTGACTCTTAATTGTACCGTTATATGGACGCCCGATAGGTCTTGAGAGGACCCACATTGGATATTTTTGTGCTATCTGGATAATGTTATCTACAAATCTGACACATCCTCTATGTTGTTCTAATAACCAGTTACATAAGATATCACGTTTCTCGTAATCTTCCCTCCAATAAATGATGCACTCTCACTTTATGGAAGAATTTATGAACGATGGCTTTGGAGACACCAACAACTATAGAAAGAGTGTGCATGCTAGTACCCGAATTATCTGCTACCATTTCCAGGGCTTCCTCGTTTAAGTTTGCGTCCCTTACATATCTTGATCGGCCTCTATCAGAATTAGCAGCAAGACGGATACTTCCTGTTTGTTTGAGCCTTCAATCTGCAGTCCGAATTACCATATGGTTGACATGTCTGCTATTGAGAAAATGCTCGGCGTAAACCTGGACAGCCCGATTACACTCCCCAAGAACCCAATCATGCCAACATACTGGTACTCTATAGGAACAAGAAAATGAAAGAGCACAGAGAAACGCAAATAAAGACACAACTAAACAGGGTCTGAAGATAAATGGCAATGCAAACGTCACGACTGTCAAAAAATTAAATTTCTACATTTTTATCACAATGCCATTGCACGCATAATAAATCAACAGGTCGCAGTGCAATATTACCCTTAATTAAATCTAAATCTAAAAATCAACACCTACTTCATTTTTGCAATGGTTTCACATTTTTTTTAAACGAAGATAAGGATGAATCGGAACTGAAATAAATAAAACTGCTCACATAGCGCTACAAAATTTATTCGGTGCTACAAACGTATACAAAGCACCCCAGAGAAAATGGATGGTATTCTAAAATCCATCGTAAGTTGCACAAATAATATTTATGTATCGTATATAAAAGATATGCATCAAAGCAAAACAAAAAAAAAAAAAACGAACTAAAGAAATTAATAAAACTCGTATAGATTGATAAAAAATAAGGGGGACGTGATCGTTTACAATATATTATATTAAAAAAAAAGGAATATTATCACAACTGAATATTTAAAAGTAAAGAAAGAAACAGTCACTGGTTGTTTCAAAATGTACATAGTAATAGTAAATAAGAAAAATAAGAGTATTAATCATAAATGAGACACAAAAGTAATTGCGATTAGAAAATTGGAAGTAAATTAATAAAATGCAGTCTTTTAAATCATACTATCCAAATAAAAATTTGGTTGTATTCAAGTTTAAAAAAATCAGTCTTAAATAGTAATTTTAATATCGTTTATATATTTTAGGAGTATTTTCTTTTTAAAGTAGACGTAAAAAAATTGTGTTCGAATTGGAATGTCGATTCATTGTATACCTCAATATTTTTTTCCATCTACTCTCTTTCTCTTAATCTTTTATTGATTTTATCTTACGAAACATAATCTTGTGTCTCATTTCAAGTCCTTTTATGTGTGGTTATTTTGGTAATGATCTTAACAACTGTATGTTCGACAATCATAACACACGGCTGTATAAAACATGTAATAATAATAATAATAAAAAAAGGAATGTACGTATATAGATATCAAAAAAATTAAAAGCCTTATCACTAAGTACAATACATTTTACATCTAATAAGATTTAAATTATAAATGAACTCAATAATTTTTTTTTCCATTAATGATTTTCAAATATATAATACTGCGATTACGTTTTTCTCTTTTCTGAATTTTTAAAAATAAAACAGAGTAAAATGCAGACTCCCGAAAAGGAATAGGATCTAATACAGTTAAAGACAATATTGTCTTTTTATATTTTAAATTTTAAAGTAATAACGTCTAATTAATCATTATTATAATATTAATAAATTTGGCACAATAGACCAAAAAAAAAATGGAAATAAAAGGAAATGCTTATCGCGTTTTTCTCTTAAAAAATCTTGTTTATCTATCATCGGTTTCCCCAATAAATACGAATAGTTAATATATGAGTAATAAGTTTCGATTAAAAGTGGGATATTTAAAAATCAATATGACGTAGAGTTAGTTCCAAATTTGAGTGTACACTATCATAATTTTCAACATTTTTATTTCGTACATTATATTGATTACTGTTTCGACACGCACTGCATGAAAAGCTCTTCGAACGCACACTGTCGATAAGTTCGATATATAATATAACAGCATATGTCATATTATCTATCAATAATGCTACTCAATTGCTGCTCTCATTATATCATTTCGAAAAAGTTGGAATTTTATTGTTTCCGTTTATAAAAATTAATAAATATTAAAATTTTATTACGATGGTGTCCGCTTAATTTTGAAACCAACCGTTTTCAGAATGATCGGTAAGTCATTGTATTAATTTAAGTTTGATAGATATTTTCTATTAAAATACATTTTTTAGACATATCGGAAGGAAAAAACTCACGATCTTGCACAAAAGTTGTCATAGATAATGCCCAAACGTTGCATGCTTCTTTGTTTATAGGTTGTAACAAATGTGCCTGAATAAATTTAATGCAAAACAATCTTTCCAACATTTAGTTTAAAATTTATACTTCTAAAGTGTTTTTCGTACCAGTTCGATAGATATTTTCTATTAAAATGCAATTTTTAGACATATCAGAAGAAGAAAAAAAAACATCTTCTACGAAAGCCATAATAAATAATGTCCAAACATTGTGCACATCTTTATTTAAAAGTTTTTTGCAAAGGTACCTGAAGTAATTCAATGCAATGCAAATGTTTAGAAACTAGCATTTTTTGTTGGGACACATTCTGAACTAGTCGATTTTGTTAGCCCGATATTAAAAACCACTTTTAAAATGCAAGAAATTAGATATTCAAATTTTTAATATGTCACCATTTTAAAAACAATACTTTGACTTACCGATCACTCCAAAAATATACATATCATGGAGTAAAATGTATAGAGAGCCCGATACTGTAAAAGTGTCCGTTGTGAATGATTTAAAAAATAAGAAGTGGAAAAGAACGGATAATGTTTACATCAATATTAACCATTGATAAGTCTTGAAATATTTTTATTATAGTTAAGAAAGTGCGAGAGGTGTATCATCCCAAAAGGAAATTACGCCTCAACACTGACAGTGTTCGAATCTGACTTCTCTTCGAGCTTTTTCACTTTTATTTCTTCGTCGCTCGTGTTATTTGCGACACCACCGTTATTTTTAACGTCATCACCATTCTCTACACCATCGGCACTACTACTATTAGCACCACTGTTACTGTCCGTACCATTCGCTAAGTCACTCTGATTCTGCATCGCTTCACTTGTCGTTGCTTCACCGTTTACATTTTCAGTTTTCGATGATGTCTGTTCGGTTTCCATTTTTTTCTCTCTGCAGTTGCATCAGAAGATTTAGCTTCCGTTCTACTTTCTTCGGGTTTATCTGAATCTTTCGCTGTTTGTATCGAACCCTCATCTTTCGTTACTTTCTCAGAATTTTCATTTGTGTCTTTATTTGTTTCGGCAGTGTTTTGTTCTGTTTTCTTCGTTTTCTCCAATTTATTTATACATGCTTCAGTCGTTTTATCTTCCATATTTACATCTTTCGTTACAGTTTCAGTCTTAGCTTCAACCGGTTTAGTTTCAACAACTTTGTCGTCTTCCTTCTTATTTACATCCTTTGTTGATTCTTCAGTTTTATTTGCATCATCTTTCGTATTTACATTCGATGATACATCGACTGTTGCTGTTTTCGTTTCCATATTTACAACATTCGTTTTATCTGTCGACTCTGTACTGGTTGTCGCTACCTCTTCAGTCTTCGTTTCAACTTCCATGGTTTCCATTTTCTCATCAACCTTACCACTTGCTTCGGACGGCTCCTTCGTACAAATTCCATTCTGCGATTCTAAATTTTTAGTTTCGTCTTTCTTTTTCGATTCATCCTTAGTAATATCCTCATCTTGACTCGATTCTAATAGTTTATCTTCGTTAATTGTGTCCATCTCCTCCTCTTTCGTTTCACCCTTGTTTGTGCCTGTATCGTTTGTGCTTATTACATCCTTCTTTATCGTTTCTTCTGATTTTTTATCTTCGACTTCCATTTTATTACTTTCTTCGACATTTTTAGTTTCACCATCTACCAATTTTTCCTCTTTAGATGGTTTTTCCGTCGCTTTCTTTTCCTCAACGACTGGTTTATCTTTTAATTCTGATTTCTCCTTTTCCTTAACATCCTCCTTCTTTTCTTCTATATTTTGGTCTTGTTTCGGACCTGTATCATTTGTGCTAACTTGTGACGTCACATCGTTCTTTTTAACTTCTACATTTTTCGCTTGAACATCATCTGTTTTGGCACTAATTTCACTCGATTCCGTTTCCATGGAATCGGCTTCGTTCTTGACGATTTCCTTTTGTGCATTAGTTTCGGAAGATTCAGTTTTTTCTACAATAGGAACATTATTTTCTTTAGAGTCTGTTTTTACTTCTGTTTTATTATCATCAGTCTTTTCTGTAGTAGTTTCGATTTTTGTTTCCTCTTTCTCGGGCTTCTTATTTTCATCAGTCTTATTATCGTCTATCGTTTTAGCATCGTTCGCTAATTTAGTTTCGACTACTTTCGTTTCGACTTCCATCTTATCGACTACATCTTTCGCAGTTTCCGCACTCTCGGTCTTATCGGCGGCGACTTCTTTGGAAGCAGCCGGTTTCTCGACTTTCTCTTCCTGCGGTTTTTCCTCAGTCTTCTCTACAGTCTTATTTTTCGTTTCGTCGCTTTTCGGCGGCGATTCTTCAGGAGCTTTCTCAACAACTTTAGGTTCCTCCGTCATTTCTACGTCCTGATCACCTATTACAGCTTCTGTCGCAGCGGATGTTTCTTCGGTTTTGCTCTCTGACGCGGTCGAAGTGGATTCTGGAGTAACTTTTGCGACAGTTTCCGTTGCTTTCTTTTCTTCTGTAATAGAAACAAAATGTAAAATTAGTTCCAGGTCATAACTAAGTCATATGTTAAAGCAAACTTAAACATGGATCTTTGAAATTTATTTAGGTAAACCGAAATTAAGATATATCCTCTTACGTTGTATGAAAATGGTTGAATTTGTAAATGAGATTGAAGATTTTTTCTTTACTTTTTACGTAGCAAGCTAACCAATTGTTATTTTTGGGGTTTCATTGAAACCGCCGAAAAAAGCAAGAACTCAACCACCTGCTGGGAAATTGATGGCAACAGTTTTCTGGGATTTCTGGGATGAAGCAATGTTTCATATCAGTGGAAGCGTCAACAGACATAATCAGCATTATTATTCTGTCGAAAATCCAAGAATAGTTTGGAGGACATGTAGTGGGGCCATATTTTTTTAATGGACCATTTAATTACCAAGATTAATTCAAAATTTGCCTCTAACTATCCAGGCACAAGATATGTGGTTACAGCAAGATGGAGCCTCGGCCCATTATCCACAACCAGTGAGAGCCCTATTAATTAATAACTATGAGAATTGCTGAATCGAAAGAGGAGGGCCAATTTTTTAGTCTGCGAGGTCGTCCGACCTAACAAAAAAATATTAGAAAAACTGGTAAACCAATTCCACATAAATGCAACCAGAATCTATAATGTTGATGAGACTGGCTTTACCACCGTATAAAAGAAAAATCAGAACATTTTTTCTTAAAAGGGCAACAGGCAAGTTGGCACTGTAGCTAGTGGTGAGAGAGGAGTAAACATCACTCTAGTACTTTGTACTAGTGCGGCAGGGCATTATGTTGTGCCAATGCTTATTTTTAAAAGGAAGCTAAGGGTGGTAGAATCTGCAGGTGGTGCTCCGCCAGGATGCTTCGTTGAAATTTGATTTGAAAATGGCTTGGATGGTTAGCCGCAGGCACCTAGGCGTTAGCCCATATCCTGCAATTTTCAGGTACCACACCGCACATAACAAGTTATGTGCCTTGAAACTGTCACCCACTATCTCACCGCCCGCACGAGACCGACACCTCTCGGAAAGGACCGGCGAGCCGGAGGGCTCCTCTCCCCCGTGCTACCCATGTTAGACAAGTTTCCTTGTCAGCGTTAGACGGGTCACCGCTGGAGACGCTTTAGCGAACTCCTACCTCACATCTAACCCCACGGGGCCTAGGCCTCCTTGCAGATGGCAACTATCGACCAAGCGGAAACGGAATCTGGGCGTGAGGTACAACCAGCCCGCCCGTGAATTAAGCCTGAACTACGGGGACGGCCGGGCCGAAGCCCTACCCCAAAATGCCAACCACGCCAACTCTTTCGCCCCTCCGGCGATCAAGTATCCGCGGCAGCTACAGTGAAACCGTAGGGTCCCAGAGTCACCGAGTTGTTTTAGGATGAAACCAAAGGTTTCCCCAACCAGACAACCAGCGGGCGGACTACTCCTCGGCGAACCGACTTTTGTCCTCCCCTACTATCTTCGCCAAATTCTCCCGCCACGCCCGTTTCCCTGAGTGTGGCCACCAAGGATAGGGTAGTGCAGCTGCAGAGTTCTCTAGGTAAGCGCCGTAGGGTGCCTCACTTACCCACCGTATATTCCGACGGTTAGCGGCCGGACACCGGAGCGTATGCCCATGCCTACGCCCAAGCATCCTCCGCTATATACGAAGTCTACTCCCGCCACGCCCGTTGCCCTGAAACTATGAAATCAGGGATTGGGTAGTGCAGCCGCAGAGTTTTAAGGGTCGACGCTATAGGGTGAACGCCGACCCTATGCTTCGTTGAAATATCATATAATGAAATATTTTATATGAAATGTAATATATTACTATTATAATGGAAATACAAAAAAAGCGAAAACACGCCAACGAGAATATCTGCACATTTATCGCAATATAAGAAATCGACATTGGCATGTGAGGTCTTGGTTGCAACGAAGATAAAAAGGCAAATCTAGTTAATAAGGACTTTCAAGACGACCCTGGTCAATTTAAATCATTTTTACGAATGAATGACAAATACGATTTTAATACTTTCTCAGCCTAACAATGTTTTATAAAAAGAACACAAACATAAAAAACTTCACTAATCATGAAAGTTGGTAGTAAATTTTAATCTAAAATGTAACCATAACTTCATAAATTTATTTGACCGTGTAAACTGGGCTTTACCCTATATAGGATTCTCGTCAGCGCTGATGATGCTTCTGTCACCTTACTTATTTGGAAGGAGACAATATCTTAGCCTAACAGCTGGTGTCCCGCAGGGTTCGATTCAAGCACCATTACTGTTTTTGATATTTATTATCGATATATCAACCGCTGCTCTCTTGTAAACTGAACTAATCTGAAGCTATTCTAGGATATTAATACCGTGAATAACTGTAGAAAGCTATTGAAAGCATTGTATTGCGTTTTTGTCAGGTTTAAATTAGAAAACATAATTAATGATGCAAGTGCATTCAACGCGAGTTTGGTTGATAACAGGTATACATAAGTACCGATAAAATCAGGAATAATTTGCCATACCTCCTTTATCGGTCTCAACTGCATCTACTTCCATTGCTTCGACTGCAACTTCTATCTTGTTCTCCTCTTTCTTTTCGGCAACAGCATTGTCTTTAGTTTCCGTTTCGTTTTCAGTTTTAGCTACTTTTGGTGGAGGCGCCTACACACATAAAAAATACAAAAAAAAAATTAAGAATGATCGAGGAAATTAAATAAATAACACAATAAAAAGAAAATATACAGCTTTGTATGTATAAAAATATATTCAAGAAGTAATAAAAACAAAAAATAAAAATAAATGCAATCTCTACAAGCACTTACAACTTTAAAATTATAGATAAAACAGACCCCTAGTAGGAAGAAAGGACTACAACAGAATTTACTCCACGAAAGATAAACATCTAAAATTGAGATTTTTTAAAGTATTTTCTACGATCACACACCTCTGGAGTCTCGAGTTCTTCATTCTTCCGTTTCCCAGATTCACCCGTAGGAAGCTCAGTTAAGGAAGATATAATTGTGAAACCGGCACTATCCGCTTCGGCAATTTCAACGTTGCCTTCACGTTTAATCAGTATAGCTGTAGCACCTGCTTTCTTAGCGGCTTTGGCTTCTGTAAAATTATAAATAAAAAATTAAAATCATAATTTGGATCTATTGATAGTTTACCTTCAATTTCATCGTTAATATATATCAATTCTTCTGGGGTAATAGACAATTGCTCGGCTATCTTAACATAGCTGGTGTCGTCTTGTTTGTCGCCAACCGATAAGTCGAAATAATTAGAAATATGATTGGATAGGTCTCCTTCGGTGGTGTGTTTTAAAAAGAGTTTTTGAGATTCTACGGTGCCTCTAGAATAGACGGCTATGCGTTTGGTTTTCGTCCAGATTCCTAGAGCTTCAGGGACATCGGAATATACACTACGAATAATAATAATACGATTACATATGTTCGGATAAATCAATTATTAATTAATATGAACTTACTGCGGTTTTAAAGATCCATCATCGTAACCTTTCTTGTATGTTAATTCCTGTATTTTCTTAACGGTGGTAAGTGTGTCGTCTGGAGTCTTCAGCGTAGATTTGCATTTTTCTATGACCTTCTCGATTGACAGCTCCTCATTTTCCGGGGAAAGCTTTTTAACCAGAGCTTTTACGCTTTCATCATCCCAGTTGGCTTTTAGATGTTCTTCGAGGTGTTTTTCAGCGTAAGGAAAAAGTGTCTCCTGAAACAAATAATAATATAGTTCGATATATATCAGCACATTACATAAAAAGAAGAAATTCATGTAATATTAAATTATGTACATAAGAAAAGTTTGCTTTTGGAAACACCCTGTATATTGTTTTAAAAACGAATAGGCCATTTAATTGCAAATTCAAAAATGTATAATTGTGTGCATTTATTATGATTATCTATCAAGTTATCACTTACAATAAAAGATTATAAGACGTTGATAGTACTTGTAATTGAGATCTTAGTGGCCTAAGAAAACAAAAGTAGAGCTCTGATAAACAACAATTGTAGCTGTCAAACGAGAAAGTGTAGTGTTTGCAGGAGTTTGTGCTCAAAATGGTGCAATTAAATGAAAGCAAACTACACATTTTTGAATTTGTAATTAAATGGCCTATTCGTTTTTAAAACAATATACAGGGTGTTCCATTTAAAATTTGAAAGCTGGATTATAATTCGGATATCTTCATTTTATGCAGAATAATGGATAATATTCAAATGCCCAATTTCGTAGAAATATCTTCAAAACTGCTTGAGATATTTAAGTGTTTCCATACTTTTGCCCACCACTGTATTGTATGTTATAATAGGGCAATGGATCAGGATCAGGGAAGTCGCCTCGATCGTTTCATCACACCCCACTATTCCTCATCCCACCAAACCATCCTTCTCTTTAAGGAAAAGGAAGCAGTGAGGAGTGGTGAAAATTTCGAGGCGATTACCTGTCGATTTGGTGTGGTTCATATGCTGGGGTCTTTATAGCAGACGACTACCCCCATTCCTACGTTACCGATAACCCAAATATTGAATTGGTTCAAGGTCAATGAAAAGCAACAACAATCTCTCAATATGGTCGGTAATAGAGAACTCCGTCAAATATTCTAACAAATCACGTCCAACCAAACGAAATAAGACAACATTTGAAGGATCAAAAACTGATTGGAAGATAATAGACAAGAACAAAGAAATAAACCACTGTTTAGATCGATATGCAGGACATGAAGGAGAGACAAGGAATTGGAAAACGACAAAACGAAAGGGGTCTTATCATAAGACGACTTATTTTGGCGAAAGACTCTTTGTTGTTGCAAGTATGTCATGGAAACAAAAAAGATAATTGTAATTAAAAAGGTCATATTCTGTCAAAGTGAAAATGAAATCGTGATAGTGAGCGATTTTTTTGTAATCCTTGGCATGTGTCAACAAATTTTTCAGAAAATTGACCACAAGTTTAATTCAAAATATCCGAAACCTACCAAGTTCTCCCATTTGGGGAAATAATTTTATAAATTTTTTTTAAGTGGCTAGATCCATTTTTGTAATTAATTAACAGGCAATGAAAAAATCTTCTCGGTTATTTTCAACCTTCGTCCTGGCAATCTAAAAATGGAATAATAGAATGAGTAGGTAAACTACAAGCATATGGGCTCAGTCACTCGACGTAGACACGCTGTGTATAAGCTGTATTTTGCCAGCTAAAACCTGTGTAAAACCACCAAATTGTCATAATTATGACAGTTTGACAGGTTGTAGCTGTCAAAATACAGCTTATACAGCGTGTCCACGTCGAGTATATAGTTTACCTACTAGAATGTGTTTGAATAAACTGGTGATCATATTGAACGTTTACATTAGAGTTCTGTCAACATTGTTCTTGTCCGTTATTGCCTTCGGTTTCCATGGCATACTTGAAAAAGCAAGGAATATTTCGCTATTTCTTAATTTTTCATTGAAATAATCTCGATAGAGCTTTCGAATGCTGTAAAAAAATACTAGGTACCATTTTTAAAACTATTTAAGACTATTTGATAATTTTTGAATGCGACTTTTGAAAATCAGCCTATTCCCAAACAATACAAAATAGGAAAGTGGATGGGACATCAGGAGTTAGCACGGATTTCTAGCTACCTGCTCCACAAATTTGGTTTCCTAATTTTCAACGGTTCGTGAGATACGAGCCATCATTAAGTACATCTATTTAAAGGGGTTAAAAAATAAGCAGATTTACGAAGATATGCTTAATACCCTTAAATATTGGATTGCAAGCTTTAAATTGAAGATGACCACCAATCGGAAGGGCCAGTGTCCCTGTCCATCCCCGAAAATGTCGATGCAGTTCAAGACATGATTTTGTCAGATCTTCGAATTGGACTAAAACCTGAGGCATTGAATATTTCATATGAGCACATCATCCATTATATAGTTTGTTTTTTTTTTAACGTGGTGGGTGCTTAGTTGCAGTGACTCCGTAAACTGTAGCGCTTGTCTGGCTATCACTGCAACTCTAGCGGTGCAGTTTTTGTGTGTGTATGTTGTGTTCAATTGGCTTTGTGACAGCATCATATCGCCTTTTATGATGCCGCGCTGTTAATCACTTTGCTCCCAACAGCGAATGGCAAGTCGATCCGGGATTAAACTCTCTGAAAAAATGTCACCGTCCCTCCAGAAAAAACCCCGGCGCCTGTCCTCTCATAATAGTCAGCCGCCTAACCACTGCGGCCATCGACCCGTTTTCCCCCCAGTTCACGTCGATTTGAACAATTTTTGAAAAATTTCTGCAAAATATTGACCGAAAGTGTGCAAGGATGAAAGGATCACGTTCGATCTGTGTCCGGTTTGAAAATGATGACTTCTTAAGCCTATGGATGAAACTTGGGTACATTTCTACGACTCCGAAATCAAGCATGAATCGATGGAATGGAGACACTCTAGTTCTCCAAAGCCTAAGAAGTTTGGCGTTCTGCTGTAAAAATTGTTGTTTCAGTTTTTTGGGATTGCCATGGAGTAATCATGAGGAGGGGTTCTCGAGGGTGGAACAATAAGTGGGAATTATTACTCGACTGCCCAAAGGTGTTTTGTTTTTTTTTGCAGAACAATGCTCCTGGACACAAACCGCATGTTGCCATGCAAAAAATCCATGATTTAGGATTCGAATTACTGAAAAAAAAGGTGATAGAAGCTGTGGACGACCGGTTTGTAGAGCAAGATAAAAAATCCTTTTAGAGGCGTTGCAAATTTTATTGTAATTGCTTCTATAATAGGCTAAGAATTGCCTAAGAAATGCCTTCTGAACTAGCATATCTGCAGAAGAAACGTTGAAGTTTGATTCGTCTAGAATTTATAACTGTCAGATTTAATTAATAGAAATTGCGGATGGAGTTCATAAAGTAAACGTGGCAAGTAAAGCTATTTTTAGCTGCACCAGCTATTATGACAAGCGACACCTAACGCCTAGGACACTTAAATAGTAACTATCTAACCAGGATGAATAATCTAAACCAACAATTGAATCGGATATTTGGAAAAGGGAACATGTCCAGAAAATTTAATTTTACAGGAGACAAAAAAAAACTAATTTAACGAATCCAAGTAAAACTTTTGATAAATTACTTTCTTTGATTTAGTAGTACTTTGTGTAACTGGTATTTTTTGACGATTATAAAAAGAATAACTGTCATATATAAGTTTTTATTTAAAAAATTAAGTAAAAACACTTTAAATTTACTTATAATGGGTTTATTATACATCAAAAGCGTATTTATGTCAAAATGAAAATTAAAAATCTTCTTCAGGACGTTCCTCTGCCTCTGTTATTGGCCACTGGATCACACTATTGTAAAACTCGATTTCCTCTTTAGGTACGTATTGCAGAAGACTCTTGATATTGTTCATTTTTTCTTCCATTAATAGGAAGCTTATCAGCGTAGGCTCTGTAAGATATTACTGTAGGCAACTCTGAACGAAGATGTCGTGGTTTTGCTAGACTAAATTTTTCACTAACAAAGCTATTGATGGATGGCCGTACAAGAAGAACTCCAGGATCTGAGAAGTAGTATTCGAAATAGCAATAACCAGCTATTTTCAAAGTTCGTTGAGAAAGGTTCGACAAAGTAACAGATCCTGGAGATGTTGCCTTTTCAAACCGAACGTAGGATAAATGTCCTTGTCAGTAATATAGTAAGAGTCGGATATATTTCCCTCTCGACACAACTGATGTATTTATGTATCATCTTTAGTCGGGCGGCAAAATCTCAAAATGGCCAAAAAATTGGACATTTTTCCTTTTCCAAATAACCAATTCAATTGATAAACACTTTTGTGTTGTATATGAGTAGTGTTGCGAATTTCGAAAGTTCTTTTAAAGTTTTTAAACACTTTTATTTTTAATGAAGAGTCCTGCAGAAGAAATGGCTTCCGAAGAGCCATCATAATTTCAAAATGACGATTTCGACAGTGAAGATGATCTTCCATTATCAACGTACCAGGCCCCAAACCGTCGAAAACGACTAACTTCGAAGAACGCAAAAATACAAACCAACTATCGGTGGAAGACGATGAATATAATCCCTAATTTTCCGAATTGGAAAAAATCTCCGGGCCAAAAAACTCTCTAACACCTTTAGAGCTATTCTCTTTATTTATAGATGACGAGGTGATTTATTTGATTACAAACTTTAGTAAATTATATGCAACACAACACAATCGCACTGGAGGTGTTTTATTAGGGTGTTGTTACTTTCTGGGTATAGCCAATTTTCCAGACGGTCAATGTACTGGGAAAATGGAAATGATTCTGGAAATAAAGTGGTCTACCCTGCTGTATCAAGGGATCGATTTAACTTTATAATGTAAAACATTCACCTCAATGATAACACTACTCTAGATAAATCGGATAAGTTCAGATGGTTCCATATTATGGTGGTCATGAGTCGGAACAATTCATTTGAGGTAACCCATCCGATGGGGTTATAAAATATGGGTAGGCACCACAAGACAGAGTTATATATCGAATGGTTTGAACCATACCAAGATAGGTACCAAACAGAATTTGAAACTGCCCACTAAAGCACGCCAAAGTTCTCAAAAAGGAAGCAAAAGGCAGTTTTGTGTATTCTCTCATTTAAAAAGAAGACATTTTAGTTTGTAAGTGGAACGATAACAACATTGTCACAATTGCTTCCAATGTGATTTCGGTATTTCCTACTCAGCAAGTAAAAAGATTTTCCCAAAAGGAGAAGAAACACATAAACATTGAACAACGCCTTCTTATCAAAAAATATAATGCGAATATATCTTTTCTTTTCGAAGATGCATTGCTTCGGGGCTACTAGAGACATTTAAGAAGACAAGGAAGTGAGGGCCCTCCAAGCAAAGTAAATATCACAATATGGAATTCGACAGACTTAACCATCTAGTGGCCTATCGAGAAAAGCAAACAAGATGTGCTTTTTGTCACAAACAGGCAGCATTCAGATGTCAAAAATGCGATGTTGCATTACATCCCAAGTTATGTTTCATTAATTATCACACTATAGAATAAAATTTTGTTTCTAATATTTTTAAGAATGTAATTTTTTTATCACAGTACATATAGTTGTTTGAATTGCTACTTCTGTTTAAACATATGCCTCTAATCTCGGAAACTATTGCTCAAAAAAAAGTGTTTATAATCAAATAACAAACACATCCTCAAAATTTTAAGTGAAAAAATACAATTAAAAACAAGTTTCAGGAGTATTTTAATCAATCTATTAAGATTGGCAAATATAATACTAGGTATTAATATGGTCAAAGATGTGTTAGTTAGTCCAATCTACTAAGTATTGGGGATTATAGAGGGGCTTGTCAATTTGAAATTAAAAAATCGACAGCATTTACTATCGGCGACATCTATATTTACTGTATTCTTTGAACAATGTATTGGGGATTATAGAGGGACTATTTTAAAAACCCATTTAAGGACCATCAAGAACAAAACTTCCAAAAGCACCCGATACGCCGACACGATCCCCTGACATCAACCCCCATCGAACATTTTGGCGGCGATGTTTTAGATAAAAGAATTAGAAAATGCCACATTTCTTCGAAATTCGACCTTAAAATTGTCTTGCTGCAAAAATTGGTGAAGATAAGCCAGGAATTACATTATACCATGACTTTCTGGCGGCCCCTCTTAGAAGTTTTTACTCCTGAAGAAGCGATTTGGTATGACGTGATCAAAACCCGGCAATCCTCATGTGACATAACCTCTTGCTCATAATTCAATTAGAAAATCACTTGAAGATGGGTTAGGTTAATAAACAAGCTAAAGTAAACCCTGTCTTTGTTGCTTTCTTTTCAATTCATGTTAAATAAGTTTTAAACCCTGTGCCACCACCCTGTTTACATGAAAATTCAATTCTGCATGTAAACATAGTAATAGATAAGTTAACGGGAGTTATCGTTTAAAATAAGACAGTTGGTACCGATTTTTGGCTCACTCTGTATAGGGTAAAGTTAGCCAATTAAAGATTTTAAAATTGGCGGGAAATTCAACTTCCTTTCATTCATTTTAGATCACCCTGCACTTAAATTATAACCTAATCTAGTAAAAACTTAAATCATGGAAACAAATTTATGTATTTAGTTATAAATTGTCATAATAATCTATTTATCGTTTTAGATACAACAATTTAACATATTTCTTCACATTTTACTTTTTATGAACAACCATCGTGAATCACCCTGTACGTATGTATTTTTACAAAACAAGAAATAATACAAACATTCGTCCTGTTTACCTCCGAACAGCGGACATTCACGAAAACACAGCGGGTGTCCGTTGTTGAGAGGTTATACTGTATTTGACAAATCTACGCAATCGCCCGGATAATCTCCCGCTCACTTTAAAACAAACGCAATCCTCCCCGATCAACGTAACCGAGATAACGTATACGTAACATCGCAAACAAATCTTAAGTTATTATTAAATAATAAACTATAAGCGGGCTTTAGAATTGTAATAAATAAGTAGGTTCTGAGAAAGGAATTTAAATTAAAAACAATCTAAATCCAAACAAAAACCTATCAGATAAGATAAAAGAGTACAGTTTATAAATCCTTTTAAATATCATTAAGCGCGTTAAAGAAATAAAAACGTCGCCGTTTACGCAAAAGTACCTCGGGAAAAAATAAAATATATTTATCTATATGTATATGTTACGATCGTTATATTTTAACGAAGAGATCAAATACGGAACGAGTTGTTATTTTGCCTAGACTGTACTCCAACTCTGCTCTCTCCTAAGGATGAATGCACTGTATTCAACAAGGGATACATTTTTACCTGCCCAAGGACAGCAACTACTACGATATGGGGTACAAGAAAATATATCGACAAACACGTGCGAGATATTTTCAATTTTCTCGATTAAACAAAAATATAACGTTTTTAAATCTAAACACAAATATATAAGGTTCTTTTTTAATCCCCCTCTTTTTGCGAATTGAGGAGGAAAAACGCAACTTTCTCTGTCTAAAGCATTCGGGAAGTAAATTTTGTGCATTACGGCTTACTATAGAGCAGCTCAGGCTCAAAATTCACGTCCCATCATGTCCTAATTTCTCATCTTGATTTTCCTAGCGTGTCCCGTATTAAATGCAGTTTATTCAAGACGAGTTTCGAAATACCACCGGGCTCATTGAAAAAACAACAGGTGTACGCTACTATAACGTCCGTTATGGACCGAAAATTTGAAAAATGTTCCTTACCTTAATGAAATTTAAGGAGGTGATTGTACCGGCTACATCCAGCAATATCACCGATGTTGTACGCTTTTCTGAATTACTGTTTGCCGTTGAAGACTCGTTTTCTGCACTCATATTGTTCCCGTTAGAGTCCACGTTCCTCTGACTAGATGTGTACGTCCCCTAAAGGTGATTTTTTTGTCAAAAAACGATTAAAACGGGCAGTTATACGGCAGTGGGATAACTTTAACGGAGCCTATCTTAAAAATGCCTGTGCGAAATACGTGCAAAATGGCAAGACCGGTGATGCGAACGCATGCGCACTACTTTGTATATAAACCGATCGTTAACGGTCACGCACGAACAAAAGAATATTATTACCAATAGCAAACATCAAAAATCACTATCCCTATCGGATATATTGAGAGTTAGAATAAAAATCGGATATTTTTTAATTAATAATTCTCTAAAAAAAATATTAAGAATTAATCCGTTCTTATTATTAAACAGAATGTTCCAATATTCCAAAATTTGTATTAAGAAAATGGTGCCAACATCAAAACTTTTAAATAAAATATTTTGTTGACAGTTATCTCGTAAACAAAATAATAATTTTAAAACTATAGAAGTTCTTATAGCATTAAACAAATTCTATGTAGCTATAGTAGCTCTTATAGCTTAATTTTTCTTCTAGAATAACGATTTCATTATACAAGTTTGAGGTAGCAATCAATTTTTATTGTAAAATGTAATCTTCCAAGATTTCAAAATTTAAATCAAGAAAAGGGTGCCAACATAGAAACCTTTAAATAAAATATTTTGTTGACAGTTATCTCGTAAACAAAATAATAATAACTTTAAAAATTAATTTATATAACATTAAATAAATTGTATACAGCTTTAGTTTAATTTTTCTTCTAGAATAACGATTTAATTATACAAGTTTCAGGTAATAATCTACCTTTATTATCAAATGTCGATTTTCAAGATTTCAAAATTTAAATTAAGAAAGTGGTGCCAACATCAAAACTTTTAAATAAAATATTTTGTTGACAGTTATCTCGTAAACAAAATAATAATTTTAAAACTATAGAAGTTCTTACAGCATTAAACAAATTCTATGCAGCTCTTATAGCTTAATTTTTCTTGTAGAATAACGATTTAATTATACAAGTTTGAGATAGCAATCAATTTTTATTATAAAATGTAATCTTCCAAAATTTCAAAATTTAAATCAAGAAAATGGTGCCAACATAGAAACCTTTAAATAAAATATTTTGTTGACAGTTATCTCGTAAACAAAATAATAACTAAAAATTAATTTATATAACATTAAATAAATTGTATACAGTTTTAGTTTAATTTTTCTTCTAGAATAACGATTTAATTATACAAGTTTCAGGTAATAATCTACCTTTATTATCAAATGTCGCCTTTCAAGATTTCAAAATTTAAATTAAGAAAGTGGTGCCAACTTTGGAAGAAAATATTTTGTTGACGATTATCTTTTGTAAGCTGTAAAAACAAAACTATGGTTTTTATGTAAGAAACTGACATTTTTATTATACAGCGTGGACCATAAAGTTTGTAACATACGAGAAAACATTTTGTTATTATGTCACGTGATCTCCAATATGGCGGCAATTTTTAAAAATTTATTACGAATGTGTAAAAACTTAGTTGTAAAAACTTTTTCAGTTATTTATTGTAAACTTTGTAGCCCACGCTGTATAATGAATAGATAAAGATATAGTTTGGATAATAATCTATCTTTACTGTCAATTCCAAGATTTCAAAATTTAAATTAAGAAAGTGATGCCAACATAAATACTTTTTGGTTGTGTAACCAAATTAATATCTTAAAAACAATAAACTAAAAGAATTAACTCAATTACTTCGCAGATATTAATCTATTAAGTATGCCAATTCCATTAAATGCTTGATATTTTTCTTTAGTATGTGAATTCATTTTAATATCGTACATTTGAAAAATAAAAATTTATTAAGAATTTAAAATACGCGCTTTCATCATAATAAAATAGGAAATTCATAGATGGCGCAATAGTACCAATTGTTTAGAAATTTAGAATCAAGAATATAGAACTATAATTTTTGTATTTATATAAGGATTTTAAAATATATTCAAAATCATGCATTGTGTACACATTAATATTCGTACTGTAGCTTTTATTCTTCTATCATTGTTAATACAACACTCAGAAATGTGTACGAAATTAAAAATCTCAACTATTTTATCATATACTATAATAATTACATTTATTTGCAGCTGATAATCGAATGGACATCAACTCCAAAGATCAAAACATAAAAAATAATACTAACAATGAAGAACCTATACGTCCTATAGTATAATAATATAAGTTCCGTAAAACTTAAGCCAATACTTACCGAATTATCTTTTAGAATGGAGATAAAATTATCCCTTGCACTTCAAATTCAACACTATGTAAGGAATTAATCCCAAATTGTATCGAATGCAACTTTAACATGTCCTGTGTTTATGGGGAAGAATTGAACGTCTCATGTATCGCTAACCATTATGTCAAATGCAAGGTAAAAACACAAATTATTTATTATAATGTTATAAGATAAAATTCGATTTTTATATAATTAGGGTGAAAAAAAGTTTGAACGGAGCATGATATGCCGATATTGCTATCAAACGGAAGCTTGGGAGCATACTTGCGATTTAAAAGCGGATTGTCATTCCGTTTCGATAGTGAATTCGATTTATCAGACGAATTGCACTGTACACCCTGATATTTTATGCCTCGGTAAATATCTAACGATAAATTTTAAGTATCCAATTAAATAAGATTGTTTAGGTCGGAGGACTTTTAATAAAAACGTTCGATGTAATTGGACTAGGGGTTACCGTTGGTCGACTGCCATGGCTTTGAGTATAACTTTGGGTGGATTCGGAGCAGATCGATTTTATTTGGGACATTGGCAGGAAGGGATCGGAAAATTGTTTAGTTTTGGTGGTTTAGGTGTATGGACGTTGATTGATGTTATATTAATATCGTTACATTACTTGGGACCGGCTGATGGATCTCTTTATATATGAAAAAAAGCAATTTTTCTGCTGTTTTTACTGTGATATATATTTCTTTTATGTATAGCTTATGATTAAGTTGATTATATTTAATGTACACATTTAACTGCACTGTAGTGGTAATGCAATAAAAAACACGTATTGTAATTAAGTCTATTTTTTTATATAGAATGAAAAACTAACTGTAATTTCCGATGTACCCTGTATATACAATACAATACAATACAACCTTATATTTTAAAATGCCAAAAAAAAAAACAGAAGAATGGACATATAATAGAGGGGTTTTTTAAATAAGTTTGAAAAAAAAAGTTAAGTAAAAAAGTTTGACTACACTTTAATACAGGGTGTGTCAAAATGGGTACTCCGTCTTCCATCATTAGCTTTTTACAAATACATGTTACACAATCTTTTAGACCATGTAATATGCTGCAAATTTTGTTTAAAGAATGTTTTAATATCTGTCATAATTCAGATATTAGTAAAAATTGTCCAAACTTCGAGGGGGCTAGGGCCCAAAATCGGGTGATTGGACCTCTAAAAAAATATGTACTTCTTATTTTAAGGTTTCAGTCAACAAAGTGTCATCAAAATCGGAAGTTGATACCACACGCGTCTAGTTTACAAAATATCCTATATACAGGGTGTAACAATAGTGCGATATTCTCCCATATCTCCATTTTTATACAAAATACAGCAAATATTTAAATACAAAAGTTTAAATTTACGAAATTTTTAACGTAAAATTATTCTACGATATACAGGATGTTGAGTTTGCCCGTAACCATCACTGCCTTTACATTTTTAAATGGAACACCCTATACAGGATGATTGGTGAGAATGGCCTATTAAAAATATACAAACGGAACGGAATTTTAAAGAAAAATTTTGCAGTTGGATATGGTTGAATATGAACTATCACGTGAAAATATTTTTTAATAAATATCACTTCCGGTTAACCGGAAGTGGGCATCAACTTCGATTTTTTAAATAGCATGCTATAAAATAAATTACAGATTCAGCTTCTACGATAAATTTTACACATATTTCATGTATGATACCCTATACCTAAATACCAATCCTTGTGAGTTATTCGCAATTAAAGAAACAATTTGACAGATACCGATCTGACTTTGTAGTGATATTACGTCACGTAGGAGTAAAATAGCCGAATGACATTTTGCATACGCACAGCTGATATTGTGCAATTACACAACATTTGAAGTTCTTCTCTGTAAAACATTATACAGGGTGTTTAAAAAATTAGTTACTTCTAAATAAGTGCAATCTTCGGAATTCTGATTCTACAAAACATTCTCTTTTAATCTGTATTAGGTATTCCTATACCTAAAATGGAAGGTGAATAAGTTATAATGATTTAATTAACCTCCGTGCCTAAAATGCTCAGATATGCCAATTTACTAAAGCAAGGATGCTTAGCTCATTGCTCATTTGTTTTACATACTTACTCGCCTCTTATTTTGACGTCTGTCATTTTGTTAATCGTACTTTCGTAAATTCTTCCCATTGAATTATGGGAATAAGGAATCCTTTAGGCAAATAACACCAGATGCTATTCAAAGAGCAACAATTATAGAAATACGTCTCCGAATATAGAATGCCTCAATAGAAACGGTTGGCATATCGAATCATTTAGATAACTTGATAAATGGATTGGTAGAGGAGGTCCAGTGCATTGCCCACCAAGGTCACCCGATCTGACCAAATGTGATTTTTTCTTTGGGGATACATAAAAGAGCAAGTTTACCGAACAGCCCTAACAAAACGAGAAAGAAACTTTCTTTTAAAACACACCTACATATCTAACAACACACAGAAATAAGAAATAATTTGAAATATCTCTAAAACCATTAATTTTAACTACATACATGCTTTATTCAAACTAATAGACAATTAAATTTCTTTTTCAACTAACCCATAAAAATAGTGTTTCAATTTGAAAAAATAGAGATTTTCGCATTTCAATTGTTTCAAAAAGACACTGATTTCTAGAACACTATGTATAACGTATTTAAGTCTACATCTGTTTATTGTCATCATAGGAGATGCTTCTAAGGTTATGTTAAGTTTGATAATGTTACATTTTTCCGTTACCGAAATAATGGCATTTTTCTGAAGAGAGCAAAATGTCAAAATTTTCAAACAAATCTCAATATTTTGTAAACTAATGAAAATAATTGAATATGATGCTGTATAAAGATGCCTTAAAATTCCTCAGGAAATTCAAAAATGTGATCATATATAGGGTGTTCCATTTAAAAAGGTAAAGATATTGATGGTTACGGGCAAACTAAGCACCCTGTATATCGTAGAATAATTTTACGTTATAATAATCGTAAAACCAAACAACTTTTATATTTAACAATTTGCACTATTGTTACACCCTATATATAGTAATTAAAAAAAAAAAAACATATTAGAAAAACAGTCCACATTTTATTATAGAATAAAGCAAGTGAATAAAATAAAAGTACAAACTAAAATCAGCATAAAAACTCAATTTCAGACTTTAAATAATCTTGTAATTCCTTTTGGCTTAACTCTTCAATGAAATGTTCAGGAATCTAAAACAAGATAAAATAAACATATTTCAAAATAAAACGAAAGAAGCATTTTCTGATCTACAGGATGACATCGAAAAAAGTACATTGCATAGTGCCACACAATAGAGGACACTAAAATAAGAAAAAAAGTTCCTATGAACATGAGTCCGCAAGACCTTCGGTTAAAAGATACGGGGTGTTGAATTTTTTTTAAATTTATTTGCAAAAACAATGATTAATTAAAACAAAAAATTAAGTATTTAGAAGATGTTCAAATTGTTGCCCTTGTACTTCAATACATTTTTCCATTCTTCTTCTTAATGATTGACGGCATCTTTTAAATATTCCTGGGTTATTACGAAATCTATCTGCCGATTCCATAATTTTTATCCACAATTGTTCTTCATTATGTATTTCTACAGCATAAACTTCATTTTTCATAAATCCCCAAAACGAAAAATCGAGGGGATTAAGGTCGGGACTACGAGCTGGCCAGGGTACAGGCCCCCTCGACCAATCCACATATTTCCAAATCTCCTGTCCAAATATTCCCTTGCCACTCGAAAAAAGTGAGCTGGCGCCCTATCATGCATGTAATACATTCTTCCAGTAATGGCCAATGGGACATCCTCTAATAATGTGTTTAAATCATTCTCCGAGAAATTTCGATACAGTGCACCTGTCAATCGATTGGGCAATCGAAATGGGCCAATTAAATAATTTTCAATTATACCTGCCCACACATTAATTGAAAACCCATATTGGTGACTTCGAATTACAGTTTGATGAGGATTCTCATCACTCCAATGGTGCATGTTATGTAGGTTCAGTATACCATCACGACTAAAACCAGCTTCGTCAGTAAACAAAATTGATGAAATAATGTTTTGTCTTTGGTTTTGCAACCATTGGCAAAATTGTACACGAGGAACAAAGTCATGTTCCAATAGTGAATGAATTTTTTGGAAATGATATGGGCGAAGAAGTTGTTCTTTGAAAATTTGTCTAACTGATTCACGGTTAAGGTTTCGTACCGCTGAACTTGTGTTTCTGGTGCTTGTTCTTGGATTATTTTCTACCATTCGTAAAACAGTTTCTTCGTTTCGCACAGTGCGACGAGTTCTGGAAACCCCACTATTCAATTTTGGTTTTCTAAAACAGCCATCTTCTCTCAAACGCCTATGCACATCAATAAATGTTCGAACATTAGGAACTTGTCTTAAAGGATATCTCTCTCGATAAATACGTTGAGCTTCGTAAGAATTTGATCTAGCTTCGCCGTAACACATAATCATGTCCCTGTATTCTTCAAAAGTGTAGTGAACCATTTTTGAAAGCAAATTTGAATAATCAGTGAGAAAACCAATGAAAAACTTAATCACGAACACAAAATTCCTCAAACAACAATTACATCAGTTTGACAAGTGTCATTATGACACATTATTCAATTGTTATTTTTTGATTAATTAGCGTGCATTGTCGGCTTTCAGATGCATTTGTACTGGAACCATAGATATTCAAAAAAAAACCCAAAAAAGAAATAAAATTCAACACCCCGTATCTTTTAACCGAAGGTCTTGCGGACCCATGTTCATAGGATTTTTTTTCTTATTTTAGTGTCCTCTATTGTGTGGCACTATGCAATGTACTTTTTCTATGTCACCCCGTATATTATCATCATACTTACCGTGATCAGAGCATTATCCATCTCTCTGAGAATCCTCAATTTTAGCTGCATTGGACCGCTAGGTACGTTATTTCGGTTCTTTAACGAAACATAATCATCTAATACTTCGATATAGACAGTCTTATAAACTTTCTTCGTATAGCCGACGATACCGCAGATTTCTAAGTAAGGAACTTCATACGAGACTTCAAATTTATTTACAGGCATTTCTGGTTCGTCTCTAGTTAGCTGCCTTAATGCGTTTAATACTTTTCGGAAATTTGGTCGCTGATCTAATTGGTGATCCGTGTTGAAGTTTTGACTGCGATTCGCTTTAATATTTAATTGTCTAAATAGCTTCCTATTCTCGAAGAATATGCACGTTAGTAATAAATTCAGTCTTTGTTTTGTTCTGGATTTTATATCTGAAAATGATTAAATATTAATTATCGGTATAAGTTGAGAGAATGATGCATTTATGTATGTTTTGAATTGCCCTGTATACAGTTTTCACAATACATATTGGCAAAATATCACTTTGGTATAAAAACCGTAACAATATAAAAAAATATTGCAGCAAAAAAACAAATTCAAGCTGTTTCGTCTGAAGTACACAGCACGTCGAACACGCAATTATATCGAAAGTATGAAGAAGATGTGCTTAAGCTAAATTTGAAATAATATATAGTGTGTCCCATTAAAAACAAATATATATTTGATTCACTCTGGCAATATGAAACACTCTGTATATATCAAAATAATTTTAAAATATGTAGTTATCTTCAATATTAATGGATATATTGAGTTTTGACGTATTAATACGTTGGCTGGCAAAATACAGTGTGTCCCAAGATAAGAATGAACAGTATGGGGATCTCGGAAACGGTAAGAGATACGGGGTCGATTAAATTAGGAAAAAGTAGCGCATTTACGTGGCTAATAATATGCCATTTAGAAAGTTTTAATATTCCGAGTAGTTCCGAAGATATCCGAGAAAAACCGAAATTTCGAAAAATCGTTTTATTTTTATCCTGACGTTATTTTTGATCGAATTTCAAAACACATTGCACATTTCCATTGCCACTTTTTCCGCTCTATCCAACAGTGTCGAAATTTGTGTAATCCGACGTTTCGTTTCGGAGTAATCACCATCAACATAATTTTTTTAAATATGGACTAAAATTGTTTTAGACATTTTTTGAATGCTACTAACGTCCTTTATACAACTTCCGATAATATTTAACTTTTATTTATTTTTTAGACATTTATGTTGATAACTATGTATTCAAACAAAAAAAAACAAAATTTTTCCATTTGAAAAAATATATTTTTCCACAAAACTCGAAAAGGCGCTGCTCATTTGTTTTTTTTTTATTCTTCCATCTTAAAGAGCGTTAAAAGTACTACAAGTTTGCTAATTTAAACAATCTTGTATCTTTAATAATAACAAAGTTACCAATGGTGAACACTTAATTTGGATTGCCCTGTATACAGGGTGTTTAAAAAAGATGCGGCAATATTAAAGGGGGTGATTGCCCAGGTCATTTTATACAAAAAAGTTCCTACAAACATAGGTCCGCAAACGCTTCGTTACCGATCTACAGCGTGTTGAAGTTTAATTAACAAAAAACCGAAAAATTAGATATTTCCAAAACGACTTGAGATATCATAATGAAATTTTAGGCGTGTTAATAGCTGTGGGAGACACATACTTTGCAATACAACACATGTTTTAGTCGTATCAGTGGCGCGCGTATTGGCACGTCACGCAATACCGTTTTTTAGTGAAAAAAACCAGTTATCAAAGTTCTTCGATTCATGACCCGAGAAAGTTTAGCAAAAACAAAGGCTAAGTATGTATTTTGTTTTTTTTTATTACATTTCCAATGTGCTTTTTCCATCTCAGTTTGTCATATTTTCTGGGAAGTCCAACACCACTCCCCGATATTTGCATTCTTCTACTCTTTTTATTGGTATATGTTGAAAAGGACTCTTATTCTTATATCAATATTTTCTAGTTTATGGGCACTATTATTATAACATGCTCAAAAAGTTTGAATACAGTATTTCATGATTAATTCAGAGATAATTTGTTTAAATCCAGCCAAGTTGCAACCCTTCCAAGGTTATTATTCTAACGTTCTTTCCATTATGTCAGTTATATAACTCAATAGAGTCCAGGACTGTTTTTTATCAAACCGAATTGCAATTTTGTTTTGTTTTTATGTTATAAAGTTAAATTTTTTTATAAACTATTTTTTCAAGAATTTTAGCTATATATTTGAGATCAAGGAAATGGGTCTGTAGTTGGAAGGATTTCCTCTATCTCCTGATTTGTATACAGCTAAATCGATTGTTCAAGTATAAGGTTTATTGTATGAGATAGAGGTTGCCGTATATAGTTCGATGCTATTTTCAATATTTTTACGTTAATTCTGTCTACGCCGCCTGATTTCTCTAACATTTCATTAATTATATTATCTACTTCATGAAAATCACCACAACATTGAATTGATTATTCGGGACACGTGTTTCGAGCGCCTTTTGGGTCCTGATCATCAACCGAATCTCGAATGATGAGGTCAAAACACCTATCCCTTAATTCCGAACCATCCTGTATATTACATACCTCTCAAGTTTGTTATGAGAGTGTTTACATGTTAGAAATTCTAAATTTATATTTGGCAAAATTATTTGAGAATAACAATGACTTGGACAAACATTATCGCATAGTTTATGTTAAATTTATATTCAGTATAAATATTCTAGTGGACTTTGCGTAAACGAATCCATAGATTAGGCAAAATTTTGGCATAAACACAAATATTTCTGTATTTATTCCAATAGCACGTTAAAAATAAAACAAGTAAAAATATACGATACCTCTAACATTTACAATGTTTTCCTCAGTTAAAGCGTACGGAATTAACTCTGTTGCTTGGTAATTTAACATCCACATATATAAAATACTGTTGATTAATTCTTCAATCTCCCTCTTATATTGACCAGCTTTTATTCTCTCTAAGATATTTGGTACTATAACATCGACAAACATCTCGTTATTGACATTTTTATAAGCCAAAGTACTGAGAATCCACAGGAAACGGGTAATATCTTTAACACGGATATTACCCACTTCTAAATCGATCTTTACTTCTTGAATCTGCTTCAAACCCAAATCCACGAATAATTTTAATAATTCTTCGTTATAATAAAGAGAATCCGCGTACATCGCTAATATATGACATAAAACAGGAAACGGATAATAAGTATATGTTTTATTAAAAAATATAGTATAAGAGATCGTATTTAATAAGTCTTCATCTTGATAGCGATTATGTCGGAGCGTTTTAATTAATGTAACAAACAGAGCAGTATCTTTCAATAAATACAACTTATTATGTACCGTTTCTTTTACGATTTCTAATATTTGCAAATTACTAATCTTCGTGCTAGTCTTAAACGTTGAATTACATATAATACACAATTCTTCGACCGATAAACCGCGGATATCTTCCTTCGCGAAATGTCGCAAACAAGTCCGCATTCGCACCTGTGCGTTCTTCGTCCTTTTTTCCAAAGCGATATAAAACATCGTCTGCAACAGTTCCTCTCTCGACAAGAATTCAACTTCCGACATTAAGCGATCGATCGCCCTATTATAAAATTGATACTCCCTGATTTTATTCGGGAGAATTTGCGTAAACTGATTCAATATCCTTAAAACGCTGGTCGAATCCAAATCGTCTAATCTCGAACAACATTCCGCATCGATAATCTGCATTAATCTTCTAAAATGGTGCTTGTTCGACATGTAATTATCGTATTTGAATGTATGCAGTAAGTCTTCAATGTCTTCCGATTTTAAATTACTTATATGATTAGCTCTGTCTAATTTTAACTTATCGATCACACTGTTTATCGAATATTTGCTAGCATCTTTTAATTCCTCTTTAGTCTTACAATTCGCGTTCGGTTTGATGTATTCGTTATTCATGTAAAGTACAATCCTTCCGATGACTGTGCTCTCATCTAAAGGCACTATTTTCTCGCTATAAAACCGAATTCCTGATTTGTTTATTTGTCTCAATGTTCGAAAGGCACATTTCCATATATTCAGTGGTAGTTCCATTATTTTTAATGATGAAATTTAAATTTTATCGCCAAATAAACACTATTGTTGTATAGTAATTGAATAAAAATATCACTCATTGCACTAATTATAATATCCTTGTGCTAATTAAACTACGTTATCACATTTTTGCTAAATGGTTACAAAATTGGCAAATATTTACTTTCTTTTGCTAGGATTGGGTGGGTAAATAGGTGGGAGGTTAGGTTTTAATTAAATCTGCCCAGTTTCGCCAATCTGTTAGTAATAAAATTCCCTTTAGTCGCCAGTTAGTTGGCCAACCTGTCGCAAACTCATAGGCGTCTCAACGAACATTTCAAAACGGATGCTAAAGTTACAGTATTTAGAAAATATTTAACTGGGCAATATTCTATATTACACTGTTTGTTTTGAAAAAAACAATTGTAATAAAATCTATCAAAACCGCAGAAGAAACTGAAAGAAAAACCGGATAGAACAAAATTATTTATAACAACGCCAAACACCTCCAAATACGAGCCAACTATGACATACGTTTTTTAATGTTTTACAATCATTGTGACCAACCTAAGATAACAAATAAAAAGCGGAAAATTCAACTTGTCTTCAAACTTATTGGCTCAGTCTGTGTTTGATGTCAATAATTTGGGAACCATGAGCACATTTAAAATAAAATATATTTTTAGAAATATCGATATAATCTTTGCATACTACTAAAATACGTTGATAGCAACCTTTTTCCAACATAATTTAGGAAAATAGATTTATATACATCATTTACTTACTTTAATGTAGGAATTATCAATTTTGAGTTATTTATGATGTTGGTAACAACAGTTCAGGATTCCCAACCCCAATATTTTTAATTTCATTTCAATTTGAATTTAACATATGGGAAATATCGAAATTAGTTTGCAGTTTTATAAAAGTAACAAGATAAAATAAGATAAAAAAAAAATTAATCAATTTTATTAGAATAATTATATTTATACAGTCTATTTCCTTATATACACAATAAATTATCTTTACTCCTCATTTTAACTTAATGACTATCCATAAACTGTAATTCCGAAAGTATTAACACATTGTTAGGTAACGGTTTCGGTTGTGGCGACAACAATGTTATCAGCTGCCTTTCGGTATCGACATTTGTCCTAAAAACGGAGACAAAATTATAAAAAACATTCTTTCGACTACTTGCATAATAAAATTTACTTACACACAGACAAATCCAGCCACGTGAGAATTAATAATTTCATCATCGTCTTTCTCAGAAAAACTAACAGCAAATAAATGATGTAGAAGTCCGGCATTGGGTGTAAGTTGAACAAGTTTTGTTAAATGATCTTCGGCTTTCATACCTAATGGGAGACAAGAATCAGGTAGGGCTGGTGCTCCGATTTTATAAACTCTTATTTCGGACCATTTTATATCGAAGGAATGTGGGTACAAGGAATTTTTGAGTGTTCCGTAGAAATATTCCCGTATCCTCTGATCACGAGCTTCGGAGCGGGCACTTTTAGATCTTTCCACAACCTATTAAAGATAAATAAATTGCAAATATGTTATAAACCTCGAAAAAGAAAATAGCTTACCCCACCACTTTTAGGAAGTAGCACAACTTTAACAAAATTCGGGATATCTCGTACTAATTCGTTATACAACCTTTCTTGATCTAATACTAAAATAACGTCGACTTCGAATGCAGTTGCAGTATGTAAAAGATGCTTATATCCGAGGCCTTTAATCCAACCGCAAGTATTGATTATAACACCGGACATTTTAGCTAAAATACGATTATAATTATGTACGAATTAATATTATGAAATTACGACTTACTTTTCTTATTAACTTCGATCCTTTCTTTAACAGTAGTCGCTAACTGTGAAATTATCATCGAAAACAATGCGGCATTTGCTGCCGGAGCTTTATGTCCGAAATGATAAACAAGCGGAGCTTCCTGCGAGAATCCTTCATCTATAGAAGCTGGCCGTTCAACTAATAAAGCTCCTACAATACAACACAATCTTCGATATATTAAAAGAAACAACCACAACGATATAATACATACCAATAGTTCCAGGCACTGATATTTGCCCTTGTCCGAGATCTAAATCAACAAATAACGGTCTTCGTCCCATTCTAACAGCGTAATTTAATAAAATCCTACAGAGTGTAGATTTTCCAACATCGCAAGGTCCAACGACCATCGTAACAGGTCCCTTAACGTTGTCTTTCTCGGCTGATATCCTCATCAATTCTAAAGCTGCATGACAGTTCGAATACATGATCATCGGAGTTTCTTTCGCAACATAATGGACATCAGTTTTGCCTTTTAACTCGAGAGTGCATCCTTGCCAGGTGAAGACTGCTACTTTTGCGCCGGATGTGAATTCGTAACTTTTACCTTTGACTAATTCCGTCCCGAACACTTCTGCTAGCCCAGATTTGAGGACGAGATATACTTTCTCGTTTTTTGATTCTATTTCGAATCGTAATTCGCTGTCCGGATCTAGTTTGAATTCTTGGACGAGTGTTTTCTTATCTTCAGTCGTTGTCATTTTAGTTGTGGGTTAAGTAAATTATAAATTGAAAAAAACTGAACACAAAATTAAATTATTGTTATAACATAACCTCTACATGTGACACATGACAACAAATAATTTCACAAATTTGTTTATGTCTCTCTAGCGGCAATTTTTGGTAACACGAAGAACCTAATAAATTAAAACTACTGGATAAAAGATGGCAGCAATAACATTATTTAAACAGGAATTGATTTGGACAATTTTTTTCTTCAAACTCTCTTTTTAATTTAATTTTTGTATTTGACACTTTCTCTCATACTTGTCATTTATTATAATTCCACTCATGATCATAAATGAATATAAATTTTTGTCAGTGAAAATTTCGAAAAGGCTAGACCGACCGTAAAAGTCAACGTTGATATGTATAAGAAGTGCGATCGAGTGTGATCTTAAAATTTCCTTGTTTTTACCAAAAAGGTCGACGACCACGTCAGGTTGACGGTTAGCTGCGAACGTAAAATTGACGTTTAGAGGAGGATGTTAAATTGACCGCGTTTCGTAAACGTCGTCACGAATTTGTCTAAAAATAAATGTCATCGCATGTTCATGAGTTTCAAAAAGAGAGAGACAAAATTCTGAACAGACCCAACTGACACTTCTTTCTTATTGGCTGAAATCAAGGCAAAATCACATTATGCAACGTTATGTTATTTCTCTTCATTATCAAACATTCTTTCAATTCCTGAAGTATTTTCACTTACAGGTCAATCGAAACAGCAAATTAATTAAATACCTATTTATTATTTAATTCATTTATTTATTTTATGGAATAAATTGGTGTTTAATTAATTTGCTGTTTCATTGACCTAGAAGTGGAAATACTTAAGTAATTGAAAGATAAATACAGTCGTGGCCAGATAAATGTTGTACAACCTTAAATTTCATTGTCAAAAATTGAAAATTTTATTATTGTAAGACGAATTTTGCTTAAAAACAAACTGTCATCAAAAATCCAAATCCATGCTGTCTTGTCATAAAAATCAAACGAATGTCGTTGATTGACCATCATCTTTCGAAACATATTAACTTTATTATTGTTTTTTTAACCTTCATCACGGTGATTTTATTTAACCGCATTTCTGGTGCAATTTCTCTCCTTCTAAATGAATTAATATATGAACTTTATCAGCTACTATAAGCTTTCGTGCTATCGTAAAAATATATTTAATCGACGTTTTAAAATTTAAAATGATTTGACGTTTAAATGTCAAAATATAGACACATCGAAAAAAATCATAATTAGAGTAGGCTATGTGAATGGATTGTTACTTTAGCCACTTGCACATAATGACATTTATTCCTTGACATTTAATTTGAGGTTATAAACTTTGATTACAATAAAATGTCAAATAATAAATGTCATTATGTGGTAGTGGCTAAGGCAACGACCAAAAACATTTACATAGCCTACACCAATTATGTTTTTTTTTTCGATTGCAGGTTACTATAACATACACCAAAAACATTTTTAAAAACAATGCTTGTACATACTACATTTATCTGACCACGACTGTACATAAAGGTCATAACATACCGAATATTAATAGACAAAATTGTATATGTAGATGTAAAATATTTGTAGAAATGTGTATGAAGCCCAATTTTTAAATTATATTGAAATAAAATCAAGCAAATGATTTATAGAATTATGTAGATATGGCACCGCTGTAAAATAATCAGCTGGTAGACGACCCTCTTAATTGTCAAACATTCTGACATTGTTTATACCACAGGTGTATTTAAAGTTTTACTATAATTATTGCATTAGTTGATCTATTTTTCGGTGTAGATTAGTTGTCTTTTAATGACTTATCAGAGAATGTCTTACATAAAATTTATTTTGCAAAAAATATATTGTAATTTGGGCTGCGGGTATGTTCAGAATTTTGTCTCTCTCTTTTTAAAATAAGGTATACGCCTACGACCAATGAGTAGCTTAAATTGACGTCAATTTGACGCATCAATGTAATTTGGGAGGATTATCTCGTACTCTAACCAGAACAACCTGGAATAGAATAGAGGACCAGAGAAATCGACGTTCAGCGAAGGACAGTAAATTAGCGTTTTGTATCATTGACGTCAAAAACTTGTCTAAAAATAAACGCCATCATGATTATTATAAATTGACGTTAATATGTTGGTGTTGGTCGGAACGTTGAGGTTTTGGAATTTAGTGTTTTCTTTTTCAATGATTTATTGAGTGTTATTTGGAAAAATATAATAAAATAAAATTTTGGGATAATGGATGCACAATTCGAATAACGTGGAATAACTTTTTACGTAGGTACCAAAAATTGGGGGATGGGGAGGGAAAAAAGGTTAGGGAGAGAGGTTGAACTAAAAAATCTACAACGATTGGGGTCCAGAATTCGACGAGTTCGGCCGGAATATCAAGAACCAGGCAGTTGGTCTATGATGTCTTTGTTGCACGACGTTGAACGTTTCCTGTGCTGTATTGACTCAGAAGGAGAGTATTTTGAATAAAGAATAATAAAAAGTCAAAATAATAAACGCTTTGTATTTTTTATAGACCAGTCTCGTTGGACCTGGAACACACTGTGTATAACTGATAGAAGGTTCGAATTAATTCGAATCTTCTATCCCAAATTTGGGAATCGTGTTCAGATAAATAATTGAAACAACCTGAAACAATTGAAAATTTGGAATTGTGAGGAATAGGGGACAGAGAGTGGAGACTTTTACCCTTCTTTTACTAATTAAGTCAATTTATCGCGGTTTTACTGTATCACGTGAATATAATTCGAAAGAGCCATTTACACATTGCAATCTTTAAATACATATATTTATATTAACGACTGTTTTGAATTTATATTTAAATAAAGAAGCAATCAGATATGAAAATTTTAGTTAAGTAAACAATTAAAAAACGATAATCATATCGTTAATCCCTTTTATCGCTTTTGTCGATATAGATTAATGATTATTGCGGAAACTAGCCACATGGGCTTCGCGAGATAAAACAGAAAATAATTTTATCAATGTAAAAATTCAACAGAGACGACGAGGAGCTGTTCTGAAAATGATTATGGTGCATTATATTTAACAAGGCAAACCGTTATTATTCAAAATTTAAATCTACGATTCTTATCTCTAAAAAAAAAGGAATCTATCAAGTACGCTTTCGAACTAAGTATAATATTGGCCTTGGATTGATTTACAACTGGCATGTGTATATGTACTTAAATTTGAGACCAAAATAGCTCAATATTTTCAACTTGAAGACATGTCTAACCATGTAGTACTAATAACCGGATTTGGCCCTTTTCACGGGCATAACGTGAACGCTAGTTGGGAAGCTGTTAAATTAGTGCCATCAGAAAGTATTAAAGAAGCTGATGTGATCGTACAAGAGATTCCTGTTATCTACAACGTCGTAGACTCAGTAGTGCCTCAATTGTGGGAGAAATATAACCCGTCAGTAAGTTGTTCAAAATTATACTGTATCGATTTTTAAAAAGAAAAAATTGCATTACATCGTAGTTAGTTATCCATGTGGGTGTTTCCGCTGAAGCGAGAAAAATAACTATTGAAAGTCAAGCCCATCGAACTGGATACGTTAGAGTCGACTGTACTGGGAAAGAACATCAAACAAAAGAAGTATGTACAGTAACAGAGGGATTAGATTGTATAAAGCCAGGTCTCGATGTCGGTGAAATATGCAATTTTATTAATCGGAACACTCAGATCAAAGCTTGCGTATCGCAGAACGCTGGACGATATTTATGCGAGTACATCTTCTATAAATCGTTATCGATTGATTTCCAAAAAACGTTATTTATTCATGTGCCACCTTTAGATAATCCATACACAGCCGAGGAATTAGCTACGGCATTGAGAGCAATTGTGCGGTGTGCTTTACAGCAATTAAATAATAAATGTAATATCGGTAATACATCTAATTAATAAACAAAAAGTTGTAGTTTTTCTGGCTTATTATTATTGAATACCATCAATCAATAATACCAAAGGTTTAAAAAATGATAGATTAAATTTTTGAGGTTATGTTTTTAAATCAGTTTGGAACAATTATAATACACAGGAATCTCATCTATATCCGCGCTCATTTATGTCCACCCTCACTTATCTCCGCACTATAGCACTCACTTATATCCGCTCGGCATACACCACCCGATAGTGAGGTTCCAGTGTAATACATATCGGGTGTTCGTAAATGCTTGAAGCTGACGGCTACTGTCAAATTTTGGTTAAGTTTGCAACACTACATTTGATTTCGATCGCAAGAATTAACATTAGCGTCCCACGCGGTAGTTACTTTCAGCGTAATTATTAAAAATTGTTTCTTAAGAGGCCCGACTACCATTTGACAGCTGGCGATGTTGCCACAGTTCACTTTTTTTAATATAAACGTTTTTATAATTTATTTAAAACGTATTTTAAAATTGAGCTTCATAACGATTGTGTAGACGTATGTTGAATGCTCATATCAAATTTCAGTTTAAATCTACTCTATTTTCGTATCAATAGAGAATATTTAATATCAAATATTATTTATTGTAGGTGTAAACTCGTTATATTACATGGATGAAATGACCTAAATTACATTGTTGTAATTCAAAAACGATTTATAGAATTATGTAGATATGGTGTCGCTGTAAAATAATCAGCTGGTAGACGACCTTCTTAATATCAAACACAATATGCTTCCTTTTGGAAACATTTATTGCTAATTAAAATTAGTTAAGAACATAATTATAAAAAATTATAACTGTAAAACCATTACAATGACAAGAATACAAACCCAACGAAAATACATACGTGCGACTATAGTAGGGTTGCCATTCGTCCTGACGTCGGGACATATCACCGTTATTAACAGTAGTGTCCCGACAAGTAGTGTCCCGACAAACAGTCGAGCGCAGAGCTACATTTTTAAAAATTGATAAAGCGTCATTCAGTGAGCGTTAGGGTAACTAACTTTAGAGTTAGAGATCGTTTTACCTACTGATCGACTGGAAGCGATCGGAAACTTGAGTGGAGGGGGAGGGACAGAGAGCAGCGCCGCACAGTGGTTCCAAACTGAAAAAAAATGTTCAAAACCGGCTACAGCCTACATTTCTTCACCGATTTCCAATTTTTTTTACATACTCTCATATTTTACAACAATCGCTCTTTGCCCGTTTTTCAAGATCTTTCTCTAAAAATGAAGAATCATATTATATTGTGCTCATAATACGATGATTTTTTGACCCCAAATTGTAAATGTCGCGACGGAACTTTGGGGATTCATGGCAACCCTAGAAGGAATAAACCAGCTGACATTCGCAGGGTGGTAAACTTTAAGCACAGATAATAGCTTTGTTTTGGTTCGGAATTCAGGATTAGTAACAGAACTGCGCAGAACGTAAGCGCACAACATTATGATTCCAGAATGGTTCCGAACTTTTAATAACCAAAACACATTTTAGGAGCCTCTTACTGCCATCTTTTAGATACAGGCTAAAATACAAACCAACGAAATATCAATAGCGAATGTTTTGGACTAAGTCTTTCAAATCCTGTCTCTGTCTTAGGATACCGCTCACTTTCCATAAATTTTATTCCCAGGGCAGTAATTAACAAAAAAAAAATCAAATACAAACGGAAGAAAATCTCAAACTTTAAAAGACAACGTAAATATCAATGTCATTGATGACGAACATATCGAAATAACTCGAATTTCTGAACACATGCACCGATGACGTAATTTCGAACTAATAATTAAGAATCGGTACTCATGGAAGTGCAAGAACTGTTTGAACGGTTCCAGAATCATTCTGAATCGATTCTGTCAGTAACCAAAACATCGGACTATAAATTCGATTCGCGTTCTTAATTAACCAAAACGCTAAACTGTAAATGCGCGTGCGCAACAACTCTAGAACCATTCTGAATTCTGAACCAAAACCTGTACATTATCTATGGCGTCACCTTAGTATACTTGCTCAATGACTGTATGCATGTGTCTCACGGCAGATCCATTTGCACAGACAAAAACTTGGGATTTATACTCATAAAAGTTGTACCAGATTTTATTGCACACTACTGTATATAAATTGTAATTCTCTCTGAAAATTCTCTCTGAATCAAAATTAATTTAATGTCACAAAAATCTGTATAAGTATATAAAATCTCCCTCGTTTCCGGTTTGTATATTTGTAGATCACTAAAGTAATGTACACTCTATCTTTAAAGTAATGTCTCCCCCCTGCTGATGGATTCATATCAATAATACTTTCCACTTAGCGTATTGTGTTCATCGGACATCTTCGAGGGGCCACAGGGGATACAATACAGATCGAAGGTGTATAATTATAATTTTAAATCTCGATATGTGTATTTACCTGCTGGCGGTAGAATATAGGACTTTATTAAACTCTACTTTTATTATTATTATTATTATATTAATAGATCTATTTTGTGACCTTTATGTACTTATCTTTCAATTACTGAAATATTTCCATTTATAGGTCAATAAAACACCAATTAATTAAATACCATATTATTCCAGAACATATAATTTTATGTTTTCGTTAAAAAGACTTCTTCAGTGGAAGAAATTAACATTTAATATGTGTCAAATTAGGTATAAATATATTAGTATTTTGACACATATTAAATGTCAATTTCATCCACTGAAGAAGTCTTTTTAACGAAAACATAAAATTATATGTTCTGGAATAATATGGTATTTAATTAATTGGTGTTTTACTGACCACGCAACCTTATGCGATAAATAGAAGATAGCTGCAAGAAATCAATTTAGAGATATTTTCAATATCAAACAAACTGTGGAATGCCAACAATGTCTTATGGGGTTGGACAGTAATACTTTAGCAGAGAAAGAGGAATATGAAGATAAACAGAAGCATTTACCATCCATTTGTAGTCCGATTATGACAAAGTTACATAATGGCTATGGCCAACAGCAAGGAAGTCCGAGAAATTGTGGTCAGCAAGCTGGAGGTTTTCATGGAAGTCAAATGCAGTGGCCCAATAATAAAAGAAGTAGATTAATTGCAATAGAATTGAATTAGTTTAATTTAGTACCTACCTTACCCATACTTGCACATTAGCACTTTCCTGAAGGAATATTGCAGGATGGAAAGTCAAAAATACAAACAGATAAAACAAGACATCAGTCTTACTGTCTTTTCTACAGTAATTAATGTATAAAATTATAATTATAATACAAATATTCAAATGTTATCTATTTTTCAGAGCCTTCTTCATTCTTGCTATCCTTCTACCACCCAATTTTTTCTTAAATAGCTTATTTTTCCTTTGATTGTTTCTCACTTTTGCCCTTACTATTTCCTTTATATTCCTCCTGACTTCCTTAAATTCAGTTCTATCATCTAAAGCGAATTTTTTCACAAAATCAATACCCTCTGAAAGAATAAAAATGTCACATTATTGTTTTAAATTAATGAACAATTTTACTACCTTGAAATCGATAATCATCTTCTTTAAAGAAAAAGGGATCCCGCCATAATCTAGATGGACCTAGAGAAATTTTTTGTCCGTTGTTCCTGTCCCCAGTTAGGTTTGATTCTTTTTCTTCCTCTACAGCCTTAGAATGAGCTTCGTTGTCGGAATTCTCATCAGAGGAATCATATTTGAAAGGATTCTTATCCTTGATTTCAAACAAATTCTTCTGGACAGTTTCATTATCATCAACAATCGCGTCAGTTGTTTCATTATTAACTAGAATTAATATTATATAAAAATATGTTTTCTTTAATTTAACAAACATATCTAGGTATACCTGTTTCTTTATTAGTACCAAATAGTGTTAATAAACTAAAGGATTTATCTTCTTCAAGTGCTTGTTTCAAATTTTCTTCCACTTCATAAAATGTTTCTTTAGAAACTACTGGCTTCTCTGCTTCATGAATTTCATTTGATTTATGTTCCTCCTTTCTCTTTTTTTTCGATTTCTGTTCAGCGAGTTGATCTTGTTTTAAGATATATTTATTATGTTCGGGGTTTGCTGGATCATATCGTATCATACCTAACGAATTTGAAGATCTAGAAAATTCAAGTAAAAAAATAATTTTATAAGCTATAGAATTGGATATATTCACTTTTTCTTAGATGAATCTTTATTTTTAACCAATCTTCCTCCTAATATGTCTTCCAATATTGCCATTTCCTTTTGCTTTTCTTCTGCTGTTACTTCAATATCGCTTTCATGTACTTCCTTCGAATTTTGTGCATTATCTTCTTCGAATTCATTATTTGAAACGTCGTTATCTTCTAAAAATCGATCATCCATAGCGAATCGTTTGTCGTTTTTGAATTTTAGTTGCAATTCCATTAGCTAAGAAAATATAATGTTGCATATTAAAATAACATTAAAAGTTACACTCATACGTACCTTTCTGCCTTTCTTTCCTTGAAATTGCTCTTTAACTTCAAAGTTATATTCTTTATCATTTTCATCGCTTTCATCATCTTCAAATAAACCTTTTTTGAGGTGCATTATTTTGTCTGCTTAAATTATTTCTAATATTGCTCTCATTGTAATTATCATTATCCTCAAAAATTACTTTATTATTTCGTTTACTATCCTGCAACAAAATGTAAAGCTATAAATAACTTTATAGTTCTATAAGAACAGATACATACCACATTCATTAATGCCGTTTTAACAGCATTCCTCTTTAACTGATACGACTTCCTCATTTCAATAATTGAAGATAAACGTTTTTGATCGGATGGATTCAGTATCTTTTTATTTTGATCATTAATAGATACCTCCGTACTAATAGGTATTTTAACATCGTCAAGTTCAGTTTCCAAAGATTCATCTTTTAATTTTTTAACCTCTTTTTTACAAGACTTTTCATTCTCTTTTTTAATAACAACTTCATCATCATCCGAATCACTTGAAAAATATATCCGCTTCCGTTTTACACATTCATTTTCACTTTTAATTAAATACTGATTCTACAGGTTCTCTAAATACTAATTCTTCCTTTTTTGATTTTAAGTTTTCAGATTCCCGTTCTTGTTTTAATCTTTCAAGGAAATTTTCTTTTGCAACTTGTACTTCAACGTAATCACCTTTCCATTTATTGTTTGCAAAATCTTCGAAACCTAGAAGATACGATAATGAAACCTTGAAATATTAAATATCTTGTTTAATTACTTACATTGCTGTAAATTGTAATGATCAGTGTTTAGATTGATGTAAGCATAAGTTGGATATTTGTTTTTTGTTTGCTTTCGATGTTTTATTTCTAATGAATTTACAGTGCCAAATTTTGAAAATTTTTCCTTGATATTTTCTTCTGTTATATTTGGAGGTAAGTCGCTTATAAAAAGTCTTTTTGAGAATAATTTCATTTTGTAAAATTTACTTTTAATAAGGTTAGTACTGAGTAAAGACCATGGATGTATTATTATATGGATAGCGCATTCTGTTCAGGGATTGACTCTAACATTAAAGTGAGAGGTTGCACAAGTGAGATAGAGCTTGAATAGGCAAAGGATTCATATACGCCCATAAGATTTACATTGTTATTTTGGTTTCGTTTAGGTATTTATCCGTTTATCTCGTTTAATATTGATCGGATACCGACTTAAATATATGAAATGCGTAGCGGAATAAATAGAGAATAACTTGTAGTTTGGTTTTTATTATAGATACCTAAGTAAATACTATTAAATATATTAAGAAAGCCCATCAATGAAATATTATATGTTAAATATAATATATAATACTTACCTTTTAGTTATATTATTTTAAAAGCTTGCAGAATCACTTTTATGAACAACAATCATTAAATTCGCACCATTACCAATTAATTAAACTAATTTTACACAATTATTTCATTTTGAGATTGCATCACTACAATAACACTATTAATGCATAAGAATTAGGCAGATGCATACAAAGGTGGTAATATTTAAACACCAATAAATAATTTTGTATTAGTTTAAGTTTCAATAAATTAATATTTTAATGTTTGTTTAAATTTGAGCAATATTTTTTTTTATTTGTTAATAAGAATTAATTTTTAATTTAGTTTATTTCATTTTCATTATACTCTTTTTATGTATTCCTTTAGTTTATGGTAATTGTATATTTCAATGAATTTATTGAAAACGGTTTTGTGATTTTTGGCACAAAGATTTTCAATATCCCATAAATCACTTTCTATAAATTTCATTTAATATATTGGGAAAATCTTGCTTACGAATATTTTTCATGATTCACCTTACCCATTTAACGCTAAAAGGTAAGTGTTATATATTATTTGTTTAACATATATTTCATACCTGGAGGCATCGATGGGCTTTCTTAATATATTTAATAGTATTTACTTAGGTATCTATAATAAAAACCAAACTACAAGTTATTTTCTATTTATTCCGCTACGCATTTCATATATTTAAAATTTATCCGATCAATATTAAACGAGATAAACGGATAAATACCTAAACGAAACCAAAATAAAATTTCTTACTTTTATTTCTAATGAATTTACAGTGCCAATTTTGAAAATTTTTCTCACTTGTGTTCACTCTAATGTTGGAGTCAATGCGCGGCGCTTGTTTAGTATTTTTGGCGCTATTTCATTTTGTATAATACATCCATGGTAAAGACCAGTAAAGTCGAAGCGCATTACAGTGAATTGATAGGTTATGTTAGATGTCAGATTATTTTAGATCAGTTGGATGTTGGGTCCATTTTCCATTAGGGTTACTACGTCACATCATGGTTTGTTCATTTATTACTGGATCGTAGAATAAAATCCACCACATTTAATCGAACGTACTAACTTTTTAAAATTTAATGCAAACTTTTCAGGAGAGATTGTGGTAGTGTATTTAATAAATAAAGACGTTGATTTAAATACTCTGAAGAAGCTCATGAAAGTAGTTTTGTTTCTTAAAAATGAAGCAAAGTATCTATACAGGGTGACTGGTAATAAAACGGTTATACTTTAGAGCGTGTTGGTACTCTCAGTCAAACTTAAAATTTACGAAAATACGAACTTTTTCTCAATCTTCTCATTATCTGTCGGTTAAAATCTCGTACACCTAGGTTTACTTTTAAAAATTGTCAAAATATTTGACAATTGTTTTTTTTTTTGATTTGACATTTGATTGATTGCTAACTGTCATTTGGATCTGTCCAGAATTTTCTATTTCTGTCTTTGCTGTTAGGAATTATTTGTTTTTCCAATGTGTATTCCCATTGAATAAACGAATATATTCCCTTAATCAATTGTATTCCCCAGTATATACGTGTCCCAGTGGTAAAATTCGTGCTGTTTAACGTAAGCGTGACGTCATATTTGTGTGACGGTTGTAGGACAGAGTTTAGGTCTTCTGAAAAAGACGTTTTCGGTGTACCCTTGCCGGGGGAAAGACTTTGACATCTTGTCTTGTAATGTCCCGATACTCTGGCTCTGTCGGGAACTTTAACACGAACACATATAATCGAAAATTATGTCATGACTTCTCTTCCATCCTGGTCATCAGATATAACCCAAATACGGCGACGATTTTTCATATTAGTATTTAAGTTTTGGAGGTTATTTCGATGCGAATGTCAAAGTATTATCTGTCAAATGTAACAGCGCTGATTGACAACTCATATGACAGATCGAGAACCATTTTATAATGTAAGAAACGAGAAGGGAAGGGCGAAGCTCGCTGCAGCTAAATTGAAAGTAAATTGAAACCAAAATAAATTAATAATACCTAATATTCTGATTGAGATCTTTGATAAATCCACGCTATAGATAAGACTGGATGGTGAGGAGAGTTCATGATAGGTATATGTGATAGCCTCAATTCAGCCACTTCTTTTCGAAAACCTCATCCCGACAGAATCATCTTTGCAACCATAAAAAAGAAAATCCAGAAAATACCAACTCAACAATTTTTAAAATTCGCGGGCATTTTTCTAAAAGAAGTGACTGTGATATTTAACTGTGAATCACAGTGAAATCGTAGAGAAATTAACATGACCATTATAAATTATGACAATTACACATATTTACAATCAAAACTTATAAAAAGCAATATAGCAATACAGGGAAATTGTAAAATTATTTGCAAGTTAAGATGCCAAAAATTATCACTGTGTATAAAAAAATGTAGAGATCACCCACCATAAAGCAGCGCAAAATGGGAAGCTGTGTACGAAATCCTTAATTTGATTTTATTATCCAAAAATAACTAAATGAACAGCAATTTAAAGAGATAACAATTGTTAAGAGTTGCGTCTAAAATAATTACGTTTAGTTTATTTAATTTTTAGCCGAAACATAAATGAACAACGCAAATTCCTAATGTAATCATTATCATTTTAATTGCCAATTAAATTATCCTATAAATATTTGAGTAATTCCAGGAAACCGGACGTCCCGGGGAAAGATAAATCGAATCGAACTCCTACATAAACATAACAGGGATAACCAGAACTTTAATCCGCCGATAAAACAGTGAACGCTCGATAATAATCTATCATGATTATGATTGAAATAAGTAGATGTCAGCACGGTAATGTCGCTGCTGAAGCTGGATCAGTGACAAAATGGCAATGGAATGTTGCTGTGAACACTAAATTCAAGTTATGTTTTCGTAATATTTTTTTCGCGTAAACCCTCAGAACGACAGTGGAAACGATGAAAATTTGATAAATAGTGAACAGTGCTCGGTCTCCGAATTGTGCCAGTGTTCTTTTTCAGTTAAAATGTCCGTTCTTTTTGGATTTATGAAACATATACTTTAACAATAGGTAACTTAATTCAACATGTCTTATCATTCACCTTTGTATATTTTTTATTAATGATAATTTGATTTATTGATTGTCTACCTGTACGGTCCATACTGTTAACGATACATTTTAGTATCTAAACCGTCGCGTTTGATTATGAAAATCGGAAATAAATCCGATCCCGATGGAAATTGAACGTATATTACCTAGTACCTAGATAAATAATATAAGTGGGCATGGATTCCAAACAGTATTATATTCGTAATTTTTGTTTAAATTTACAATAACCTGTTTCTGTGTTGTAAGTTGTAACTTACGCTTGAGCTATCAATCAAAATGAACCGTAAACCTTTCAAACAATACGAGAATTAGGGTTATTTCTACCTTTTTTTTTCCTATCATCATCTTTCGTTTGTTTCATTTTCTGTCATATTATTATTATTATTATCGTTAGTAATAATAATAATAATACCAAACAAATAGGATTCGCTTGAATTTGTAATATTTATTTACTACCTATATCCGATTTTATGACAGCTATTACTTATCTAATTGTATTGTTTTCTGATTATTTCGGAAATTATTAATTATTTCCTTATTGTATTTTAATAATCTATCGTCTAATAAAACGATAATGACATACGAGAAGTATAATATCGGAAATAATGTAGAATTAATTATGAAATAAATCTAGAGGAAAAGGTCAAGGTACTATTTATGTCTGTACATATCTCTTCTACTATACCGGGTGATACAATAAATATACCTGGGCTTAATTTTTTTTATTTAAATACGTTTTACGTAGTTTTATTTTTATGAAACTCATAATTATTTTGTAACAAATCTGAAATTTTAAGCATCCAAGTTTTTTATAAAACGCATTTTAAGCTAAAATATTTTCAGAGCTGGAATGTTCTCAGGAAATAATTATTTCTAGTAAATGATAAAAAAAACTAAGTGAAGCCTAATTCCGCTGATATGTAGAGTATAGTTGCACTCTTAAATAAATATACAGGGTGTTTAAAATTTAGGTACAAATTTGAAAAAGTCAAAAACGTAAAAAATATTTTTTTTAAATCAAATATATACCCTAAATGATGATTTGGGAACAATTGATGTTAGAAGATTGACGCTCTAGTTGTTCTTCTGGAAGGAGTGTTAAAAATGATACAATAGGGAACATCAGGACATATGTTGCAAGATCAAAATGTCATGATACCATCGTGAATTTTAGGTAGTAGATTATATATTAATTTCTAAATTTTATGTCTACGTTATGTCGTTTCACAAAATTGTTCGATTAAAATTTGTCACAATTTCAAATTGAAAAATAAACGCCCCATTTTTACGTCACTAGTCTAAAATCATGTGAATATTTTATTATTAACAGTTGGGGACAGTGTGGTAGGTTAGCTATAATTGCTAGTTGTCAACACTAAAAAAAATTTAGGTTAGAATTACGTAAATAATGAATCTATTAATGACTTTTATCCTGTCAAATTTTTGACACATTTGCATTTAAAAATCAGTCATATCAACATAAAGTTTTAAAGTATTTTCTTTAGTAAGATTGGCGACACTGCGATAGTTTTAAATTGTACTTCAAATTGTGACAGCTGTCAGTGACAAACCAGAATTAGAGAAGGTTACATTTGATTATTTAGTCAACCATGTTGAAGCTACATACAACGCAAAAAGTTTGTAATCGAAAGTTACTTCAGAACTGGTCGATAGATTAGATAAATAATGTCATGATTGTCATCATATTGTCAATTGTCAATTGAAACAAAAATATACATCGAAATTGCAATTAAGCCAACACAAAAAAAAGTACTCTATGATACTACGTGACGTCATTAGTCTTTGTACTTCAATAGTTGGCCGCATTTTCATAAAGGCGTTGCAAAATGAAATTTTAAACAATTATATCTCAATAAATAATAAAAATGTAGCAAAATTAAAAAAAAAACGGGGCAATTTTTTTAATCTGTGTGATTATATATAAATATAATTTGAAAAATGTTCCCTGTTCCCCATTAGGAAAAACTACACGTGGCAACAATGCATGCATGCGTGCAATAGCTGGCATTGCGATAAAAATAAGAAATTTAGTTTTTTGACGTTAGTGACGTTTGACGTTTGCCATTTACCTTCAGATCCTGTTTCGTTGTGTGTTTATTTGCATATCTCTGTGCTCTTTCATTTTGTTGTTTCTATGGAGTACTAGACGTACGAGTACGTTGACGTCGATTTGGGTTCTTGGGGGAGTGCAATGAAAACTGCAGAGATATCCCAACTCTATGGTAACTCAGACTACAGATCGAAGGGTCAGAGAAACGAAGTATCCGTTCTGCTACTAAAGCTGATAGACTTCTTTCTGTGGAGTTGTTTGAAAAATATTGAAGACATGCTGCGCCATTATTTCAATGGCAATAATAGCGTTCTGCAAAAATAAAATACCTACAGATTTTGGTTTTTTACATAACTGTCATTCAGTTCATTAATTGCTTAGTTGAGAATATTACTTAAGCAACATTAAAGAAATGTATTTTTTTGACATTTTGTTAGGTTCAAGTATATCGGCGTACCTGTTAAATTTTCCATAAATGCAGACATCACCAGTGTTGCCAAATATAATATTCTTTAATAGCCTCGTGTGAGGAAACTTAGCATCATAGGAAGTTCCTTTCCAGAAGCTTTATCTGCCAAATTGAGTTAGGTACGAAGCGGAAAAAATTTCCTTTTTTTTTGATTTTTCAGAAAACGACACTTGAAAGTCTAAAATCTATCATTAATTTGTGTGTAGCTACTGAGTATTACGAGAAGTTGACTAAAAGATTAAGTGCTGAATTTAACCATAAAATGTTAGTAGGCGAAGATTTTACGAAAATTTTTTAGGTTCGCGAAGTTGGCACCATAAAGTGGTCAAAGATTGACAAAAATTCTGGAAATGATTGATCATTTATTGACCACTATTGACCATCAGCGATTTCGATTGACTACATTTTATTTAGCCTCTATATTCATATTTTGGGGTCTAATGGCGAAAATGCAAAAATTAGCCAATATAGACATTTTGTTTATTCGTATCCGATAAACCATCGTTTGACCATGTTTGACCATCTTTCACATTTTCGAAATATAAATTACTCCGGATAAAATTTAACCGGAGGGTGGTCAAACGATAATTTTCAATTTTCTGTGGTTTAGAGTCCTACTATGTTTAGCGTTCGACCACCTCTCAAAGTTTGTGAAAAGTGCGATAAACTTTGAAAACTCTGTTGTATGAGACTTTGAGATCGGATAAAACTTACACAAAACCTTGGATTTTAGAGTTTGAAGACAAGCAAAACTTATTATAAAGTGTGATTATTAAAATGTTTACTTTAATAGTTTAAATTGTTATAAAATTTACGAGCGAAGCTCACATTTCATTATTTGTTTAATTACAAGGATAGAATTTCATTTATTTTATCGCTATATTATGTTTTGCCGAAACTCATATCAAGCACGAAAAACAAAAGAATTCTTAAACAAACATACAAAATTAGTCATATTTTTTTTCTTAACACGTGTTGGTTGTTTTTGGTAAGAAAATGAAAACAAAATTGTTGACAACTAGAACTACAAAGATTATTTGAAATCTACACCATGAACGACGACAGAAAGTAGAATATTTAAGAATATTTAAGCATCGTTTGTAGAACAAATCTGAATCCTGTAACACGGTATCTAACAACACTCTACCGTTCAAATATGGAGTGTCTCAGCGAGACCGTTCATTCGAAGTTTATGGGGTTCTGGCCAAAATATAAATTAGAAAATTTAGAATTATATACAGGATGTAAGAATAGTGCGATATTCTTCTTTTTATGCAAAATACAGCAAATATTTAAATACAAAAGTTGTTCAGTTTTACGAAATTTATAACGTAAAATTATTTCACGATATACAGGGTGTTTAGTTTGCCCGTAACCATCAGTATCTTTATATTTTTAAATGGAACACCCTATATATGATCACATTTTTGAATTGCCTGAGGAATTTTAAGGCAACTTTATACAGAATCATATTCAATTATTTTCATTAGTTTACAAGATATTGACATTTGTTTGAAAATTTTGACATTTTGCTTTCTTCAGAAAAATGCCATTATATCGGTAACGGGAAACTGTAACGTTATGAAACTTAACATAATGTTAGAAGCATCTCATATGATGATAATAAACAGAGGTAGACTAAAATACGTTGTACAGAGTGTTCTAGAAATCGGGGTCTTTTTGAAACAGTTGAAATGCGGAAATCTTCATTTTTTTCAAATTGAAACACTATCTATTAGTTTGAATAAAGCATGTATGTAGTTAAAATTAATGGTTTTAGAGATATTTCAAATTATTTCTCATTTCTGTATGTTGCTATGCAGATATGCTCTTTAAAATAAAGTTTCTGTCTCGTGTTGTTGGGGCTGTTCGGTAAACTTACCCTTTTATGTATCTCCAAAGAAAAAAATCACATTTGGTCAGATCAGGTAACCTTGGTGGCCAATCCACCTCCTCTGCCAATCAATTTATCACTCATAACTCTTATTTTGGCCAGAACTCCATAAGCTTCCAATGAACGGTCTTGCTGAGACACCTGTATGGTAACTGCGAAAACCTTCGTATACCACGATGAAAATAAAATGAGAAGTGGCTCGTCTTCTTGCCCCATTATTGAAAACGTGGAAAAGCCACTTAGAATCTTCTACCAGTTCAGATTTTGTCGCAAGCAAAAGTTGGTTTGAAAAAATTAAAAGCGTTTTATTATTCATAGCATAAGAATTTAAGATGAATTTGCGTCGGCCGATCAAGAAGCTGCCAGGACGTACCCAAGAAAAAATGCAAAAAATTATAGAAGACCAAAGATATGCATCACATCAAATTTTTGCTGATGAAACTGAACTTTGGTGGAAAAAAAAAATGTCTAATGGAACCTGCATATATATCGAAACAAGACAAAGATGCGCCTGCATTGTATTGAGATGATAAAACATCAACATTTGGCCAGCATTGTTACTTGAATTAGAAAACGCGCTTGAATCGTCACAAAATTAAATTGATAGGATATTAGAACTTAATAGATCGCTCGATGGCGATGATTTTGATGATGCGATTACGATTTATTGACGAGGCAAGAAATTGGTGAAGCAGATTTACTGGAACTGGCATCAGAAGATGTAAATCAAATCGATTCTGAAGAGAGCGAAGAAGAATAATTTTTGTTGAATGCAGAGCCATCTGCTGAAAGAAGCCGGGAAATCTACGACATCTTACGATGATAAAAGCGGTTTGTTGACGATTGGGGCGTACCTGCTGGTTATAAGAAGTCAACGATTAAATCTGATGCTGGGAAAAAGAAATATACAGGGTGTTTCCTAATTGAATGTCAATATTTTAGGGGACGAATTTTTGGTCCATTTTAAAAAGAAAACTTCATATGAACGTATGACCTAAACGTCTTAACTTTTGAGATACAGGGTGGTAAAGTTTACAAAAATAAGTTTTTCATTAATTCCTGTAATACTACTTTAGATATTTTAATGAAACGTGGTATACGTGTAGTATGTATCAAGAGGCAGTATTGAGTGCACCACATTTTTTATTAATTCCACCAGTGGCGTTCGTACGGAATTTCAGCTACCTATTTTGACAGACGTTTAGGTCATACGTTCATATGAAGTTTTTCTTTTTAAAATGGACCAAAAATTCGTCCCCTAAAATATTGACATTGATGAAGAAAAAATCATATCCAAGGAGGCCGTCTGATTCGGACGATGAAAAAATAGTATTAATATCTTCGTACGGAACTGATTCCTCTTCGGAAGACGAAGAAAAGGAAACAAAGTATCGAGAACAAAACTAAATTACAGAATTCAAATAAAAATTCTACAGTTAAGGATGCTAGTTTTTCCGAAAAGAAATCTCTAGTGAAGATGAAACGGATATATTAGCTCAGATTAAAAATAAAGCTAAAATGTTCAAACAAATGGGTGGCGATGTACATGAAGATGTTAAAAAATTGGTATCCGATACAAGCGTAGTTGCTGGATTTGATGATGTTTCCGAAGAAGACGAGGAATCTGAAAAGGAGGAGCCACCACCTCCGAAATTCCTATTCCCTATTCAGAACACGAAACCATTATCATCACTAGGTATTTCCGATCACACAATCAGCAGAAATGTCACCATCCTCATCTCACTCACATGAAGAAGATTCTACAGAAAAGCCAGCGACATCTCCACCTACAGAGCAAAATGTTGATATGAAACCGTTCCAGAGGAAACGTAGAATTGATATATCGCTAATTAATGTCCAGAAAAGACCCGAACCTTCGCTTATTGAGCAACCGATTAAAGATTCTGAATTGGCAAGACCAGGGTTGGGTTTTAAAGGTGATACACCTAAATAGTATCCGGATTTTAAAAGTGGAGGGGTCATGATTTTGTAAAATAATAATAATAATAGTCTTTATTACCCAACAGATTTACATCTATTTACAGGATAATTATGCAGATTAATTAAGATAGTGCATATTGACGAAAGAAACCAAGTAATTTACCTACTGATAATATACAAACGGGTCATCACAAAGCTTGTTAGCATTTCTTGCCATATGTGTTAATGGTGCTTTTACAAGAGTATTTGTCTTCTCTCTGGCTACACAAAAAGTATTACAGTATCGTGCTCCGGCTCTAGGCACAAGGTAGTCGACTTGACTGAGTAAAGACGGGGAGTCGATCTTGTTATTAATTAACTTGATTAAAAAGTTAGCGGTAGCAACTTCTCTACGATATGCTAGTGATTCCATGTTGTGGATATGCAGAAAACTGTCGTAATCTTCTCCGCGAGGAGGATAGACCCCAGTAACTTTAAAAGAAAGCTATTTTTAAAAACCTTTTTGAACCCCCTCCAGTTCCAGCTGTTGGTATTGTATATGGGATACCAAACTACTGAAGCATATTCGAGTTTCTCGCGCACAATACTACAAAACAGCAATTTAAGAGCTGTAACATCGAAAAAATGTCGGCAAGATCTTATTAAAAACCCAAGACTACGAGATGCGGAATTACATACGGTTTCTATATGTTCAGTAAATAAAAGATGATCATCAAATTGTACGGCGAGGTCTCTGATTCTAGGTTCCCGTGAGATACTGACATGGTCTACACTGTAGGAATAAGTTTACAACTGCACATTTGTTAATATTAAGTCGGATCTTGTTCTCCGTGCACCAATTGTGAATTATAGCTACATTCCGTTGCAGTAGATCACAGTCACACGGTGAAGTAATTTTATGATATATTTTTAAGTCATCCGCATACGCCAGGACTTTACAAGATAGAGATGTTAAATGATCGCTAATATAAATATTAAATAGTAAAGGTCCGAGATTTGATCCTTGTGGGACTCCTGATGTTGGTGTAAAAATATTTGAAATGAATCCATTGCAACTGACGTACGCAGATCTGTTGTGCAGATAGGAGTGAATTAGGTTTACAGTTGCCCTTGAGAACCCAAAAGCTGATAACTTAGAAATTAATATGGCGTGATCGATGATGTCAAATGCTTTCGCAAAATCAGTATAAATCACGTCCACCTGTTGTCTTTCATCCAAACATCGGCTCACAAATTGGGTAACTTCCACCAAGTTTGTTACAGTTCATCTACCTGTCATAAAGATGAGGATATGAGAGGATTCGCGCAAGCATAAAGTTTATGTTGCAGCACTTAGTATGCTAATAGGTCGATAATTCGATATGCAATTTTTGTTACCTTGTTTAAAGATGGGCACAATTCGACTCGTTTTCCAGAATTCGGGAAACGCAGATGTCTCGACGCTTAAATTAAAGATTTTTGTTAGCGGTTCACTTAACAAGAAAGCACAATCTTTAATAAAAAAGTTCGGTAGACAGTCATGACCGGAAGTAGCATCAGGTTTAATTCTTCTCAGCACGTTTAGAACTTCACCGACATTTATAGGCACTATTTGCAGGTAGTCAGATGTCGACTTGCTTGACGCAGAGGTGTTAGTCATTAAGGCAGATGGTTGGTAAACACTTGAAAAAGATTCAGCAAATGCTTGCACTATGCCTGCGGTGCTGGTGAGCAATTCAGATCCCGTTCTCATTTGAGCGGGAAGTCGTTAGTTTTATGAGCATCGATTAAGTCAATTGTAATGCTCAGAGCAGGATGATACGAGTCTTCTGACACAAACGGATTATTCTCACGAGTTACATTTATACAGCAGTTAACATTAGTAAACACTAGGTCAAGTAGATTACCATTATTATTACGGATACAGTTATGTTGACGCAAATTTAAAGTATTCAAGAAATTATGCAAAACAATACATTTCCGATTGACATGTTGATTCTCATTAAACTTGGGGCAATTAAAGTCACCGCAGATTACGACATTCTTATTAAGAAGTTTTAGACAGAGTAAATCAAAAAATATTTCGTAATCGTCAGTGTGTAAATCAGGAGGTATACAGGGTTTGCACGGCCAAGTGGGATATAGGGAGAATACATGTAAAATCGGTTTTCGGTGAATATTATCTCCCTAATACTACTTCATCCAAATTTAAGTGCCGGTTATTATAACTGGGTTAACAACGAACATTTCCACAATCATAGTACAAAGAAAGTCATTTTAATAAAGCCAAAAAAATAACCTATTGTACGTGAATTTCTAATAAGGCTTTTATTACGTCAGTTAGTGAAAGCGGCCGTGGCGCAGACGTTCACGCGACGCCTTAATAACGTAAGACACAGAATGTTTGGGGTTCGAATCCGAGAAATGAATTTTATTTTTTATTTATTTTTAATCTTATTTAGTTTTGTTGTTTATTTTGACAAATGATTCGTCGTTAGTAACAATTAAAAATCGAATAATATAGCACGTGATCATTTTTTTTATTGTAAAAATTATTCATTATTTACCTTAATCCTCAAAATATCGATTTTGTATAGTCTTCACAATCTCTGATTTTTGTAGTGTTATTGAATTTGTAGCATTATTGTTGGAGATAAAAATTAAAAAATAAAATTAATCTGCCGGGATTCGAACCCTAAACAATCCTTGCATTTGCGTTATTAAGCCGTCGCGCGAACCATTACGCCCCGGACGCTTGCACTAACTCACGTATTAAAAGCCTTTTATTAGGAATTCACAAACAATATATTTAAAAGTAATAATTTTTTGGCTTTATTAAAATGACTTTCTTTTTACTATGATTGTGGAGATGTTCATTGTTAACCCAGTTATAAGTAGGGAGATAATATTCACCGAAAACCTATTTTATATGTATTCTCCCACTTGGCCGTGGAAACCCTGTATATATTACAATAAACAATATGGTTAGTGACATAACTATACATTTCGAAATAGCTAAATCAATCATTGACACTGAATTAGATAAGTCCGGAATATCAAACAACGTAGAATGCAGGTTTTCGAGCGTCGCGATCAGCACTCCACCACCAGTCTTCTTTCGTACGGTTTGACAGCTTCGATCTTTCCTCAGGACGTAGAAGCGATCGTCCAGAACTTCAGAGTCCCTAATATCAGGAGAAAGCCATGTTTCTGTCAGCAAGATAACATCCGCATCAGAGCCACAACTGGAGCAATAGATATCGCCAAGTTTTGACCGAAGCCCTCGTACGTTTTGAAAATACACAAAAGGAGATGGCGTGCTGAATCTGTTGGTTTTTTTTTAGTTTACCGATTGACTTCCTTTAACAATTGTTGGTATATCTCGCACATATCTCATGGCGATACCAGTCTCGCCGTTGCTTAGGCGCTGATCCAGCTCCTGCTTCACTGATTTGTAGGGAGAACTTTGGAAGGGGGTTTTATCTTTTGATAAAAAAACGGACCTATACTTCTCACAGCGCTTCAGGTTTCCATTCTGACGCAAGGCGGACATGACATCATCATGGGACGGCAGTGTTATCTTTATAGGTCTTTTACGACTCTGCTTGGTGGGGTCGAATTTACCAAGTCTTGTTGGGGTGGCGCTTGCCAAGGAGATATCAGCTACCTGAAGAATATCAGTCACCAATGCAACATCAGCCAAAAGTGTCGGATGAGGAATTGCTGGTGGATATTGAAGAATTTCATAGTAATCTTGATGATAAGCTGACATTCTTATGCGAAGGACAATCCAGCGTTACTTGTTCAAATTATGATTATTCAAATGGAAACACTTTATACGGCTATGAAAGAAAAATGTCTGAAACCAACATATCTGCAGAAATGGCTAAATAATACCTGTCAAGATCTGTCCGAATTACAACAAGAAGCCGCTCCAGCCGGATGGCTTCTTCAGTGGGATAGGACTCATAAGAGGTACTCCTATCAAAATCAGACGACTGGTGAGAGAAAAAAATGAAAGAATTTTGAATGAAAGATTTTTAATAGATTGTCATTTGTGATGTTGTGTTGTCCTTAATTTTTAAAATTTAACAACTTCAACGTGTTTGAAAACTAATCTACGGTCATCCTGTGTTTTATAGTAGTTAATGTCACATTTTCTCTCAATGAGTTAAAAAATTTTGTGCCCTGATGAAGCACTGAACACAGTGCGAAATATTGGCTAAAAAAAATAGAAAACTCAATTTAAAATTTGGTTTTTATTTGCTGGATTCCCCGATAATCCTTTGTTCCGGTAGCAAAGCAAAAGTTTTTGAAACCTAATTATCCTTTTTGTCTCATATATCACGGTTTCATAGAACACGTCGTTTTCTAGGAACCTATCCACCGTGTTATAGGAGGGTTACCTGTAGTTGCACTCTTAAAGGGTGTTCAAAATTTAGTCTTTGTGTAATCCTATAAAACGTGTTTTATGGAAAAACTTGCTTAGATGTAGGCAATATAATTTGATTTAATTCCTAACAGATTAATGGTTCAATTCAAAAAAAAAAAAGTGGAAGGGGGAGATAATTAGGCCATGAATCTATAATGTAACCCGACCTATTAAACCCTTACATAAATAAACAGGCAATGATCTATTTCTAATAAATCCTCTTAGAGTTTCCTAAAAATTACTGTTATGAAAAATTCACACCCTTATAAATATTTTAACTCGAAAGAAACGTCGTTTATCGTTAATAGTGTTATTAGGGAAAGATTATGCGTGATTAAGGTAAAAAAAAATGATAGCTCGATAGTAAAATTCCGAATAATTTGCTAAAATCAAGTAGGTTTGTGGTCTCTTTAGAATAATCATTACTTCGTTAGTTCTTCCTCTTCCTTGTTGATGTTTTTTTCACTAATCGGAAGGAATACATGATTTAAGTGTAGTTATGAATGAATAAACTGGATACGAAGTGTAATGTGTAAACAGCTGTGTGATAATGGGAAACTAAATAATGGTATGAATTAATTTATCTCTGCTGCAGTTATTTTAGAAAAAAAAAATCAAGAAATGTGGTGTGTTAGTGTATGGGAAGATGTAAAACCTGTACAGCGACATTTTCTTCATCATTTGCTCCTTCTTAAATAAATTAAAAATCGGAGTAAGTTTTCATTCATCTCTGCTGATTCTTCTAGCCTTAATCATTCCCAAGTCATCTATTATTGGCTGAAAACTGTAGAACAATCTTATTGCTAGAAGATCAGACAAATCTGGGTTCTCCTCAACACTATGGGCTACAACAGCAATATTCTCATTTGTTCTTGAGGGACGTGCACGAGTTCGATTCTTCACATCACTAAGTTGTTTCAACAGCTCAAATTTTTCCACCAGTTTCACAATTGCTGGCGGGGAAGGTGCTTCACCGCGACCGAAAAATGCTTTTCTTTTGCGAATAGTGACCGCGAAATTGTCGCCATTTTTGTAGTGAATTTTAATAACTTCAGTGCGTTGTTGAAGCGTATATCGTTCCATTTTAATCAATGGCGTAATTTTTAGTTGGCATCTCTCAAGTAGTTACCGGTTGAGTCATGACAGCTGTTAAAATGGCGGGCTATTGAAAATGAAACGTCTTATTGGACACTTTAAAAACTGAAAAATGGACTCTTATGTCAGTGTCAAATAAATGTCAAAATCAGCTCAGAACTTTGCTAGTATATCATTTGATGTACGTATACCATTTTCAGTGTGCCGCATATTATGTAGTTTTGCATTGAAGCTTAGATTTATTGGGTAAAAGCGAATCTCTATCATTTACAGCTAATTTTTTATAACTTTTTGTTCCGCATTCATTTTGCGATTATGAGATCCTGACATTTCTAATAATTTATTTGACGTTTCTACAAATAATAAAATACTTTACTAAACTGTCAGATTGCAATCACTACAATAATTATTTATTGTATGCGTACAGGGTAGTCAGATAAGAATGCAAAGTGCTGTATCTCTGAAACTATTCGTCATAGAGACTTGCGGTAAAAAATTTTAAGACTAAAGCGGTCAAAAGAAGACCGTGGAAAATATTTTCAGATTTCCAAGATGGTCGCCAGGGGGCGTAGCCGGCATCTTAAATCTTTAAAGTGATTTTTCACTGAAATCCACTCAGTAAATGTTACCAAAAAATATATGCTTTTTAAAGCTAAGCTTTACTCGAGTAATTTTTGTATAACACTTTTTGACGTATCTATTAAAACAAAGTGTTGGGGGGTAATTCAATGTTTTTTTTAATAAACACTCAATGCATTATTGGAGCCCTCATGCGTAGACATTACAGCAGCTTCAATTTCTGCTCTTGACAGGCTAAGAATGGCCTCTTGTATTCGTATTTTCATGTCGTCTTTCGTTGTTAGTGCAATTTGGTAAACAATATCTTTCAACCGACCTCAGAGATAGAAGTCCAAACAGGTGAGCTCTGGTGATCGAGGAGGCCAATCCACCTCTGGCGATATCTTAGATCTTCTTCTTGAGAAATGTGCTGGACAACCATCTGGTTGCAAAAACATATTTTGCCGTAATTGCAAGGGCACATCGTCCAATAAAATAGGCAATTGGTTTATCAGAAAATCAAGAAACGTGGCCCGTTTAGTGGTTGATCAAATAAATAGGGACCTATAATAGTTCCGCCCAGAATGCCACACCATTGAGACTCCAATGGCTTTGATATTGGACCTCGCGCAACTAGTGAGGATTGTTGTCAGACCAATAATGCATATTATGCAAATTAACATTTCCATCACTTCTAAAAAACAGTTTAATACTTTTAAACGTTACTTCTGCGTTCAAACAACATAAATTACATTGCCTGTATAAGTATAATTTGTTGATTTTAGACATTTGTTTTTTCTCCATGGCCTACTCTTCATATTCTGCGTATCTTGCAGTTGCATATTATATGCATTGATTGCAATTTTTTTGAAGTAGGAATACTTTTATTATTTAAAAATTATAAATTATGCAATTAAATCTTGAAAAAACACAAATAAATAACAATAAATACCGGTGTAATAGCGTCTTTTTAAAATAAATCTTTTTTCTGCGATATTTCAGATTACGAATAAAATATCGAAATATGGTTTTGACTAGCCTATTTAGGTATCACTTCGCTACATTTTTATGAAAAAAAGTCATATTATTGCATTTAATTTTTTAGAGAATTTTGCAATTTTCTGTTATTATATCAAAAAGCGCGCTCTAGCGGCATCACTAAGAAATAGACATATCACAGGTAAGATAGGTTTGATGGAACAATAAATGCTTTATTTAATGAGACCAAGTTTGTTAAAATCAGTCCAGTCGTTTAAGAGTTACAGCTGTTTATTTAAAAAAACATTTAATTACCCCCCATCACTTTATTTTAATAGATACGTCAAAAAGTGTTGAACAAAAATTACTCGAGTAAAGCTTAGCTTTAAAAAGCATATATGTGTTGGTAACATTTACTGGGTGGATTTCAGTGTAACATCACTTTAAAGGTTTAAGATGCCGTTTACGGCCCCTAGCGACCATCTTGGAAATCTGAAAATATTTTCCACGGTCTTCTTTTGACCACTTTAGTCTTACAAATTTTTTTCCGCAAGTCTCTACGACGAATAGTTTCAGAGATACCACTTTGCATTCTTATCTGACCATCCTGTATATTATGCATAATAAGCGCATTCACCTCGGTTGATATACAAAAAACGGTAAAATCTTAAAATCCTTTGGTTGGAGCACGTGTAGGTTCTTGATTCAGTTTAGAAATAAAAAAAGAAAGTTATGTTATCAACATTTAAATTTTATTATTGCATATTTTGATGAAGACTAGATAAAGGCAAACTGTTAATTCTCTATACCTATTACAACAGTTTCTGAAAATTTCAATCATTTTTATCGTGCTTTTCAAAATGTAATGCATCATTGCATTTCTAGTAGTCAACACACATTACTTAGAAAAAATTAGCTTAGTTTTAAGAGCTTGATTTTGACATTTATTTGAATGGAAATGACCATACTGTCTATCGATTTCGACCACCAGTTTTCGTTTTTAGCAATAGTCATTAATCCAGCTATAGCCCGTGGGGCAGCATCTAAAAATGTAAAAAATTTGAGATTTTGTTCATCGGATACGATTGACCATATACAAAAAACGGTAAAATCTTAAAAAATTTTTTGGTTGGAGCACGTTTGACCTTAGGTTTCATTTTTATGAGTACAATCTTGTCAAAATTATTTTTTCTTTACGAATCGTAATTACATCCAACAAAAAACTTTACCGTTTCCCAAAAACGAAAAATTATACATCAAAGTTATCAACATTTAAATGGAACACCATGTATATTATTGCATATTTCAAACGATGACGCAGACTAAATAAAGGCAAGTTACTGTTATTTTCTCTATACCTACATAGGTACAACAGTTTCTGAGAAATTTGACCATTTTTGAAAATTTTTCGTGTTGTGATCAATATTTAGAATGAGTACATACCTGGCGTTTGTCTGTATTTAAGTTACGTGTTTCAAATTGTATTATTTTATTAGCACAACCATTACATCTAATGTTAACATAAAAATGAATGATGGAAACGATTGACCACTACTACTGGCAAAAATGATTTTTTGATTGATCAGAAAATTTTCAGTTTAACCACCTTCTTAAATGATTCATTATTAAAGTTAATTCACTATAAATTTTCCGTAGCTATTGCCAATGTCAATTGTCATATTAACAAGAGAAATCAATATAACTTTTAAGTGGTCGTAGAAAAAGGTGCAAAAAATTTGAGATTTAAAAAATAAAACAAAAATATACTTTTCCATTTAAAATAAGGACGATTGAGCTTCCTGTTTAACCGAAAATACAGTAAAGGATGAAAATATTATACTTCATTACAACATTTTTAATAACGTCCAATTTCAAAAATTTGATATAAACTCAGTCTTCTGATCGACCAAATCGGCGAATCACCCTGTATAATCCTACTTATTTGTTTTATTTTAAAGTTTTGATGAACGAGTCCAGCAGCAACGGAGCAATTCATTTTATTTTTTCATGTGATAGACTATATCTTTTGAAACAATAAAAATACATCTTTTTTTAATTTCATTTCTTTTATATACAGGGTCCTGCAGCTGAACTTCGGTCTTTGATTGCTCATTGGCTATTAAAATGAAACGTCTCACTTACTACATGGTGAAACTAGACATTAAGAAGTATATCTGAAAATTATTTTTAACAAATAAAATATTGTTTGATTTGCTTCCAACAGTATCATAAAGACGTCAAAAATAAAATATTGTTTGACAAATTAGGTTGTTCTTTATGGATCTTTTAGTAAAATTCGAAAAAGTAGCAATTTCAGAATTTTTAATACAAATTCAGAAAGTCATATTATACAGGGTGTTCCGAAAATCATGGGCACAATCACACGACGTTTTTTTTTATGGAACACCCTGCATTTTTAGCAGCGGCTGATCCACCATCTATACGTACCTATCTTGTTTTTTTTTCTTTGATGCGTATGTTCAGTGCAATGAACATTTTTGTTAAAAAATTAATATTTAGGTACATAGTAAGTACCATTAAAAATAACAGTACTTACTGTCACAAATGTGAAGTTTAAAATGAAATAATTGGGGATTCTTTGATTAACAAAGTCGAAGATGCTTTAGGCAAAATTTGGAACTTTAGAGGTATACAGGATGTTCAACATTGACTGTCCAATTTTGGAAAGTTTGAGCAACTTTTTTTTTTAGAGTTTTTTTTAAATAGAACACCCTGTATATTTTTACAGAAACGGATGAAGAGCTTAATTATAAACAATTTTTGTTAATATAACCCCATGGCTATCTGTAGTCGTTTTTGAGTGCAAAGATCATAATACGTAACTATTTAATTTAAAAAATGAAGAAAGTAAACGTGTCAAATATGTAAAAAAAGGAAAAAAAAAGATCATAGATGATCTTCAAAATGCAGTTCAGCTGCAGGAGCCTGTATAAAAAAAATTATACTATGAATTTAGAGTCGACCTTGTTAGCACAATTTTCACGTCAGCCTAAATAATAGTAAATTGTGTGTTACAAACACTTAGCACACTCAACAAGTACAGAATAATTACTAACGCGTTTATTTTTTCTTTGCATTTCTAGTTAAGTAACCGTTCGACGGGGACATGTAAAAAGAAAATCCGAAACGCCATCTGTTGACGAGTAGCGGAAGCCCGAAGCGATAGCGACGTGCCGACCGACGACGGATAGAAGAAGTGGGGGAGGGCCGTGTGCAATGAATTGGCGGACATGCAGGATGGCAGCGCTAGGCGCACTATTTTTCCTTTTAATCCTGGCCTCGTTAGCCTCGGCGACGACACCCAGCAGCGCAAAATTCTACACGATCCATTGGAATTCCACGAACCCCATCTTCAGGATAGACAATACGGATAACGTGATCGACGTGAATCGTAACAACGTCAAATTCGAATACGATCAGGTGAACCTGATCTGTCCAGTTTACACGCCGGGCACGAAGAACGAAGAAGAGATGGAGAAATATATCATCTATAACGTGTCGAAAGATGAATACGAGACATGCAGGATAACGAATCCTAATCCACGCATCATCGCCGTGTGTGACAAACCTTATAAACTCATGTATTTCACGATAACGTTCAGGCCTTTCACGCCGCAACCCGGAGGTTTAGAGTTCCTACCGGGGCACGATTATTACTTCATATCGACATCGACAAGCGACGATCTACATCGAAGAATAGGCGGGAGATGTACGACCCATAATATGAAGATGGTGTTCAAAGTTTGGGCGCCATCTTACGAGGCTACAACGCGACAGCCTCAAACGTCTCCGACGCCTACGCAGTCGTCCTCTTTACCCGCTCTACAACCTCGGACGACGACGCAGACCACCACTACGACGACTACGACGCCATCTACGGTGGCCACCACGAAGAAATCGAAGGTGTACGATAAACACCCGAACGAGGTCGTCAAGAGCGAGGAGCTCACGTTGGGCGCCCATTCGTCGCATATGAGTCTAGTGGTGGTATTGTCGACGCTCACGGTTATCTTCGCGTTGCGATGAAAGACACGTCACCAGATCGGTGTTCTTATGGCATGCGCAGAAATGAAAACAAGTGACTACTGTCGGACCTGCTTGTTTCGGTGTGATTTCGATGTGGGTTAATTATGTGGAATATATTGGTGGTGATTATAATAAGAGAGAGAGAGAGGTAAATTGCGGAGCGTGATGGAGAGGATGGACATCTTACGTGTCATTAATAATAATAATAAAATAATAATAATAATGCAAGACCTAATCCTAATCTAAATGTATGTACGGGTTGACCTGTTGTTGGTGTGCTTCAAACGTATTTATTCAGGATATGTGGCAAGATTTTTAATAATAATTCGAGTAATGAAAGATTCTGATTTAAACTTAACTTTGGAATCATTCATCAGCATGAATTACCACTTCATGCCATACAAACGGCTGTATAGTATAACAAAACTAGTTACTGATCAATCAAGTTATATTTCCGCTATTGATTCTCTTATTTATATGTGGCGGCCATTTTTGTTCTATCTTGGGCACCTCAAAAAAAAACTTGTCCTAGAAGGATGAAACAAAAACCAACTAACTTACAGCTATCTAATTTGTTAGCTAGGGGAGGCTGGGGGCTATTTGGATACTTGGAAGGTCTAACTGGACAATTCAAAGTTGTCAGTTTATTTTTAAAGTTTATGTTGACTTACATGTACATTATATTATACAGGGTTTCCACGGCCAAGTGGGACATAGGCAGAATACATGTAAAATCGGTTTTCGGTGAATATTATCTCCCTAATACTACTTCATTCAAAATTAAGGGTCGCATATTATAACTGGGTTAACAATGAACATCTCCACAATTATAGTACAAAGAAAGTCATTTTAATAAAGCCAAAAAATTATTATTTTTAAATCTATTCGTGAATTCCTAATAACCCTTTTAATACGTGACTTAGATCAAGCGTCCATGGCGCAATGGTTCGCGCGACGGCTTAATAACGCAAATGCACGGATTGTTTAGGGTTCGAATCCCGCCAGATTAGTTTTATTTTTTATCTCCAACAATAATGTTACAAATTCAATAACACTACAAAAATCAGAGATTTTGAAGACTATAAAATCGATTTTTTGAGGATTAAGGTAAATAATGAATAATTTTTACAATAACAAAAATGATCACGTGCTATTATATTATTCGATTTTTAATTGTTACTAACGACGAATCATTTGTCAAAATAAACAACAAAACTTAATCAAAATTAAAAAAAAATAAAAAATAAAATTCATTTCTCGGATTCGAACCCCAAACAATCTGTGCCTTACGTTATTAAGGCGTCACGTGAACGTCTGCGCCACGGCCACTTGCACTAACTTACGTGTTGAAAGCCTTATTAGGAATTCATGTACAATAGGTTTAAAAATAATAATTTTTTTGGCTTTATTAAAATGACTTTCTTTGTACTATGATTGTGGAAATGTTCATTGTTAACCCAGTTATAATATTCCGCACTTAAATTTGGATGAAGTAGTATTAGGGAGATAATAGCTTCGTTTCTGCAGCTGTTTTATGATAGTTTGAAAATTATTTGGTTACAACTTATGTATAATGGATAATGAATTGATATGACCGAACGATCTTGTGATTACTTTTGTACTACTTCAATTTATTGGGGCGACACCTATCGTATATAGATTGAATTATTAGAATTTTTGTCGATATTTTCAAAATAGTTCTCATTTCTTATTTTTATGTCGTTCAAAAACAAAACAGCTTCGTCTTCACTAGATAGTTTCCAGTCACTGTCAGTCAAAACAGACGAATCACTACTATACCGGGTGTTTCTGGGAGGTGGCTCGCCCCTAAGATTTTTAAAATATTTGAGATAGAGAAATGAAATTTGGAAAATACATATGTACGGGGCTTTAATTTACATTTCTTGACATAGTCGATACATTCTTATCACTTCCGCTTTTACCGGAAAATGACTTTGATTTTCGATTTTTAAATGGAACTACCGATATTTTGATTCGGGGTAACGTTTTGAGTATAACTGCAACAAAATATATTTTTTGATATCATTTTTTTTGCGTTTTCACAAAAAATACTTAATAAACGTTCGTTCAGCATATTAATGTAGTGAAGGTACTTCAATGCTCTTTCGTGATGATTTAGTGAGTCACCCTGTTCCCATTTGGAAAAATTATATTAAAACATAAAAACTAAATTTTGGACCTACAAATGCGCTTAAAAAACTGGGCATACAGTAAAAATGAAAAAATTTGTTCGTATCATGTTTATACAGTAACAGCTGAGCATATTAAGAACTTCAAAGCATGAAAAAAAGAATTGAAAAAAAAATTATATCAAAAAATAACTTTTACTGCAGTTGTACTCAAAATGTTATCCCGAATCAAAATATTGAAAAATATTCAGGTAGTCCCATTTAAAAATCGAAAATAAAAGTCATTTCCGGCAAAAGCGGAAGCGATAGGAATGTATCAACTATGTCAAGAAATGTAAATTAAAGCCCCGTACATAATTTCCAAATTTCGTTTCTCTATCTCAAATATTTTAGAAATTATAAAGGCAAGCCACCTCCCAGAAACACCCGGTATATCACGAATTTTTGTAATTCAAGGTAGAAATTGTGTATCAACAGCTAATACGTTTACCAATTGCAAGCGTACTGTGGAAATTCGTTAATAAACACCCCTTGAATAACAAAAGAAAAGTGTTCTGTATTTTAAAGAGCTTCTGATGTCTACTGTTCTAAAAAATCAGATGCGCATGCGTCTGATATTTCACTTCAATAAAATACGCCAACCCTTCCAGTTGTCTGAAAATCGTTTCACTAGGTTTTGAAAACTGCAAAAACAACAAACTGTTGGTCAACGTTTGATGATATTTATCTGCCCGAACGCTTTTATTGTAGTGCGCATGCTCCTGATACTTCCAACCGTTGGAAACGGCTGGAGAAACGAAGCTAATATTCACCGAAAACCGATTTTACATGTATTTTCCCTATGTCCCACTTGGCCGTGGAAACCCTGTATACACTCTTTACCTAGGCTACATTGTATAAAAATCCTCATTAAAATAATATTAAATGCTTTAGTTTGAACTAAAGTTAAAATGGTTCAAAATCTTCTACGTGTACTGAGGTCTAATGGGATTAAGTAAATAATGGGTACCTACCTACTTGTCATGTATTTTTTATTAAAAGAACGTTTCTACATTACATTAAACACACTAAGGTCATGGATTCATCTACAGTCTCAGGATAAAAAAATTTAAATGAATTCGGTTTTTTCTTAAAAAATTTACTTGGGCTTCTGTTAGATCTTTTGAAATTTTATTCACAATGCCTACATAATGGATGCATTTTTTTTGTTACAAACTTGACCAGCACAAACTCGTTAGTTCTGATTTTTTTTTTTCATTTAAACTTATTCGTTTTCTGGTAGTATTTACCTTCGTTATTTTTTCTTGTTTTGTGTCTTTATTCAATAGATTTCTCTTGACAATAAGTCCTTTCTTTTTTCGTTCTTCTGTTAATAGCTCAATTTCCTCTTTCTCCGGGGTATCTGTTAACACTCTGGTTCTTCCAGGCTTTCTTCCACGATTAGACTTATTGCAGTATTTGTGCCTTCTTCCACAGATATATTAAAATCTTCTGAAATATTCAGTGTTTTCAATTGTTGAATAAGGCACTATGCCACTAGTAGAGGAAATCTCCATTTCTGTTGACGTGTTAGTCGTAGAATTATTAATGGGGGCGGTGTGGGCGGTCAGAAACATATGATGAAAAAAAGTCGTCTTCACGGAAATTCTCTCTATTAAATGGAAATATTCCCGTTTTAACAAATCCAGATAAAATATTTTTTGGAGTGAATGTATCTGTAATTGCTCTGTTTACAAGTTGGGGGACTTGATACACAAGTTTACCGGTTTGCCGGGTTTAGAGATCATCTAGTCATTTAAAGCTACACTGTAGCGTTTTTTAAATGGCCCCTAGTGGAGGAAATGTAACCATAGTATCTCCATTGTCTTTTGCATATTGGGTGGTTTCTATTGAAATATGGCTCTCATGGTTATCAAGGATTAATAAAACAGGATTCTCCTTAGAAACCACAGCAAAGTGAACAAAATGATGCATTTTTTAACGAAATTATCTGCAATCATCCAACCCGTCTTATGAGTCCAACTCTAAAAATCCAAAAGGAGCACCTTCAGTCATATAGCCTTTTACATTAACTTTCGGAAATATTAAAACTGGTGGTATGGTTCCTCCACTTGCATTTATAAAATAACAGAGCGTGACTGACTTTTTTTGCAATAACATTCGGGGGTGTCTGTACTGTCTTGCAGTCAGTTTCATCGACATTAAAGATTCGGTTTCATTCAAATTTGTGCTTTTCTAAGACCCTACTTATATTTGCATAAAACTTGTCAACATTTGTTTTATCGAAACTGGTGGCACGGGAGAGGCTAGTCGCTTCCGAGTCCCTTTTGGATAATCCAGGATGTCTTTGCATAAACCCATATAACCAGTCAGGACCGGCCTTTTGATTCATAGCCCAGTTTTTTGGAATTTTACGTTTCAAGGCAATAGTATACTGAACTGCAAGTTTCCTAACCTCTACAGTTGTTAATCCATGCATTTTGGATGCTATAATATGCAGATAATGTTCTAATTCCCCCTCCTCGTTAATGGAAAATATTTCATTCGCAACTGCCCGAACGGGAATATTAATTTCTATTTTTATTCATTACGACATATCGAGCTAGTGTCGATTTTTTTAGTGTAGGTATAGATTTCTGAGACCACACGTATGGGCATGTGTTTTAAAATTACATCACCTATGGCTTGCTTTAGTAGGTATATCATCAGATGCCCGAATTCTGTTCAGTTTTCCTTTGATTATGTCGGGGCATCCTAAAATTAAACTTTGTTAATAAAGTTTATTTATTCAAAGCCACATCAAAAAGAACTAAATTATCATCACTTATTTATTACCATAAATTGAATTTATTGTTTGATTAATTCATAAATTATTATGCCAATGGGACTAATTGGACAAGTCCCAATGACCCCCTAGAAGCATGTCCAATTAGTCCCTTAACGACACTTAACCATAAAACTTAAAATAAATATTTTCAATAAAAGCAGCAACGAAAAGGCCATTTATTTTATGAATCTACACTAAATGTATAGTTGTACTCACCTGAAGAAGTTAAAAATAAATGTTGTATTAAAGCGTAATTGCAATTAATTTCACGACAAATGATTTTTGTGGCAGAGCTTCACAACACAACTTGTTAAAATAAATTCCAACATGGCAGAAATAACTGATTTACAAATTTCACATCCGATTCGTGCACCAACCACCTATCAGTAAAGTTTTGAAACTATTTAAACATTGTCCAAGTAGTCCCCAGATTATCCTACATATCTCTAATCTTTCTACGAGAAAATTAACAAAATAAAGAGTAATATACAGGGTGTTCATCATTGCCGACTTTTTTTAGACTTTAGCGCTAAAAAGTTGAAAGATCCAAATTTTTCTAACCAGTACTTGTGACTTCTGTTCACTAACAAGCAAAGGCACCCAAGTGGTCACCTCCGATTTTGATAAAATTTGGTAGGGCCACAGAATACCGTAATATATTTTTTTAGCGTCCCGTTTTTGGTTTTAGGGGGTCTAATGAGGGCTCAAAGGTACCCCCAAAAATACATTTTTTCCCAATATTTCGGAAACGAGCAGAGATATCGAGTTCGGGTAAAGACGAGATTGTTTCTTGTTAGCAACCCTACATTTTAGGCCGAAAAAGAACAGTGGCGCACGTGCGGGATCGTTAGAGGGTTTGAAAAATGTGATTTTTTGAACCCGAAAAATGACATCTTCCCTAGAACGGACATTTAGAAAAAAATCCAAAAACACGTAACTTTTATGTTTTCATGTAGTTTACAGATAAAAAGAAAAAAAATAAATTCATAATATACAAGGGCATACTAACGACCCCACGCGTACGCCACTGTTCTTTTTGCTAACAAAGAACAATCTCGTCTTTACCCGAACTCGATATCTCTTCTCGTTTCCGAAATATTGCGAAAAATGGGGGTCAAATATATTTCGGTATTTTGTGTCCCTACCAAATTTTATTAAAATCGGAGGAGACCACTTGGGTGCCTTTGCTTGTATTCGTAATGAAATGTGTTTAAATTGAATACGGTTGTCAACTCTAGAGGTGTTCGCTTCCTCAGAATGTTCTTTACTACCGAAATCCACACTTTGTTTGTATCTGATATCTTAAATGCAATTCTCGGCACCACAAGACGAAACAAATGAATTTAAATGTCATTTTTCTCCTCGACTCGATTCGGGTATTCCAACCACCACGAAGTAGTCTCCAAATTTATTTGAGTTAGAAACTTTTGAGCGTCTTATAATACAGTGTACTCTCTATTCAGCGGACACCTTCGGTCGCCTCAAATTTGTCCGCTTGAAAGAGGTGTTCGCTTAAAAGAAATTGGCGGAAATTAATATAATATGTACACATGCAGACATGTCACGCGTAAGTATACGCTTTTAACTTCACTATTAATTTTCTATGTAACCTACAAATATACACAGAAAAAAATAAAACATACACTGTAGGTATATACATACAGTGGTGGTCACAGAAATAGAACCGTCAAGAAAAATGACAAAAATCGCCAAGAAATTGATCAATACAAATGAATATTTAGCAATGTTTTATTAGAAGTAAAAAAACATAATACTAATCGTTAAAAATCATATTAACACGCGTAACAAAAATATAAGTAAAGCTTATAAAACTAGGTGGTTATGAAAATAGAGCCATCGCAAGAGTCGCTATTTACGGCATGCTAACAAACATTTCTTTTAATATTTTGTCGCTTGACATTTTTTTTTTGAATAATCGCCTCAACGACGTGGAAGGGAGTCAACGAGCTTGCCACAATTCGTTTTTATTTCGTGTTGGCTGTTTCGAAACGGCGGTCTTGAGGTCTGCCCACAGGTTCTCAATCGGGTTGCGGTCGGACGATTGAGAGGGCCATGGTAATAGTGTAATTTGCTGTCGAGCGGTATGCTTTGGATCATTATCCTGTTAAAATGTCCATTTCACTGGCATATCCTCGCCGGTGAAAGGTAACATCACATTTTGCATGATGCTTAAGTACTCAGTTTGGTCCATTATACCCTGTATCCACCAATATATCGGTCCGACCCCATACCATGAGAAACACCCCCACAGTTTGATATTTCCACCGCCATGCTTCACGTTTTTTTTGTATACTTTGGCTGCAGTTCTGTGTTTGGTGGCCTTCTAACATACTGTCGGCCATCAGAACCAATCAGGTTTATTTTTATTTCGTCACTCCATAAGATGTTTCTCATTCCACCCGATATGAGTGTGCAAATTGATGTTCTTTGATGTTAACAGGGGTACCTTTCTAGCGACTGTGCCGTGTAAATGAGCCTCTTGTAATCGTCGTCGGATCGTACGTGCACTTATTTGCAACTGCAATTCGCGTTTGAGTTGAACAGATCTCTTGAAAGAATCCAACTTAGCCGCACGAGCAATTTTCCGATCAGTTTGAGAAGTGGTTTGTCGTTTGTTACCTCTAGTTTCTATCTTTTTGTTATATTTTAACGCATTTTCGACCATCTTTTTTGAACAGCCAATAATTTTTGCCATCTCGCTTTGCGATTTTCCTGGTTCTCGTAATGTACTAATCTTTACTCTCTCTTCTGACCTGCAGTGAACATTACAACCCATTGTCTCAAATTATTTATTATTTATAAATCTATACCAGGTTTTAAAATTTTTGATAATTCCTTGATCTAACTATTTTGATATTTTATAATGTTATATCTCGTGGATGAGATGTAGAATTATCAAGAAAAAATCTTTGAAAGATTTTGTGTTTCTCCAAGCCCATTTTCTTATCGAATTCTTGCATTATTTCACATATCATCCACGAATTTGTGTGTTCAAGTTAATTTTCTGAAAGGCACGAGGTCTAGTGGCTTTGCCGATCACCAGTGGTTTTTTTAAATGTCCAGCCATAATAATATAATATATACATCTACACAATGTTATGCTGTCACAACTAAGCGATGACTACCGCTCATACTATACATATGTTTGTAATCGCCTGTGTTGAAGCGAGGAAACAGATTTCGGGGAATTACCGATATTGTATAAATATTTTGTCCGCTTAAGAGGAAATAGGATCTGCTGTATCCGTGTCCGGTTAATAGAGAGTCCGCTTAAAAGAACACATTTTGATATGTAAATCACACTATTTTTTTCGGTCTCCGATAATGTGTCCGCTTATGAGGGGTGTCCGCTTATAAGAGGTGTCCGCTAAGCGAGAGTACACTCTACATTCAGATGAAACTTGCGGACACTCCTTGCATCTTACACTCTTTAACAAATACTTAAATAACTGCAAATAAATGTCTTTCTTCAAGTTTCTATTACATCACAGACAGACTCTAATAAACGAGTTTGATTTGTATTGAATTAAAGCTAAACTTAAGAAAAACATTCAATTAGCTTAAGCTTTTCCAAGATAAACACTTTTGAAGTTATGATTTTTTTTGCAAATTATCATAATTGCAATGACAGTAGAATAAATGGCTACCACATGTAAATTTCAAATAAAAGATAAAGATGAAAAAATTGAAAAAGAAATCGCTATAAACAATATTTGGAATTTGTGCTTTAGAAATCGTTTACAAAGTTATTAAATTGGAATTTTTCCTCTGCTTTCCAAAAAAAAAAAACAATTGCAATATTCATCTGAATCAACAACTTACTTCCTCTCATTCTACGATAACCCCTTTTCATGAACCGTATTGAATCTCTAATTGAGAAACAACAACAGGTCGAGATGTATATACATAACTTATCGTTAAGATATATATTATTTTTATTGCCTAATTAATTTTTATAAATTTGTGGTGTACAGTTTTTTATATGTTGGTGTAGATAGTGACCAATAATTCCTTCAGACTACATGAATGTTATATATATAATTATATATATATATCTATATTGTGGGTCGCTTGAGATTATATCTCCGATTAATAAAACAAAAAAAAAAAGTTAAACTAACACAAAATAAACAAAAAAAAATGAACCCGAACCAAAATAACTCTTAAAACGGAGAGAGAGTATTTAAAATGAAGTGTCGATTCCCCCAATTTTCGAAAGTAACCCATACTTGTATAATTGTGAAGACTGAGAGTTAGTTTTTATTGTGTTATATATATATAAATATATAAATATTGAGTATTAACTTAGGAATAAGGATTATAATTCGGTATTTTTACACAATCCGTGACAGTTTGTCTGTACTTAATATATCGATGATATATATTTATTTTTTTTGTATTTTTGAAAACTCGCAAAGATAAATGCCATATATTTAATGTAATATCTACTTTCGAAAGGTATCGTGCCATTTCAATTTTGAGAATCGATTCGCAAGACATGACTTAACGATCTGATACGACAACGAAAAGGATCTCGAACACGAGAGGAATGCTTTAATTTAATGATAGGATGTAAGGATGAATCTCGAACATCACATTGAAAATGTTTTATTATAATTATATACATGCGTACACATTTATACATTATATGTATATTTTTCTCGTCTAATTTATTGACTGCTATTTATATTAAACTCATTATACTGTAGTAGACAATGTAATAAATTTATTATTTTACATGAGTATCGATTATCATTTTTTATCATGTGTACTGTTTTGATATGATACGCAAGCACTTTTTGATGGATTCCGATGACAAATTTATGCTTTACGTAACCTATAATTAAATGTCAATGTCAAATATGTTTGACAAGTTTGAAATAAGAATACAAGTTAGTTTGTTACATATTGCAGTGAAAAAATAAAATTACTAAATGATGAATCGACTTGAAGAGTGCTTGACGTTTTTAAATTTTGTTATTTTTATATTAATTTTCACGAAATTGATTATACATCTTACGAATCTGAATGAATATGAAAATTTACACTTTTTATCGAACTAACTGGCTGCTGTAAACTATAATTAGGGAAGATGGAGCGTTTAATTTTTAAAAAATGTGAAACGAATGCAATGAAAATAGATCAAGCATTAGAACAGACTACGTGGTTTCGATCTATCCGATCTCGTCAGCGATCCTTCAAGTCCAAGACCTAGGATCGCTGACAAGATCGAAATCACGTGATCCGCTGCCAACAGTATACCATCAACGTCTATTACAGGGATTTTTTTGGTAGATTTATATTGTGGTATTTCTCAACGCTTTAAAAAAATCTTTATATCAACACTTGACATTACAATTTTGTACAGTCATGGCCAAATAAATGTAGTACAAGCATTATTTTAAAAAAATATGGTGTAAGTTAGTATATTGATCTATGTTTCGGTATGATCTGACATTTGATTTTTATGACAAGTATCTTAAGCTAAAGTTCGTTTTACAATAATAAAATTTCAAATTTTTGACATATGAAATTTAAGGTTGTACTACATTTATCGGGCCTCGACTGTATGTACATTCCTTGGATAATGATTGGCTCTATGCCAATAGGTTCCTTTGTTTGTTTATACTTGTGCTTGGTAAGGACATATGCTCAGGAAAAAATATCTCTCGTCATATTTTATTGAATATGTTGGCAAATTTTTTGGAAAATAGTAACAAGCTGGATAGAATCTTCTTTAAACCGTTGCATGAGAGCGAAACAAAATCATAACAGACTAATGTGCGCAAACAATAGCTCTTTGTACTCAGCTTTTTGATGGCATCTTTTTTAAATATTCCGCCAAGATACTTTTCCGCTTATGTGTGACATTTATCAACGTTTGACATAAGGGGTTTTCAAATATTAGAACTGACCAACCTGAAATAACTAACCCGATCTTTTGAGGTTGGTACTGGGTTAACCGAATCATTAAAGAAATTTCCAAACAGAAATATGACTTGGCTATAGTTTATACCAAATATGTATAGACGTAATGTTGAGGTTATGCTGATCACAATAACTCGACTCCCCTTCCAGGGTCATGAAAAGATAACCGGATTATTGGATTTTATTTTACAAATGACACTTTTTGTCCCGGACAAATAAACGAACGGAAACATCTCTATCGGTGACACAACGTTACTCGAGAATATTTGACATCCACTTGTCAACTGTCAATATAGTAAACAAGACGCCATTTTTTAAGAAGTACCTTTTACGGTCAAGGCCATCAAAATGGAGTATTCAAGTGTCGTTATTGCTTACAATTATATTTATATTGTGACTTTGCTACGTGTTATGCGTTTCTAATTATTGGTACAACTGGAAAACTATGACACTTGAGATAGTCTTGTCCGAGATGTTTCAAACTTTCTCTTCAAGCAGATTTTTTATAAAACTTATTATCGTCTCTTTCCTTTCGCTTTTCTTCCTTTTCTCTAAGTTATTGTTTCCATTTTTTGTTGTTTTTTTCTTCTTCCAGCATAACTTTAAATGGAGAATTTAATACTCGAAACTGAGGGGTAATTTTCTTGTTTGAATTGTCTTTAATCTTAGTAACGAGTATGTCCTTGAAATTAGTCAGCTTTCAATGTCACTACTGTAATGAGAAATCCGAGAATCTTTTTATGAAGACCTACAGGAACACCAATCAAGTTATCAGCAATAATGACAGTAGAATCATCTTCTGCTTCTGCTGTTGCCTGACGACCTTCAACAGCTTTTTCTACATTTGAAACCGTGTTGTACGCTTCTCTAAACAAATTCTCCAATTTTACCGAGCATGTAGTCATCAGAGGACCACAGAAACTCCAGTCCAGAAGTTGTATTTTTTATAACTGACACCTAGGTCTGTTTCACTTAATTTTTCTGTCAGCAGGCATACATATATTCATTTTTAGAAATGAGAGGGCAACGTCCAAATAGATGGTTTCATTTTCCTTTTAGGGCGGAGGGGAGGATATCTTTTTTGACAATTCCTTTAAAAGAGAAGAATTCTAAACTCTGCTGAAGCTTTCCTTCGAGACACGTCATTTTTTTACAGCTTCAATTGCATTTTTCAGCTTTCTTTCAAAGTATTCCAATAACTCTCTTTCTGACTGTTTTATTTATACCGATTACGATCAAGATCTATCCAAAAAATGTCACTACATGGTACCACAATTATACATTTGATAGTCGAATATATAGGACAGAATAGTTCAGAGACGTCGATTATACATTAACATAAGCAGCTTTTATCAAACAGCCATACCAGCAATTTCAACTGAAGGAGATTGGTTCTTCCACCAAAGTTTACGACACTGTTCTGTCACTAGAATTAATTATTTGACAGGAAGGAACATCCTGCAATTGAAATTGCTCACCCAGTATAATATTTAAACGCATTGTAAGATGTTCCTGCTATATAATCACAATTTCTTCCGTATAGATACGAGATGTAGATTCAATTTCGTGAAAAATCAAACCAGATTTAAGCATTTAAGATTTAACCTCACTTTGATATTATCGAAAATGACAGCTGTCAAAAGAATGATATAACCTCGAATATTGACGTTGATAGAAGGCCCAGAGATGCAAGTTTTTTTCTTCATATTCTGTGATTATTACTTTCTAATACCTCATTTCTACTATTTTTTATGTAATTAATAATAATGTATTATTATTATTATTAGTCTTAATGCAATGAACAAACGTACTTAATTGTAATATTTAGTAATATTATCTTTTTTGAACGTATTTATGTGTTCAAAAAAGGTTCTGTATTTTTAATTTGGTTCCTATTTATAGAATTTGCTCTCTCCAGAGTAGATCTCTTGCCTAACTAATATGACAAAAGCCTATAAGAACGTGCCGACTGATATTTTTAAATTAAAATATTTTTTTAAGACGACGTAAACGACGAAACCCCATTAAAGATTGTATTGTAAAAGAGATAATCGTACATCAAACTGTCATTCTAGAAATTTTAATCTTGTATACATCTTTGAAATTTCTGTAAAAATACCGGAGGTGAGGATGAAAAAAATGAAAAAAAAAATGTTCAATACATGTGTAGAGAAAAAAAAAGTAGGTTTACTACATCATAATCTATGTAATTACGGACCCATAGTGATATGATAAAAGAAAAATGAGAATGAAAGGATCCCAGTGAAGGAAAGAGAATTAAGCGAATTGTCTTAATAATCCGTAAAAATATTAAAATTTAAAAAAAAAGATACCCTTATTATTCGTTTTCCAAAAATGATATATTCGATCCGAAAACATGAATGCCATATTTACGTGTTTAAATCTCACAATTTCTACTGTATTTTATTTTGTACTAGAATCGATTGCGTTGATTTTGTGTTTCAACATCAGAAGAGAAATAATCGAATCTAATGATATTCTGATTAGTTACATTAAAGGAAAAACATATTTTTGACATCAATATAACAGAACATTGTCTCTTGTAATACTTTGAGATTTTTTTATTCAGGTGTGATTATAATTTTTGTAATTTCTGCTCTCAACATTTTCCACGAGATTTCGCATCTTAAAACGGTGGCTGTTACGAAAAATCCCTCTTGTTTTATTGCTATTAAGACATGTTTTTCTAAGTCTCACTTGAAGTTCGTCCGAGAGCAATTCGTTTAGATTAAACATTCTTAATGTTGGGAACAGTGGCCACCCTTCTTGACAATATAAAGCAATAGCCACTGTTCTGTCATCCAGAACCAGAAGTAATTTTTGGAACGCGCTTTTGTCTTTTTGTTGCGATCTTCAAGGCTTAACGCACCTTAATTTTTTAATAAAATTTTAATTTTGCTGGTCTATTAGTGACATAATTAAACTAATAATATTTTTTTCAAATTTCAGTAATTTTTTCATTTACAAAGTGATCATTTTGTACTGTCCTGGGTTTGCAACAAAAAAACAGGATAATTGAAAACTAGGATATATTTACTTTGGTGAATTGTCTATACTGAATTTACATGTCTAATGCCAAAACCGCAGTGTAAATATCTGTCAACTCTTATCTATTATCTGTCATTATATAAATAGTAACCCTGACCGCCAAAATAAATAAACATGTTCGTCAATTCCAGTGTTGCCATATTAAAATCAGTGTGGCCAATTCAGGACACTTCAAAATGATCACTTCATAATGTATTAGCGTTGAGACTTGTAAGTACCGTCGTACCGTTTTTTTTTTTTTTTTTGGTACTTTATAGAACAGTGAAGTACAAGTGACTATAAATGTTTGTAACAAATATTTACTTTGGCAACACTCTGGGTATTCGTATATAGGTAAACTTTGTAGGTTATGTCATTTGTATCATATGGATGCGTTATGCATGTTTGTTTACTGATACTTTATAGAAAACAGTTTTTTGAACGCATATTTTAAACGACTAAACAAAAATTATTCAAAGAAAATGCTCAAAGTGTCGAGTGTCGTGATAAATTGCATTTCAAAATTGCCTGCTCAATAGTGTTCGTTGTGAAATTTTTTTGATTCATTTATGTTTTTCAAATAAGGGAACAGTTAGCGTAAATCATTGAATAAAATCAAACGGTCTGGGAAGAATTGGTGTAAATAATTAATTGTTATTTGTGTTGTCTGCTTAGCTGAATCGTTAACTCTATGTCATCCAACTGATTTATAAATGATTCCAAAATAATGGTTTGGTAGATCATTTGAGCATTAATGAAGTTGAATAGAATTCTAATTTCAATTCCAAACGATTTTAACTAGATGCAATGGCCAACAACATTCTAAAGTTTTGTCAAAGTAAACATATTATACCACAAACTGTGTTCGTAATATGAAATCAGGACGTATTGCTGAACAATTGTAAATTTATTATTTCAAAAATGATCTTACAATTCATAGGAGAGTTCTGGAAAGACTTAAAAAAGGTTAAAAGGAAATAATAATAATTGATAATGGGACTTTACTTATTTGTTGAGATAAACGACGTACTGAAATATGAAGATTTTCTGCAACAAACGATTAACCCATCAGTACAACAACATTGGGACGCCAGTAGATTTACCTTTAGCCACATTACCAGTGTTCAAACAATTCTTGTAGTGTGTATAGTAAATACAGACGATACAATCGGTCCAACTGTCATCATTTTGTAAGACTAAGCCATTACGTAAATGTACAATAGTAAAAATTGTTAAAATGTAATTCGACAACAAATTTAAATCAGTCGCTGTTTTTAAGTTCGAAAATTTACAATCATTTATAGTCGTTGTACAATGCGTTCTCAAGTGAGGTGTAGTGAGCATAAAAATCCCTGGTTCGTTTGATTTTTACATTCTACAGTTAGCTACATTGAATAAATATGTACTTTCATACTGTCATTTGGTTGTTTTCGTTTGCTGTCATTTTGTCGTTCCTGGTTGCATTAGATCATTTGTAATATATACTAATGAAGTTGTAGATAGACTCGATTCTAATTTCAATTCCAAACGATGCCAACAACATGTCAAAGTAAACATATGCACGTATACCTTATTTCAAAAAGAGAGAGACAACATTCTGAACAGACCCCCAGCCCAATGTACAACATGTAATAAACGATACAATCGGTTGTACGACTGGTCGTACTACAACAAATCGGTCGCTGTTTTTCTTCCATACGTGGACCATCGAACCAACTAGGATGGTACAACAGATTGAACACCTGATCGTTTCGTCTGTAGGCCGCTTTAAACCATCGAATCAACTACGGTTGTAAAGCGGGTTGTACAACCGATCTGTAGACCCCTTAAGGTAAAAGAGAATTAATCTACACCGAAAAATAGATAAACTAATGTAATAATTATAGTAAAATTTTAAATACACCGGTGGTATAAACAATGTCAGAATGTTTGACAATGAATAGAAATAACAGAACGTTGCATAATGTGATTTTGCCCTACTTTCAGCCAATAAGAAATAAGTGTCATGTGGGTCTGTTCAGAATTTTGTCTATCTCTTTTTGAAATGAAGTATAACAACATGTTCGCCAAACTGTCTACATATGCGCAGTGTAAGATTTTTGTTCAAAGTTTGATGAAAAATGGGACAGGACTGATTTTCTTTGGTTCTCGTACTTTCATCAAATTTTATAGTTTACATTATGCAATTTTGTTTGACACAAAAATGTCAAACTAAATATGATAATGTAAAACAGGTTTCTTTAATCAATTGCTGTCACGTTGACAGATATTTACACTAAATTAGCTGCGTTCAGCGGACAAACGGGCAGGTATTAGCACTTCTTTTAATTTTGATCTTGTAAAAGAAAATAGAAATGATGGCTGAACTGTAGAGTAATTTAATATTGTAGTTCTTGATTATTTTATAAATGATGACTGTAATTTTAACCATATGTATTAACATTCTTGATCACAGTTTGATAATTTAAAAACATTTTCTCAAGATAGGCAACAACCAACTCGTAATGCGAAAAAGTAGTAGTAGAGTAAAGCAAAAATATTAAAATATACAATCTCTGATGGTTTCTCTTTTTTAAGACTTCATTTTGAAGGATTACAATTTATTGTTGTGAAATGACCATATATTGAGGTTATGTTTAACGCGCTTACTTAACTAGCGTGTTTCGTTTTCGCTGAGGAATTTGTTCAGCAGCTGACCCTCAACTAAATTAGGGTCATATTTATAGTTCGTGCTTGAGCATTCGATTTTGACGTAAAAGTCGTTACTAATATGTCAAAATGGCGTGCTCAAACATCGGCACGAACTATAAATGACAAGTATGTATGAACGACACAGCTGTCTTGGTAGCTCAGCAACTATGTCCGCTGAACGCAGTCTTCACGATCAGTAAATTTAATTAAAATTTGTTGAACGTCAAAATGATTGGACAAATATTTTGACCTCCAAAAACGGGAAAGAAACAGTTTATATGTTTTATTTGTACTTATGTTTGTTGTTATATATTGAAATTTGAAATGTCGTAAGACTGTTTTATATTATCCTATTTTGTTTGACAACAAATTAGACAAATTTTGTTTGAGAATATTTGTAACAGACAGTACCTAATGAAGTTAGATAGATTTGGTTCTAATTTCAATACTTTTTATGCAATTTTCTTCCGTTTTATGTTGTTTACTATTGAAATTTAAAATGCGCGATGGTATTACAAGCCGTAATGACAGATTATGTTGATAGCTGTCAACATAATGTTAAATATTCAGTTTTAATTCATTAATATCAAAAAATAGAAAGATACAGTGTACTGTGCTATGATTGGTTAAAATTTAAGTCTCAACCAATCACAGTAGAATGTGCAGGAGTCGCTCTCAGCTGTTGTTTGAAATAGTTTAGGATAAATAGAATATTTTTAATTAGTTTTATCTTTGATGATACACACCTGAAAGTAAAATCTCAACGTAACACGTAATCAAGAGACACTTGTATAAAAACGAATGGAAATAATGCGAAAAAATGCCTTTCTAGTAATGTTGTCAAAACGTAAAAATTAAAAAATAAAAAAAATAGATTTTTTATAATAGTTTACTATTAACAATAAAATTTTCAACGTTTTGATATTCTATATTCTTTGAGGAATAAAATTTAAAAAAATAATACATAATACTTATATATATATAATAATTAAATTAGAAATTTTGCAGATTTAAAATTAAAAATTTTTTAAATATAAAAGGGGACAAAACAAATATTAAAATAGAATATTGAAAGGAGGAAAAGGATGTTGTACATTCGATAAGATGCAGAAAAGAAAACTATATGATATTATATATTGAACAAACCCCATTGATATTTTTAAAATGATAAAATAAGAGAAAAAAAATGATGAAAAAACGTGAAAAGAACAAAATGTGAATAATAATATTTTAGAAATACTAAATAAATATTATAGAATGTAGATTCAGAATATTTTTTAAACGAAGCGTTTTGTAAATTCGGCAAGAAAATCTAAATTTAAAAGAATGTTTTATTACGTAACGTAAACAAAAACGAAAAATCACACACAAACTGTAATTCCTATTTTAGAATTTTTAATTATTTCTTTTTTAATTTATATAAAAAAAAATCGCTACGTATTTTGAGATCGTTTAATGTTTCTTTTTTAATATTATTAATTTATTATTAAAGTCTGTCGAAATTTATTTATTATTTATATTCGTTAACATATTTTAAGATGCCCAATTTTTAAATTAATATTATTATTTTAGCTTTTTTTTTAACGGTATATATATATTTTTTTACCCGGTGTAATTGATTTTACACGTTGCAGTATTTTATTTTTTCGTTTTCATTTGATTTTTTTAATTTTTTTCGATCATCTACAAAATGACCTCTGTATTTAGTAGATGAAAAACAAAACACTGTATATGTATTACAATTGTAAATGCACTCTCTATATATACATACAAATATTATATAAATACATAAAATGCCATTTTATATTGTTGTTTTATTGATTACACTGTCCAACACAATTTTTTTCTCTCTCATACACCATTCGGTGTTGTTTATGTAGTTTTTCATGCTGATTCTGAAAGTAATTTTAAATTTGTTCTATCACGTCAGTTTGTAAATAGCTTTTTCAACAAGTACATTAAATTTTACAGAATTTCAAAGTGACTTTATATTAGAAAGATAATACAAAATATTATAGTGCTGGGCAACCTATTCGAATTATTCGATTAATCGAATACGCATATTTATTCAAATATCTAATAAAACTGTATCGAATTATTCGAATAATCAAATATTTTTACGTTATCTAGTATATTTAGATATACAGGGTGTTCCATTTAAGATAAGAAAGTTAAGACTACCACAAGCTCTACCACAACATGTCAAATCATATATCTATCTATGTATATCTGATGTACAGTCTGTTCCAAAATTAATGTCGCCCCCTGTGCCGAAAAACACGTTACAACTGCTAATGCAAATTAGATGCATGAAGTTTAATCGATATTTGGTTTGCATCGCATTTACAAGATTAGTATTCACTAACGAAAAATCGTATTGGATTATGGGAAACATCATTTTTATGGGTTGGTTTAGCCTTGGGAGCGACATTAATTTTGGAACAGACTGTACAGATAATTAAGAAAACCGTTCTTGGCAATACCAAAGGAGTTTCCTTAATTATTAATATGATGTATCTATCTAAACAAATACGGCTTCAAAAAGGTTCATTCAAAACCGCTTAAGAATTCGAAAAGAAATCAGTTTGAACATATTACACAACATTATACAAATGGCATATCAACGCTGATCTCAAAGTTGCAGCAATTCTACTTGGTTTGCAACTGAGATACACAAAGCACTGCTGTTTATATTGGATTAATAATAATTAATATTGGATTTTCTCAAAAAATTTAAATGCGATATGACTTTTTTTAGACTAGAAAATAGACAAATGACCAACCAATAAGCCTACGCAAGCCGCATCTTCATATGTTTTTCCTAACTCAAATTATTTAAAAAAATACTAAACTAGGAAAATTCATATATCCCCATTTAAAAATGCATCGCTTGCATTCGATAAGAAGGCAAGTAGTAGGCCATGGACACGATAATCGCCTAACAAAAATATTGCCATTTAACGTCAAACTTTTGTCACACGCAGCCCAATATTGTTGATTGGTAACCGCTTCTTAGAGTTTTTGATCACTTTATTTCGAAAGATAGTGAAAAATTGTTTTTACAAAAAATATTTCACTTTAAGTTAACATTAAAACGCAAATACTTTTTTGTTATATTCATTGGCAAAAATCGCGAGAAACGTAACTTTATGTAATTCAAGATGGTGGAAACGCCTACTGGCGGCCATCTCGGAAACTTGAAAATAATTTCCAGCATTTTCCCTTCCCCACTTTACCTATAAAACTTTTTACCGTAACTCTCTACGATCATTAGTTTCTGAAATACAGCCGCTTACCTCGCTTATTTGCTCCTTTTTTTTTTGAAACGCCACAAAGTAACAATTGGGTAAACTACTAACGACAGCAACCTGTATAACACATAAGTTTGTTAGTCGACAAAAATCTTTACGTAAGTCTGTACTTCATAAAGCACTAGCAGAATCTAATAGAATATTTCTACCGCCACTGCATATTAAATTAGGTTTGATGAAGATTTCGTCAAAACAATGGATAAGGAAGGTCGTGGATTCCAATACCTTTCTGTTATCGAAAAATGTTATCAGAGCAAGTGGAACAGTAAAATGCTGGCTGATTATTGTTGGAGTTTAATATCAGAAAGTACCGTAGAACAGTATAAAAGACAAGTAAAAAGTAGAAACGCTCACGTGCTACAATAAATTCGTTTTTATTGTTATTATTACACATTAAATCCCTATCCTGTACGATGTTTGATATTCCAATCCGATCACACTGAAATAGTAGATCTGGGGAGTACTTGGCATTTACGAAATTTAGCGGGAAATTCAAATAATACCACAAAACAAATATAAAGAACTTTTATTTTACTGCTGTATGACACGATAGATGGAGTAATATGCAGACGTTTTCAACTTATTGGCTATGTAACATTTTGAAACAACCAATTGTAATTTTAACACGGTCGTCGATAAATTCTAGAATGAAATTAAAAATATTTTCGCTTATACAATGAAAAGAAAATATAAAAATATATATAATAGATAATAGCGTATGAAGGTCGCAAAATAAAAAAAATCATAATACACATAAAACTAACACTAATTTTTAAACAATTAAAAATCAAGAAAATTCCGCAATTTATCGGACAATTCTGGAATATTTATCTCGTAAGAGTTATCTTCTGCCATTTTTCGCACAATCTTCACGTTATAACAATCGCCCGGATCCACTTCCTCCTTAATCTTTTCAATCATATTTTTGTTACCTTTATTATTTACCATTTCTGTTAGATAACCTAAGATAGCTAAAGCGGGCACTTTACTCGCGAAATCTTTCGGCATCTCTCGAATCTCCATCGACGGGACTTTAGCTGTATTTCCGTAATCTATATAATAGACATCGTATTCTTCTAAAGCGGCGTTAACCGATTCTACCTTAGCACGATACCACTCATCTTCATATTTAGCCAGGCATAATTCGTCGACTATTGGTGAGTAGGGTTGCACATTCGTTTCCGTGTATTTTGTAATTGTTTCGTTTAATTGGACGAAATCGTGTTTGATATCGTTATCCGGGATAAAAGTGATATATTTGTCGTCTACGTTAACGCACATTAAGTTTTCGGTTTGTCCGGGAACCATTTCCCATTTAGGAATGTCGCTGTACATCAGTCTAGTGTTTGTTGTTGTTTGTTGCGCTAAAATTACACCAACAGATTATTTACACGGTGTCAAACAAAGTCGGTATTACGTAATTACCTGATAAATTGATTAATTTTGTAGAGATGCTTGTCGTATCGCTTCCATCGAGGGTAAATAAGTCGAAAACGTTATTGGAACATTTTTTCTGGAACAAAACATGTATAAAATGTGTGTATAATGATATTGTGACGATCTTTAACTGAAACCATAACCAAAAACCAAATTTTTCCACCACATTCAATTTAATACAAAAGTGTTGACGTAACAATTATAGTTGGTACGATATTTGTTGAGACAGAATTCCTGGAAGACCGCTACGTCATCTTTTGGAATAAACCGCACTCTACGGCCAAGTAGAATCACCTGGCACCTACACAAAAAGCCGATATCGGAAACGATAGAAACTAATCCCGGTATTGAAGGCGGCGTTGAAGAAATCGGAGCTGAAGTCATGATTTCTCGAAGAAGACACTCTTCGGAGGGAAATGGTCGAATTCCAGCGTACAAGGTACCCTGCTACGAAGACGAAATACGAGGGGATACATCGAAGTAGAAGATGGAGCGAATTCATCGAGAGAAATCAGACTGAAGATCCGCATAGGGTGCGTCGGATACTGAAAAGAAATCGACCACCCCAGAGAACAAGTATGGTCCGAACAGATGCCTCACCGACAGGGAGAAGGCGGATGCTCTTTATCACCTTTGTTACCTTCCAGAAACTCCGTGGGCCAGCTAAAATCTCAGGGTGGTAACAAAAGGTTATTCAAAAAAAAAAAAAAAAAAGAACAAAACGTTTAATTAGTTAAATTGAATCAAATAACAGTAATATATAAGAGCTCAGGATAACGTAGTTTGTTATTGCTTTCGACATCGATCTGACAAATACACTGGACTTCCAAAGTTGTCATTTGGCATAAACTCTAAGCAAAAGATGTTTCCAATTATGTTTCGATATTAATCGAACTGTTACAAGTTTCAATACAAATAACTATGTTAACTCAGCATGAGGTTCAATAAATGATTTAAATAGTAGAGAATTTCATGCCGGAACTATCAATTTAGACTCCCTTCAAATTTTTAGAACAATGTAAAATGTGACAGTACAAATAATTAAATACAATAAATATCGTTTACCTTGATGACGGATTATCTTTTACGGCTAATGTTATATTAGTGATTGTCCCACTAAAGAGAAAGGTTAAACTGGGATCTACCCATGGTTTCAGGCAAGTAGCCTTCTCCAATTAGCCACTAAGATATAACAGGGACCAATAAATGAATTCAACATCATGTCTGATAGCCCAAGAGCGATATTGAAGGTGGGTAAAGGCTGGTGACGATCACCTGGACGAACTGGTGGAACTCTTCGATCCGGACGGTGGGAAGACGTGGAAACGATGGTTGTCAAATTTGTATCCAAACGGAAGAACCGTTGTTTCCGATAGAAAACGGAGAACTTAAGATGTTCTTCGGTGTTGAAAACGTAAAATCCTGTCTACAGCAGAGGTGTGGAGTGGCAAATTCAAAACAAAATCTCTACGAGACGAAAATTGTACCCAAAAAACCTTTACAGCATGTCCGATACGTTCGATCTTAAAAATTGATCCAGGAAAAAAGATCTGCATCTTCCAAGATAGACCGGACATGAGAGGTGAAAAACGACGTCACTAAGAAAGTAGTGACCTATTTGAAGGAGGAAACAAATGAACAGGAATGAGAAATGAGCCAACAGATGGCGCAACAAGTATCGCAACGGCAGAAAACACAAATAAATATTCTAATTTGGGAAAACGAAACGTAACACCTTTCCAGGCCACTTCACTCCGAACGATCCCGATCCCGGAGCTAGAATTCCGGACCAGCTTGCAAGAGATCGACGAGATGGACACAGGTCCACCAATCGTGTCTTTCCTCAACGAAATCCCACAGGTTATCAAGAGCATCTCGTACGTAAAAACTTCGGGTAAGGTCGGCATTCCCAATGGAGCGCTCAATAATCTGCCTCTTCAATTTCGCTGCTCAGCAGTATCAGCGAAAAGAACAAACTCTACTACTGCGCCGGATCAGTAACCATATAACGATCAGTTTAGATTTCGACCCGGAGATTGGATCACGCTGCAGCTTTTCATCTGGGCCAACAGATGGCGCAACAAGTATCGCAACTTAAAACCAAATAAATATTCTATTTCGTGCAGGGTATCGATTCCGGTACTGGAATCGGTTAACGATCCCGATCCCGGAGCTAGTATCGATACTTGGGAACCGATGACCTGAATCGATCCACAAATCGATTCCTTGAATCGATCCTCAACGAGATTTGTAGGTTATCAAGATTTTCTCCGTAAAAACTTTTTTTATGTGGGTGGGTTCCCAATGGAGTGCTCAAAAATCTGCTGTATTTCGCTGCTCAGGCTATCAGCGAAGTTCAAAACTCTTACTGCGCCGGATAGTGACCATATAACGATGTGTTTAGATTTCGATGTGGAGATTCATCACGCTCGCCTTTTCATGATGGGCCCGCTGTTAATCAGTATCGATACCAACAGATGAATCGATTTCGATCCGGGATTATCGATTCCGCTGAAAAAATGTCACCGTCCCTCCAGAGAATTGAAAATTGACCCCGGACCTATCGTCCTCTCACAACAATAGTCAGAATCGATACCTAGGACTGATTTGTAGGTACAGATTTTTTCCGGTTGATTTCAATATTTATATTCAATAACATATCTACGGTATCAAATGTACGATATTATGACACTTCGGCTTTTTTCATAACAATTACTTATTATTACCCTCATTCATTAATATTTGAGTCAATATATGAAAACTAGTTCCATAAATATATGTCTAAAAATGATTTTTTACGATATCGTAGTTGTTACCGTAGTTTGTTGGTATCGATACCTAGGTATCGTTGTATTGGTGTCCATACTTAGGTATTAATTCCTAGGTATCGATTCCAAAGCACCGATACGCGATGTTATCCAAGATATCGGCGAATCGAAACCAGTAATGGTATCGAATACTGGACGATGTATCGATACTTCGCCCAGCCTTACTGTCCAGCATCTTCGTCGCAGACATTCCCAAACCGGCCGATCATTGAGTGTTCAACGCCATCTATGCGGATGATACTACAATAGTGGTTACCTCGAAGAGTTCCAAGACCGCAGCCCAACTTCATCAGGTGCAGTGGGATCGAATTGAGGGTTCCATCAAGATTATCATTCGGGTGTTGCCGTGGTTGTTGTAACAAACTTGACGTTTCGCTGATCATACTGTCAGGTTCTTCAGAAGTTTTCTAAAGCAGTCTTTAAGGAACTTCCAATCACGGCAACACCCGAAAGATACATTTTTATAGAACAGTGGCCTTGAAAGCCTACATTCGATTATGGAATTGAGGGTTACTCCGTCTAACGTGACACGATAATAGAACATCCTAATACCTAATTCTGTTTCTCTAATTTCACATATCCATCGGCGAAAGTGATCCACGAGAAGACTACAAGTAACCAACCCGTCAACATCCAAGAACCGCCAGAAGGGCACCCCACGAGGAAGTGAAGCTCGAAGATGGTGAGCCCACCTGTAAAAGTTTTTGTCGCCTTTTGCGCTCAATTTTGGACAGTAAATACACCTTTATTACTTAAAATGGAGAATAAGAGACTGACAAACGTGCTTCAGCAAGGAGGTCCTACCAGTTCCCAGTTTTTAATGGCATTCCGCAAGGATCTGTTTTGAGGCCCATTATTTTTAATCTTTTTAATCAATGATATAACTTTATTCATCGAGCCTTACTTACCGTCAACAATTTCTTAGCATCCTTACAATATTGCTCGATAAATTCAACTCCTTCATCGGAAAATTTACCATCTTCGAAACCCTTGAGTACTATCGGTATCAACGAACAACATTCGGTAGCTAAAGCCTCGCTAATACTCATTAATTTATTGATGGGTACATCATCCGTGAAACCCAGGTCGATAAAATCAACAGCTACGAGACTATCATTAACAACCTTGATAACACCTCTGCATAAACCCGTTCGACTATCGTGAGGGCACAACACTAATTGGTTTACTACTGGATCTTGCGTCAAAGTTGTCGCTAAAATAATACGGATGCAAATTATAAAAAAAAATCGTTTTATTTAAAATACCTGGATAAGACGATATTTGTGCGTTAATCCTCTGCATTAAGGTATTAGTTTCTTTATTCCTAACGAATAATTTCCCATCGTTTAAAGACACGATTAAAACGCGCTCGCCATCTTTAACTTCTTTCACGGGAGGCGTCGAAGTAAACACAGGTAATTCGGTCGTTTTCTTAGCTAAATTGGAAGTTATAAAAGGATCCCATCTTCTACAATTCATATTATAAAAGACATCGTTAAAGGATAACGTTAGTTTACTCTGTTCGTTACTTGTGAACTGCCCCGTTCCTTCCTGAAATTTACACGACTAAATATTTTTCTAATGCAATAAATAAAATAACTAACTTTCTCTAAAAGATCGATACACTCCTTATTTCCGGAGATAAGACATACGAATTCCGGAATACTATCAAATCGTTTCTCCAACCGGCAGACTTTAGCAACCGTAATTATTTTACCGTAATCTATTAGAGCTACTACGTATTTACTATCTTTTACATTTATTATGGTACCGCGGACCCACGTCTCACTATCTTCTTTATAGACGGAGATTGTATCGCCAACTTTACCACTTAAAAATAAAAATCATTTAATTTAAACCCGAAGATAAATCTTTCCTACTTACGCGAAATCCATAGCTGTTTCTGTATCTGGTTTAATCTCATCCAAAGACGTCAGCTCATTCATAAAACTTTCAGCCAATATAAACGCCAGGCAAGTATCATCGTCGATTCTTTCGCTAAACTCTGCCATTCCAGATGCATCAGTTTGGAAAAGATCCGAAACGCATCTAAAATATCAATTAATTAATTAATGGGACAACGATAAAATTGCTTTAAATTAATTTTATAAACGTGCTGGCGGTGTATTATCGATTTTGCCCGGTGGGACATTTTTGTCCCGTTTTAGAAATGGTTTGAATGAACGATAAAATTCTTTTAAATAAACTTAGAAGCATATTCGTGGCGTAATTTTAATTTTTCTGATGGGACATTTTTGTCCCACTCTAAAAATCAGTGCAAGTGAAGATCAAATTGTTCTAAATTAACTTCACAAACATTTCGCGGTGTATTACCGATTTTCTCGGCGGGACATTTTTGTCCCGTTTTAGAAATTGTCTGAATTAACGATCAAATTGTTTTAAATTAACTTTACAAACATATTGACAGTGTATTAACCGATTTTCTCGGTGGGACATTTCTGTCCTGCGTTAGAAATCGCTGAGATTAACAATAAAATTGTTTTAAATAAACTTTAAATGCTCACTGGCGCTGGGACATTTTTGTCCCACTCTAAAAATCGCTGCAAGTGAAGATCAAATTGTTCTAAATTAACTTCACAAACATTTCGCGGTGTATTACCGATTTTCTCGGCGGGACATTTTTGTCCCGTTTTAGAAATTGTCTGAATTAACGATCAAATTGTTTTAAATTAACTTTACAAACATATTGACAGTGTATTAACCGATTTTCTCGGTGGGACATTTCTGTCCTGCGTTAGAAATCGCTGGGATTAACAATAAAATTGTTTTAAATAAACTTTAAATGCTCACTGGCGGTGGGACATTTTTGTCCCACTCTAAAAATCGCTGCAAGTGAAGATCAAATTGTTCTAAATTAACTTCACAAACATTTCGCGGTGTATTACCGATTTTCTCGACGGGACATTTCCCTTGCTTTAGAAATCGCTGGAATTAACAATAAAATTGTTTTAAATAAACTTTAAGAGTATACTGGCGGTGGGACATCACTTTTTCGGTGGGACATTTTTGTCCCACTTTAGAAATGGTCGGAATTAACGGTAAAATGGTTTGAAATTAATTTTAAGAACATATTGGTCGTGCTAGATTAATTTTTAATGGGACATTTTTGTGCCACCTTAAAAAAATTTTTTTTTTTATTGACGAACTTTTAATTTTTCCGGTGTGAAAAGAAGGACTTACTTTCTATCCGGATTCGGAGTTATCTTTCTTTTTTAGGACGTGGCATATTTTGCAGTTTTTCCTTTAACGTCAAATTTGCTACACGTTCAGTCAATTTCTTCGTTTGATTTTCCAAATTATTCGATACTGTTTTCGGAGTAGAACTTCGAGCTTCGTTCTGAATTCTACCACTATCCGGTGTGTTTCTAGAACCGTTTGCGATTTCCGTTTTCGCCGCCTTCCGACCGTTAGTGTTTGTGCTAGTAATCAGCTTCCCCGCGGGCGTTGCATTCAACGCCCTCTGGTTTCCTGGTGGACCTTGTTTCTCCGGCATTTCGTCAGCTTGATAACTTCCATCTTCGTTCTAAACGAGATTTATAAGATATAGATTAATGCTGCTTAATCAAAACAAACATTTCTTACCTTTTTACTAGCTATTATTTTTAATTCCGCGTTGTCTTCTAGCGTTTTTGGCGCTGTCGTGAAGTTCAATTTCACAGCTAAGACGGGTTCCGTAGTGATCTTAGAAGGTAAATTACGAACTTCTACGACTTTTTCGTCGTTGAAATTCCCGAAATCTATGAACTGCACCTTAACCTCGGGTATAATTTCTTGAACGACGGCTCTGTACCTAAATAAACGACAGTGACAGAACTCTATTTTCACAATTTCAGACTTTTTTTCTATTTTGACGATGCCAATTTTATTAACGGAACATTTTTGTCCCACTTTAAAAATCGCTGTTATTTGTGAGGAAAGTCTTTTTGAAGTAATTTGCAATTGGATGGTGGTCGTACAACGACCATTGATAGTGGGCCATTTTTGTCCCACTATATTTAAGAAGAAAATCAGTTTAAAGCCAGATTTTACCAATCTATTATGAATATTGTCAGCGGGACACTTCTGTACCATTTAGAAAACGTTACTCAGCACGTTTTACCGTTACATGCGTAATATTTTTGAACGGGACATTTTTGTCCCACTTAAAAAATCAAGTATTCGTTTAGAAAATCGTTAATAATCGCAATTTTAAACAAGTTTTAACGATATTTACCAACATTAGTAACGGGACATATTTGTCCCAGTTCAAAACTCGTTGATATTTGAGGAGAAAACAATTTAAAGCAATTTCATATAGATTTTGACAATCTATTGCGAATATTGCTAACGGGACATTTTTGTCCCACTTATAAAATGCCCGCTTTTTCTTCAAAAACTGTTTTAATGTTTAGTACAAGAAATTTTAAATGGGTTTTAACGGCATACTACCATATTTGCTAACGGGACAGGTTTGTGCACTGTGTCCCACTTAGAAAACGGCTGTTATTCATCAAAAAATAGTTTTAAAGTGTTATTTATTGCATTCCACCGTTACACCAGTAATATTTTGCGATGGGACATATTTGCCCCACTTTAAAAAATGAAGTATTTCTCAAGAAAATCGTTAGCGAGTAATTTTAAACAAGTTTTAACGATATATTACCAATATACCTAACGGGACATTTTTGTCCCAGTATAAAATTCGTTAAATTTTGAGACTAAAATAATTTTGAAGTAATTTTATAGAGCTTGGCGATCTACTACGAATTTTATCAGTGGGACATTTTTGTCCCACTTTAAAAATTGATGGTATCCGACAGAAGTTACTGAAATGATTTCCCATATGCAGCCTTTAGTAATATTTCCAGTGGGACATTTTGTCCCACCTTATAAATGGGCTGCTTCAGGACATTTCAATTGTACGATAAATTTATTTACTGTTATATTGTTTGTATTCACTTACCAGCTACCACGGTATGTTGCAGCGCATATTTGCCCAATGACCGGCTTCATACCGGACTGTTTCGTTGCTTCCAGGTTCGTTTCGAAAAGCAACTTCTCCAACTTATCTCTATCCGATTCCTTAAATACCCAACATACATTTCGAGATTCAATAAACGAAACGACGACCTAAAACATGAGTAGACCTCGATTAAAATCTGATGAATTCACAGTAAAAACAAAAGAAACATTACCTGCAGAGGTTTATTTAAAGGCAGCTCAACTCGTTTAATCACAGTTCCTTCGTTTATCACATTCGTTTTTGTTTTCTGAACAGCTTCAGCTTGAATTCTCGGGTTAACATTCTCTTTTTCGGCATTCCTTACAGGAGTATTCGTTCTATTGGTTGTATTCTCGTTCTTTGGGCTCATACTTTTACTACCTTTACCACCCACGAATGTATTAGGTTGTGGCGCATCATTAGCTGTACTCGCAGTTGGTCTGCGTAATGGTTTTTGAGTCTCGGGTTGGGCGGCAGGTTTATTACGTCCACCGGAGTAGTTTCTGTTGTTCTTTTGAGTATTGAAACCACTGCTTTGAGCCGGTTTCAATTGTATATTGGTTTTGACGCTCATTAACGATTGTAAATTCGATGTTGATGATTGATTCATGTTGTTATCGATTTGACGCGATGCATTATAATTGCGCGCTGTACCGCTGCTGGCATATTCATTGATTACCCTAGAATATTGCAAAAATTACCATAAAACAAAAGAAACATTTTTAGTTTAGAGAACTTACTCATTTTTTATTTCTTCAGCCGTGTTGTCTGGTATATGACATTTCATTTTGCTGATGTACTTCCTCGCTTTAATGCTCAAATAAAGTTTGAATTCGTTTAACATTTGTCTGGAAGAAAAAATTTAATTAAATTAACAAAGAAAATTGTATTTAAAGTTATGTCCCATTTCAAAAGTGCTCGTTTTAGAAGAAAAATCCTTACTGATCTATATTGATAATATAATTTTCAGGTGGGACAATTTTGTCCCATACTTAAAATCGTCAGAATTGCAAGAAACTCGCTTAAAATGTTTAAAATAAACTTGTTTTGGGGGATTTTTATCGATCTTTTCAACGGGACATTTTTGTCCCACCTTAAAATCTCAATTTGACATACACTAAAATAAATACTACACAATTTTAAAAACGTGAGCATTTTATCTGCAATTTTGCAAATGGGACACTTTTGTGCCACCCTAAAAATCGATGCTATTATATTGCTCAAGTTAACAATTATCTCGGTTAAATTTTTCAGTTAATTTTTAAGTGGGACAATATTGTCCCACATTTAAAATCGTTAATACTGCAAAGAAAATCGATTCAAATGTTGGAAATTAAATTATTGCGACTATTTTTATCAATTTTAAACATTTTATTAATCGGGACATTTTTGTCCCACCTTAAAAATTGCTATTTTTACGAAGAAAATAATGTAAAATGATCTCGTGTCAATTTCATCGGCGTATCAAGTATTTTTTTTAGTGGAACATTTTTGTCCCACACTAAAAATCGATGCTATTAAATTATCCCACAGCTAAAATCGTTGCTACAAAAAAGATCGATTAAAATGCTGGAAATTAAATTGTCCGGTGCATTTTTATCGATTTTAAACTTTTTCTCACCGGGACATTTTTGTCCCAGCTTAAAATCTCAATTTAACATACACAAAAATAAATACAGCACAATTGTAAGTACAACATAAGCATTTTATCTGCAATTTTGCAAATGGGACACTTTTGTCCCACCCTAAAAATCAATGCTATTATATAGCTCAAGTTAACAATTATCTCAGATAATTTTTTCGGTTAATTTTGAAGTGGGACAATATTGTCCCACATTTAAAATCGTCAATACTGCAAATAAAATCGATTCAAATGTTTGAAATTAAATTATTGGGACTATTTTTATCAATTTTAAGCATTTTTTCAATCGGGACATTTTTGTCCCACCTTAAAAATAACTATTTTTATGAAGAAAATAATATAAAATGATCTCGTATCAATTTCATCGCCGTATCAATTAATTTTTTTAGTGGGATAATTTTGTCCCACCAAAAAATATACAACTTTTGAAACGGGATTCTTTTGTCCCATCCTCTAAACTAACTTATATCAGGGTAAATCAATGTATTCTTACTTGTTAAAATTGATGTGAGGTATGTTACTATCTTCAAACAATTCAAAACCGATTTTTTTAACGGCATCTAAAGGGACATAAATCATTCCATCATCACCCGTTAAAGTTGAAACGGCTACACCATGAATGTTATAATATTCAGGTCCCGTCGATCCATACAAATCATCATCGTCATCGTAAGACATTGTACTGTTATTCTCTGATATCGATGAGGCTTTTGCAGCAACTGGTTTTTTACTGGAAAATTTTTCGGGTTAAAATATTTGCTAACGGGTAACATAGATCTTACCCAATGAAATTTTCTTTTTTGATTGATAAATTCATATGATATGGCGGCTGGCCACTAATGGAAAGCGCTGCTTCAGCAATTCTGAAGAAAAGATTGGATTATTAAAGATCAATAGTTTTAAATTCAAAGTTACTTACTCTAATGATTCAAAATAGACTTTAAACCAAGTTTTTTCAGGATTTAGGTATATTTTTAGTAATTTTCCAAAGGGTTTAAACAAATTTATTAACAGCGACTACAACGTAGTAATAAACATTAAATACATTGAGAATTTATTAGATGATAACTTACTCTGTCTATATCTGCAGGAACATTCTCTCCGTGTATGTAATAGGAGCTGCGAAACAATTTTTTTCATTAAATTCAAATGAATTATAAAAGCAATAGATTGAACAACAGAAAGCAGTTTCCTCATAGTAACTACCAGCTGATATCAATATAGAATTACGTTAATTGTAAAAAAATATACATAAAAACTAGAAACACTACTTATATACACACATCTTTAACAAAAAAAAAATCTGACTTACTTCATTGTTTAAGTAACTTTCTGTAGGTATATTATCGAAAGATGGCTGAAATATCAAGATTCGTATTAAGAAAATATAATATAACTTAAGTACGTCTCTTTTAACATCTAATATATATTTAAGTATAACATTCCTGTGTTATCAATTGATATGATCCTACTGTGAGCTAATGTTATGTACCGAGCAGATGAACAAGGTTAGGTTGTTTTTAGTAAACTAAATGTAAAACGGACATAAACGCAATTAGAGGGAGTTATATACTTACAGTTCATTAAATGCGTAGATTAACGTAAAGTGTTAATTATCTTATGTTAACTTATGCTATGTTAGTAAAATTCTATAAATGTTAACAATTTTTACAAAGAATTATTGAAGTTTCACCATACCTGCCGCCAACGCCACCAATAGGCAAAGCAGGTTGCTATTCGTGGATTGGTAGAATTTGAAAATAAGAGAGGAAACAATGTAGGCATTTTAAGATAAATGAAAATTTATTCATTTTCTCACTCATACAATGAAATCAATTTCTAAAGTAAGAATTAAGAAACTCTTATTTATTGTAATTTAGCTATATAATCTGCTACTTTATAGAAAATATAATTCGTGCATAGAAAATGCTCAGTAGTGAGTTCCGAAATTTAGTAATATTTAGGTTTAAACAGTTAGATTATTTCGTAACACAAAAATTTAAAAAATTCAAACATCTGTTAAATTTCTTTTTTGTTTTTATAAGTTTATTATGTTTTTATTAGTGTAAACCGTAACATGTATCTTATTTCTAAATATCCAATAGTTGTTTTATTCACTTAAAATGAAGAATTTTAAAATCTATACTATTTCAGGCAGAAATTTTTTCAATTTCGCGGGATTTTCGATATGGTACCAAGTAACTAAATATTGTGCTATTTCACTGTGATTCATAGTGGAATAGCACAAAATTTAGTGACTTTTAGCTAGCGCATTTATACATTTTAGATTTGTAAGTTACTATTATTTTTGATAGACGATGAAGGTCTTCCATCTCCTTTCTAGGGTTGGACTTTATCCCTTAAACTCTTTAGTCCTCCTAATAGTACGGGACCATCCCCCGTTGGTTGTTACTAATGATTATACATAGGTATTATGTCGTCAATAGAAAAAATAGAAATTTGAGACTAAAAAAGGAAACGTAGGGAGTTAAAAGTGGTTAAAACAAACAAGAAGTATAAATAAAACATGCTCAATATTGTAAAGATAAAACTGTATATGGGACTTCACACAAACAGATGCGGACTAGAATAAATCATCTAAAGAGTTCCGGCCAATGTGTTGGCTTAGGTCATTTCGGTGGTAGTTGAAATCTGAGCAACCCTCACTTGAGGAGGGGGTCTGTCGGGGTCGAGGTGAGCCAGTTCTCTTACCAGAGGGTTGTCAGAACGAGAAACTCTAGCAAATGTCTTCTCGGCCAACGCTGCTGCGTGCTGAAGAAGAGTAGGAATATTCAAGTCCTGATGGATCTGAACATTGCGGACGTATTTTTGATAGAGTGATAGAAATAAATTTAAAATCTGAGAATTATTACACATAACTACATAAAACTGCCGCATTACATTGCAGTCGATACGAACATGCAAGCATGCTCACAATAACGTAAACCTATTATATTGTGAACAGTGTTACCAACTTATATATATTAACTTTAAGGTACCTAATATCGACTGACTATCAATGTTTGAACTACATATTTAGTTTGGCAACCCTGAAAAATTGACTTAAGGTGACGTTACACAGTTGTGCGGGAAGTTTAAATTTTCCTCATTCTTAGAGTACCGTAGATTTCTAAACGTGCAAGAATATCGAAATTATTATAATTTCTATAAAACTATAACTGCATTAGGCAGTTGCTGATTAACAAAAGAAAATTGGAAGACCTGTAATAAAAAAATTAGTAAAAATTACTTGAAAGTTTTTTTAACGATATCTCTTAATCATAACCTAGATATATACATGTAGTTCCATAAAAAAGACACAGTAGCTAGAAATATAGTGTAATTAAAAAATGTATGGTATTTTTTTAATAAAAGCTCAATAATATGATGCCGAAGGCAAATGTACATGCATGAAGTTCAGCGATTGTGCAACAGATGACGCTCATTAAATGTCAATAGGTTTGTTCCTTTTAGACGTTTACAACACGACGCATGCAGTGATATTCGAAACTCGCCCTTACGACAATGCAAATGGAATAGGGTATTTTTATGGCGCATGATAGTGCCTTTTACTATATAAAGCAAGAGACCAAATCGAACAAAGATAATAAAATTTTCAATTGCCATAACAAAATTTAAAACCTTATTAGAAATTATTAATTATTTTCTAAATATTTTAAATTTTTAAATATTGCGGTTTACTATTAATCTAAGGCCTATTTACGTATTTTTTTTCAAAAAAATTTTGTTTTATGTCAAATTGAAATTATTTTTACCAAATTATCGTTTTATATTTAGTTTGAGATTCAAAATGATTGTCGAATCCGCTCCTATAGATAGTGACATGGTCTACGTATATGCCACGGCACACATGGCATATATCTACACTATTATCTATAGGAGCGGATTCAATCATTTTGAATATTTCAATTTAAACAGTTTAACAAATTAGAGGAAACAAAAAAGTATTTTTGTTATTAAATTATATTTTTAATATGTTTCACCAGTATGCAACAGATTACTATTAATAAGTTAATAAGGATACTTAAAACCTAAGAAGTTAAATAAAAATACCTTAATTTTTACATAAAAGGATAGTTATGGGTAAGAAATAACACAGCTTGCTTTTTTATTAATTATTTCTGGAAATATAAAAGTCTGATAAAATGTTTCTAATTTAGGAACTACTTCATTATTGATATAATAATAAATTGAATTGTTTGTTCTACAAACGTTTTATTGATATGTAAACTGGTACAGATTTACTTTTTTTAATTTGAATTAATCCATTATTAGCTATATGATCTAGAAAAAGTTAAATATATTAGACCGAAATTTCAAAAAAATTATATATAGGACTGAATATCATATTTTACTTTTTGCCCGTCGTTCCTGCATTTTCAAAAGTCTAGGGTTTTTATAAAGAATACATTGGCGAAATGATGTATTTCTTGCTCTTCTACCCATTCTGCAAATCCTGAAAAAATTACTCTACACTACTCTATGCATGTACCTAATTCTTATGCTAGCAAAACCGTTAGTAAATCGATAAGCTATCGCAGCATAAAATATTTATATAAGTATATAACACCGCCATATACACAAACCTGGAATTACTACTGTATATACGGTATTTTTATTTACACTAATAACAATAATAGTAAAAAATGATAAAAATGCTAACAAATAAATCTCTTGCGAATTCTTGCAGGACTAGAAAAACAACTAGCGAACAGTAGAAACACAATTAGGTACAATACGGATTGATACAACATTGATACTACATCAGATGTATTGTGGAGTAACTTTCGAGAAAACGAATATGTAATTTTTACCCCAACGTATTCATTGCTCGCTCTACCCTTTCTTAATCCAATACAACTGACAAAGATAAACCGAGAGTCTGATTATTCAGGTAAATCCAAATACAAAGCAAATAAACTTATAGTACGGAATTAAAACAGGGTCATTAAATTGAAACGGAAATTTGTGATGTGTATAGAAATATAGTACTCTCGGAGCCATCTATGTTTCAGTTGCGCCATAAAATACAGTTTGAACGATATGATGAAAATTTAGGCGCGGAAACGTCCCCTTAACCTGGATAGATTTGACTAAATAATTATCAATTATCTAGTATCAATGTTTGATATTTCAGTGTCAAATGTGTACAAGATTGTCAATGAAATGTCAGATATGATTAAGTTATCAAACAGGGCCATATTTACAGCTTAATACAGGTGTGTAGAGTGAACGAAAGAAAAAAAAACAGACGTGTGTAATTATGGTAAAAACAGCTATTGATAATTTAATTATCATTTTATACGTCGCCTTTAATCATTAACGGACACCCGATATAACTGAAGTGTCAAATGTGAACGAAGGCATTTTCTTTCGTTTCGTGACTAACAATCATGATTGGTCTCAATTTTCTTATTAAAATTGTCACACGTGCGCGTATTTTGTTTTTTGCTTTCAACCAGTGGCGGCTCTTTAATGAGAGCAAGTGAGCAATTGCACCCCCTGCAATTTTGAAACGAAACAAACCAAGCGGCGACTAACTGTGAAAGTATTTATTTATTAGGTATTCATAGATATTAAACAGAAACATATGGCAGTGAGCGGCGAGCGTAACAACCTACATGATGGATAAAATGATATCAGAACGTGCTCGTACGACCATGTATGTATATGAAAATATGCGAACTAACTTGCCAACCTCTTACCTCGCACCCCCGCTAACCATCACTTTGAATGTTTGACAGCAGGGTACAGTCTTGTTCTAGGTTGTTTTCTTTAGTTGTGAGAATTATCTCATATAAGATTATATCACATTTAAATTTTGGCGCGCTGAGTTTTTGTTTGGGAATGTACATGACAAATCGATGGTGCTGCTTGAGGGGTCATGTTCACCTGGTCGCACTAGTATCAATGTTTGATATTTCAGTGTCAAATGTGTACAAGATTGTCAATGAAATGTCAGATATGATTAAGTTATCAAACAGGGCCATATTTACAGCTTAATACAGGTGTGTAGATTGAACGAAAGAAAAAAAAACAGACGCGTGTAATTATGGTAAAAACAGCTATTGATAATTTAATTATCAGTGTTGCAAATCGTAAGCAAAAAAATTTTATACGTCGCCTTTAATCATTAACGGACACCCGATATAACTGAAGTGTCAAATGTGAACGATGGCGTTTTCTAGATTTCGTGACTAACAATCATGATTGGTCTCAATTTTCTTATTAAAATTGTCACATAAGCGCGTAATGCTCTTTTTGCTTTCAACTGTAAATATCGGAACGAAATCGAATTGAGATCAAATCAAATACGGACACGTTTGACGTTTAAATGTAAAATATAAACAGATTTGACATTTAGTTGTCAGATATTTTAATAAAACGATTCTTCTATCTATATATATACAGGATATTTCATAATATATGCGCAGGATTTCAGGATGTAATAGCTTGTCCAAAAATTTGAAAAAAAGTTTTTATCAACTTACCCTCTAAAATGCACTGTTACAGTGTTGAAATTTAACAAAAAAAAATCGTTTTTTGCAAATATCTCCGGAACCGTAAAGAAAATAGCTTTTGTAAGCATTGTCTACTCATAATAAGCTAAGTTGTGTCCGAGAAAAATTTTTGGTAAGTCATAATTGGTGAACATTTCGAAGGGGTAATGGTTGTTTTTCTCCCCAACTTCTACGCCACTGGAAAAAGTACGGTTTTGACACGCTCAATTGAACCGCCAATGTTTTCTATACAAAAAAAGGTACTGTTGGTCATGAGCTCTAAAGTTGACCGTTTTCGAAAAAAATCAACTTTTATGTTGAAAAACACGGTCGATTTTTTGAAATAAAAATTTTATTTTACTAAAAGGTTAAAACAAGTAAGATAAGCAACTTCATAATTGCATAATTAAAAAAAGTTGTCTTTTTAAAACTCTCCAAACTGTAAAGGTCGCATATTTCGCACATTTCAGCATTTGTGCAAAAAATTGGACAAATTGAATTTGTGTTCTTATTTAATGTGTGTGGGGTGTGTGTGATTAAATTGACTGTATAATTTAACTGTATGTAACTGCTCAGCTGCTTTTTAGGTTTAAATCATGTTTAAATTATTTTAAAACTTGATATTCTACATACATAGCGTAACTGGCACATAAGCACAAATAAGCAACTAATGATCGTTTATGCAACCAAATTTACTCGTAATGAGCAATGCCCAACCGTTGCTCCGTCAAGCCATTAACATTACATTGAAGGTGAGGAGAACTGCGTTTTGTTGTGGTTTTGTTCTACTTCCATATCGTATAATACATAGCGTATGAGCAAGATATCCAGATCCAGTCTGCTCACCGCTGTTGTAGGATGAGTTTCGTCTCTGCGTTACAGAATAACACGTTTTCGAGGTTAACGTATGATAAAAAATCTTAAACGGCCAATGCCTCAATTATGTTTAGAAAATAAACAATCTGTTAAAGGTAAAGACGTTATAAGAAAATTCAAAATGGATATTTATCAGAAAAATGAATTTATGGGTGTGAAATTAAAAATACTTTGTTTTGTTTTCTGTGTCTTTTGTATTATACTTTTTAATTTTGAAATTATGCACTCCCTGTGTGAACCACCCCGAGCCGCCACTGCTTTCAACTGTAAATATCGGAACGAAATCGAATTGAGATCAAATCAAATACGGACACGTTTGACGTTTAAATGTAAAATATAAACAGATTTGACATTTAATTATCAGATATTGTAATATTTATATATACAGGGTATTTCATAATATATGCGCAGGACTTCAGGATGTGGTAGCTTGTCCAAAAGTTTGAAAAAAAGTTTCTATCAACTTACTCTCTAAAATGCACCATTTTCAAGATACAGGGTGTTGAAATTTAATTTAAAAAAATCGTTTTTTGCAAATATCTCCGGAACCGTAAAGAAAATAGCTTTTGTAAACATTTTCTACTCATAATAAGCTAAGTTGTGTCCGAGAAAAATTTTTGGTAAGTCATAATTGGTGGTTGTTTTTCTCGCCAACTTCTACGCCATTGGAAAAAAGTACGGTTTTGAGACGCCCATTTGAATCGCCAATGATTTTTTAAATTAAATTTCAACACCCTGTATCTCGAAAATGGTGCATTTTAGAGGGTAAATTGACAAATTTTTTGACAAGCTATCACATCCTGAAGTCCTGCGCATATATTATGAAACACCCTGTATAATAAAAATATACTTTATTTAAGAACATTACAAGAAAAAGACATCTTACCCAGCAGAACGACACCATTATCTACTTTTATGATATATTTCTCTCGACATTGGTGTCAACCTTAAGTAAAATGGCTAGTAAGTATGGCCAACTGCATAAAAATGCTTGAAATATGGATATTTAAATGTTATACACGTACCTTCGACACACGGGCCATCGTAATGACCATTAACTGTAAATTGACAATTAATTTTATCATGTGTCACATTGCTATAACATGGCCATAAATTTCGCCATTCCATCTTATGGCTATTAGAAACGGCGATTATCTTAAAAAAAGACCGTCGCCGGCAATCGGTTAACATCGCCAATGTATTTAAAAATAGCGCGCTTGTATTACAGATGGATGCGGTGTTGTCAACTGTCCATATCCCTTCTGTGGTTGTGTAATGTTTTGTTTATCGAAGTTGAATAGGGGTATTATAAAACTACGATCTCATACTTTCACATTATTAAAAAAATATGATACATTAGAGCTACTGATTACAAGAAAAATATTTTGTTCTTATTATAAAGGATAGTAAGGTTTTGGTACCTAAATTGCAGGTGTACAGTCGTGGCCAGATAAATGTAGTACAACCTTAAAAAAATTATTATTTCTTAACCTTCATCGCGGTGGTTTTATTTGCGTGTATTTCTCAAATACCATATACGCTTCTTCTAAATGAATTAATACATGAAGCTTATCAGATACTAAGCTTTCGTGCTATTGTAAAAATAGTTTTAATTGACGTTTTAAAATTTAAAATGATTTGACATTTAAATGTCAAAATACTTTCACCATAATTTTTTTTATGTTTGTACTACATTTATCTAGCCACGACTGTACATCTACAATTATTCTTGCATTTTTATTCATGTTAGGCACTATTCAATGATTCAAACATAACCACAAACACCAATAATTTGACTCACAAGCCTACAATCGTAACGATTTTGCGTAAGCGTCAATAACATATCCTGTGTCACCGTCTTTTGCAAATTGCCAATTTATCAATTACGATGGCCCCCGTGGCAAAGGTATTAAATATGAATAAGTTTGACGTTTCACTGAAAACTGTATGCTTTCAAACGTTATGAAGATAAATTTTGAAATATCTTGTAAATAATTCGCAAAATAGTATTAGATGAACGTGAAAAACTTGAAGCTTGACGATATTAAAATTTTCAAACCGATAGTTCGCGCAGTTGTGGCTATCTACACGAAAAAAACCAGACCACAATTTCAAACGAGATTAGATATGACGAATTATAATAATTAAAGAACAATACCACCACAATACCAGCGTAATAGATATCTATATAAAAAGTATACACATGTTTCTTGTATTGGTGACGCTTTCCTAATATGCTAATATGACAAATATAATCTGAGCAGTACAAAGTTGAAGAAACAAAGAGCTGTTACGCATGTCAATTAAATTAAATTAAACTAAACATATGTTTATTTGTCACCACATTGAGCATAATAATAATAAATATTATACTAATGACTAAACATTATTTAATTGTGTTTATTACGCAAATTTGTAGTACTAATTTCTGAACAGTCGCATAATTAAATTGTATATTGTGGAAAAGGAAATAAGTAGATTAACGATATGATAATAATTGGTTTTCCGACTGTGCCATTTCATTAGTATTTTAATCTACGTTTTGGGTTATTCCCTGCAGATTTTATTAAATTTATATACATATATAAATATATACAGTGATTCATATAGGATGTTCAGAAGATAAAGTTCAATATCAACACCACCCAACAACATATCAAAAGATGTTTATGCAGTGTTAACGCACAAACAAATATACGATTACAACAGCTAGAAATATGTTACAAGTTCGGGTAAAATTGCTGTTAATAGTGTTGAGTGTTATTCACATATCCTACGGTAATATATTTGACATAAATTATTCTTATAAGTATGCGGTAAATAAAACTGTATACGCTTCCGTCTTTCTTCAGCAGAATCAAGATAGGTAAGTTAAATAACGATTTAAATTCTTTCTACGATAATTAAAATACGTTAAAAAAATCTCTGACAGCTGTCAAATCGTAAAAATAGCAACTATTATTTGTGACAGTTAAAATATTTCTGACAGGTGTCAAACTATAAAAAAGGTAAATTTTAGTTTTAGATTTTTGGCTGGCGCGCCCAAAAATGACAGAATCTCGATTTGCAACGCAACAGTATGCCAAAGTTTATCTTTCAATGTCCCAAACAAAGCAGGTACTTTTTATTTTTCAAATATAAAATTAAATGAAATCTAAAATTTTTGAAATATTTTAGGTTTTGAAATGCTAGGAGCTAGCATATCAGGTGGAAAAACAGTTGACGATCCTACTTATGTAAGATTTACACTTTAACTTAGTAAATTCTGCGATATAATAAATTTATTTATTTTTAAATAGGTTTGTGCCCCCCGTTATATAGTCGCTAACGTTTTCAGAGTTAACGGACGTTGTTTCGCTTTGCATGAAAACTTTAAAGCAATACACTCGTTAGATAATCGTAAGCAATTTAAAAAATATGTCCAGTTCTAAATTTTGTAGCCCTCATATTAAATTCTAGCTAAAAACCAGGTTAAAATTTATAATGGTTCGTACGAATTTTACCACGCTCATGGCCAGGTTGGATTTTCCGCAAAATACATCGTAAGTACATTCGAATTTTTTAAATAAAATCGATCGATATAAATCATTTTTCTATAGGATAATAGCGAATTTTTACTGGGTGCTCCTGGAGTACTATCATGGAAAGGTACCGTGATAAAACACACAGATTTCAACACGAAAGATATATTAAACGCAGAGAAAATAATAGACAGAAACAGTTATTTAGGTTAGAATTTTAAACGGTTATTTTTAAACGATCTATTTCAATTAAACATGAATATATTACAGGATATGCTATTGAATTCGGTGAATATAATTTTGGTGGACAAAAACGACGATGTGCTATAGGTGGTGCCCCGCGAGGAGATAATCTTTTAGGTCAAGTAAGTCTAATTTAAATTATATTTTTGAGCAGCAGTGTATAATGGGAGATACCATTTTTCGAATTACAGGAAATTTAAAAATAAATCGTCCCTTGATTTATATTCCTTTCTCTGTTTTACTTATGTATTATTACATAACGATAGAGAGAAATAGGACATGTTTTAAATAGTAACTTTTTGTTTTTAAATGTTTGTCATTCCGTTTTTTTTCTAATCGAATTTAATGCATTTACGCAACAATAATGAGAAATTAATTAAGGAAGAATGAATAAATTCTGCATTTTATTTAAGAAAAAACAATTTTCCGTATAATTAACTAATATATAAAGACAATTATAACAGCAACTTTTATATTTTATAAGTTGCCACACCCTGCGTAATTTGAAAGTTATCTGCTTGTCAACGGTCAGTTTTTGAATTTTGTGTGAAACTAGTAATTGTAAGTAATCGGCAACAAAATTGGTGAAAATTGAATGATAATTATAAAATTACCAAGGTATGGATAAAGAAGACACAAATAAACGTCGAAAATCTTCGGTAAGTTGATAAAAAATTTAATTCGAGCATGTCCTAAGTTTTCTTTTTTTCGATTATAGATTTTAAAGCCGCAAAAAAGTAGGAAACCTCTATGCGATTTAGATTTGGGAAATGAAGATTCAGACGATACTGCTAACATGAATAAAACATGTAGACGTGTTAGTTTCGCCAGTAACAATTTTATAAAGTCTGTATTCACTGCATATTTATAACATAAACGTAATAATAATTAATTATGTTTATTATGTGTAGACCATTCGTTGCTGATCCTGAAAAGAATACTATATGGGATCTTACATACGAGGAAGCAATAGAACATTCTGGGAGTTCGCAATCTATAAAAATCGTACCAGATAATAAAGAGAACGAGTGCAGCCCTTTGAATGTGACAATGTTTGATTCGGAAGATGTGTGCGAATTAGATATAACGTCACCTGTAGGTAGAATCGAAACTAACACCGAAGTTGAGGTGCACGCAACGTTTGCCACCAATTATAACGTCGAGGATATGGAATTAACAACGGGTATTGATTTTAATGCGCAATGTATAATAATAAACGACAGAAATGAAGATCGCTGCGGTGATATGGAATTTACTGTTCCGATTAGTAATTTTGGAATTATATCATCGAGGAATAAAATAATCCTGAAATGGGCCTTACCGATATGGAATTTACCGTTCCGATTAGTAATTTTGGAATTATATCATCGAGGAATGAAAATAATCCCGAAATGGGCCTTACCGATATGGAATTTACCGTTCCGATTAGTAATTTTAAAATTATATCATCGGAAAATAAAAATAATCCCGAAATTAGTCTTGCTGATATGGAATTCACAACGGCGATCAGTGGTGCAATTCTGAGTACAAATAGAACTAATATAGAGAATGTAGATATGTCGTTTGATCTTACATGTGATGATACGGAGAAATTAATAAATTACGATTTGAGTGGTGCTAAAACGTCGGATTTTTCGAAAGTTATCGCTGGTGACTTGGAGCCGTCTTTCCCTAATTTACCTGCGATGCCTTTACGAGGTATTAATAGTACATCGTTCGTGCAAAGTTTACCGAGTGAAATCCGGTCGTGCGAAGGTAGTCGAGATGTTTCAAATATGAGTATGCCTTCTATGCAAGATAAGGAAAATTGTGTTAATCAAAGTATGGAGATGGATATCACATGCGATAATAATGAAATCGAGATTAATTGTGAGGATACGGAAATAAATAAACAGGTAATGTTATTTATAGTGCACGAATCGATCGTAATTGATGAATTTTATAATTGGATGATTCCAAAATTTAGGTTTGTTTGTTTGTTTTATCATCGGGCATGAGTCAGCACATCTTGTGCAGTTTCTACCACATGTAAGATTTATATCTTCATCCTACGACCAATATTATTACTTGAATTCACAAAATTGTAAAAAAATAAAATTCCCGAATCCCCATTTGGGGATCAGGGAAGCTAATGGGTTAACTAGGTTTAGTAGCCTGTGTGGTAAAACTTATTTCGGCAGTCTGGTCAGTGCGAGTTTCTTGCTCTCAACAATAGCAGTCTTCACCGTTCCAATGCAACGCATTCAAAGACAATGTGATGGGCTGTCTCCTCCTCCTCATTGCATCGTCTACAAATAGCCTCATCCTTAAAGATACCAATTTTATGTTTCCTATTAACAGACTCATCACTATTTTAAGTTGTACTCTGCTGTTAAATGTCTGCTCGACTACCGCATCATCCGTTTGTTGTGTATCTGCCCTTCAACGTTGTTCCACTGTAACTGATGTACTTTTGTAATCCACTCAGACACTACACACATATCGTTGTCAGAACCGGTTCAGGTCCAGTGAATATTGTTTCAGAACTCTTTCTCGCCAGCTTGTTTGCTATTTCGTTGCCTGGTATGCCCTTATGCCTCGGTATCCACACCAAAATGATTTTGTTGTCTTTCTGACTTAGTAAATGATATTTTTTTCCCCAAAGCTGTACTACAAACCACACGTTTATGTCTATCACTGATTATTTATCATAAAATCTTTAAATTAAATCGTAACTTCTTGCAATCTAACAGTGTGAGGGACCTATAATGCGAGAAACCCAAAACGAAGATGTTCTCGATAAAAAAGAGGAATATAGCATCGTAGAGCTTTGCGCAAGACTCTCCGAAGGGAACACATCCTTACTTTGTGACATGTCGACAATATCAATGGATGATCCTTCTATGCAATCGCAAGATGACAATAAGGATGACGACGCGATAATTTTAGCAATGTTCGATGAAATACAACTTATCGATGTAAGACAGTTTGAAGAAATGGCCAATAGGAGTGTCGCTATAAATGAATTAGTGAAAAAGGTTGCTGAAAAAGTAACTAACGAATTAAACGAAAGTAAAGCGCTCCTTAAAAAACAAACGGAGATTTATAATGAACGGAAGAGATTACTGGATGAATTTGATTCTCTAAGGTTGAAATTCGAGGATGCATGTTCGAGTAATTTTAATACGGAGTTAGCGGAAACTAGTAATAGAGAGCCGGATATCATTACGTGGAAGGATCAAATTTTAACATTACTCGAAAGGTAGGTTTAGATGTGTAAAAACAGGCTTGAATAAAATCAGCTGGTTACGAAATGATTTCGAACAATAACTCGTAACCCAGAACAGATTCTTTTTAGGAACAATGGTTGTTGGAATGCTGTCTCGATGGAGGGTAACCCGTATAAATTTAATACGTTGTACGGAACCCTTGATGTTATCTTAGAATTAAATGAAGAAAATGGTCAAGTGTTGAAGATGGATTTAGAAGATCATATCAGTGGTAAGTATAGATTCCAAACTTGGAATAATGATATGATTTTCGTTTGTTTTTAGAATCATCTGCAACAATTGCATTATACATCCACAAAATATTTACAGAAAAATTAAAATTAAACCAAATACAATCTGCTCTCGGAGAAAAGTTTGAAGTGTTATCATTACTGGATTATATCCACTTAACTATGGAAAAACTCTTAGAAATCGACAGGGATTTTTCGTTGTTAGTACTAACCTACGGAGTTGGAATTGATAACGATTTTAAGTACAGACGTTTTTTTTTTTATTATAGTTCTCTGAAACTAATTTTCTTTTAACATTACAGGATAACATTCAATTTAATCAGCATACCTTGCATGTTTGTTTGGGAATTTACTATTGATGTAAACGACTATGATAATATAAACAGCGATATGGTTAGTTTTCATGCGAAAATTGGAGATTTGAAGGAGAGAGATATCAACAAATGTATGAAAGAATGTCCTAAAGGGTTTGCTTTCGTGAAAGCCTTCGTTACAGCCCTTTATAACTTCAAGGACAGTTTAGAAATGAAATTGTGATACGTCCCAATATGAAGCGATATATATAATATATATATTTATTTTTAATGGAAGTAAATTATAGTGTTGTGTATAGATATACAGTAAACTGCGGTTATAACGGACTCGATGGGATGTCCCAATCGTCATCATTATTTTCGTCAATCTGTCTTATCCACTGCGAAAGGGGAAGATCATTCGATAGAGATTTACCCTAACTTTCTGCCTAGTACGGGTATAGATGATAGCCAGGTACATTATAACAGGAAAATACAACATTAATTTAAATAGAGCTGGGAGGGGGGTAGGTAATAGAGTACGTTATAACCGATAATACCTTATATCCCATGTACGTTATAATCGAAGTTTACTGTATTTATATTATTTTAAGCTGCAATTTTGATACTTTTATAAAGTTGTATATACTCCTGTGTAAAGAATTAATGAAAATATTTATAACACTATTATAATTTTATTGATGTCTTACCTGAAAATCGTGTATTGGAACACCAAACATTGCACAATTTTGTGGAATGCTAGGGTTCCAAAAAGTGGCAGTCATTATTTGCATTTTAGCCTAGACTAAAAACTTAAAAATTAAAATTTTGGTAACCACGGACACCAAAATGGACGAAATTCACTTTTTTTCTAATCCAGAAAAAATGTAAGAATCCGTGACCGTTACATCTTGACAGCTGCCACAATATTTTGACAGTTATATCGTAAAAACAACTGATTTGACAATCCTATAGTCAAAGTATCAGTAAAAACATGGCCTTTATAATTTGACAGCTGTCAGCAGTTTTTTTGATCATTACATCTATCAAAACAGTTTTTTTTTACAGTTTGAAAGTATCGAAACAATTTGAGAGCTGTCAGAAATATTTTGATCGTTATTACTACTGTCAAAATGAAAACAATTTTTTTTTACAATTTGACAGCTGTCGACAATTACTTGAATTAATAAAAATCCGATTGGGATCTCTAGGAGGGTGGTGTATGGAAAATGCCCTTTAACACAATTAATGAAACACGCGTTTCGCCGTTTTTTTTTCCGACCACTAACGCAGTAAAAGAGAGGTGGCAGACTAGTTCTAACACGCTTATAGTACTCCCAAATTCCATAGAATAAAAAAAAGTAAATAGTAAGAATTAAACAAATCGATAACGTTTTCATTGCTGCATTTAGTTTGTGACCGTTACATCATCTTGACAGCTGTCACAAATATTTTGACAGTTACACAGTAAAAACAATTTATACAATTCTATACCTCTTAGATCTATTTTGACAAGTGGAATTGGTAAATCTGCGAAAAAATGTGGTGTTTGTAGGTTGACAGCTGTCAGAAATATTTAGACAATTATTTTGGTAAAACTATTACACCCGCCATCGCAGTTAGAAAATAATTTTCATAAGTTTACATTTCGAAAATATGTAGGTCTGCAAGTGTTTTGCAACGGCGCAGAATGAATATTTTAACAGTTAATCTGTCAAAATTATTCTGTTTGGAATTTAAAAGTTGTCAGAAGTATTGCGATCGTTACGACACCCATAATTCTAAAAAATAACAGTCTTGACAATTGTAAAAACATTTTGACAGTTAAGTGTTATTAGAATTAAGTGTATTAAAAATCGTAACAAATTATAATTGGCTTTTATAGTTTGCAAACTGTCAATCAGAAACCTTTTCATCGTTACGACAACATTGTAAAAATGAAATGTTACAATTTGATATACTATACTATAACAATAATATTTTGATAGTTACAACTTCGGAACTGTAAAAAATATTTTGACAGATACAATAATTGTAAAATATGAGAAAAGAACAGCTATCACAAGTATTTTGAAAATGACATCTGTTAAAATCGTAATATACAACTTTTTTTTGAATGGTAGTTTGAAACAGTTGTCAAAATAAAATTATTTTTTTTACAAATTTATTACTGTCACAAATATCTTGATAGCTGAACTGTCAAAATTAAATGACGTCTTTTACAATTTGATGACTGTTAGAAATGTCTACAGCTATTACTTCATCATTGTCAAAACTTAGAGAAAAAGATTTTTTAATCGTTTTGACGTTTCCCCATCATTATAATTAATAACTTACGTGTGACAATTTAACAGCTGTCGGAAATATTTTGATAATTATTTATCCAACTGATTGTGCAATCCTATCCAATCTAGAAAAATAATGCTTTTATAATTTGACAAATTTATTTACATGTCACAACGGGATTTCTTGATGGTTTGACACCTGTCAAAATTTAACTATTACACTCGCCAAATCAGAAAACAAATGTGCTTTTATAGCTTGATAGGTTTCAGAAAAACGATAACGCCTGCTGATGTCGAAACAATTCGACAGCTGACAGAAATATTTTGATGATTATTACTACTGTCAAAATGAAAAGAATTTTTTTAAAATTTAACAGCTCTCAACAATTCCAACATTTTTTCGGTCGTTGAAATTTTTTAATCGTTTCGACGTTTCGCCATCAAAGTAATTAATAACTTATGTGTACAATTTAACAGCTGTCAGAAATATTTTGATAGTTAGAATTATTGGGACTATAAAACGCAACTGATTGTGCAATCCTACAGTCCAAGTCTGAGAAAAGATACTGCTTTTATAATTTGACAGCTGTCAGAAGTATTTTGATCATTACATCTGTCAAAACGGGATTTTTTACAGTTTGACACCTGTCAGAAGTATTTAACTATTACACTCGCCAAATCGGAAAACAAATGTGCTTTTATAGCTTGATAGGTTTCAGAAAAACGATAACGCCTGCTGATGTCGAAACAATTCGACAGCTGTCAGAAATATTTTGATGATCTGTCAAACTGAAAAGAATTTTTTAAAAATTTGATAGCTCAACAATTATTTCTAACATGTTTTCGGTTGTTGGAAATTTTTTAATCGTTTCGACGTTTCGCCACCATTGTAATTAATGACTTATGTGTACAATTTAACATCTGTCAGAAATATTTTGATAGTTAGAATTATTGGTACTATAAAACGCAACTGATTGTGTAATCCTACAGTTCAAGTCTGAGAAAAAAAAAAAAAAATACCGCTTTTATAATTTGACAGCTGTCAGCACTATTTTGATCATTACATCTGTCAAAACAGGATTTTTTTTACAGTTTGACAGGTGTCCGAAGTATTTAACTATTACACCCATCAAATTAGAAAGCAACGTGCAACCTGCTGATGTCGAAACAATTCGACAGCTGTCAGAAATATTTTGATGATTATTACTACTGTCAAAATAAAAGAATTTTTTTTTAAATTTGACAGCCGTCAATAATTATTCGAATTATATAATAAAGATCTGATTGGGCCCCCAAAGTATTAATTAATGCTCTTTGACAAAATTAATGAAACAAAGTTCTTTCTTTAGCATTCTTTAAATGCAGTTTCTAAAGGGGCGAAAGAGGGTGGCAAATAATATTTTTATTATTTATAAATAAAAACGACGACAGAGTGTCATTTCATTTTAGACTGCAACACAATTAGAAATATCCTGTTTTTAGGTATTCATCTTCGATTACAACGATATACAAGAAATACCTCTAAAGGTCCTGAAAGGTCAACAAATGGGGGCTTATTACGGTTCATCATTGCTTGTCGCCATGCAATATTTATTCGTCGGGGCACCCATGCATAACACGAAAGCGTACGAAGAAGGCTGCGTATTCATATATCGCAATGATAAGGTAAAATGCTCGATTTCGAAAGATCAGGAACTATTCCAAAATTTCATTATGTTATGTTCAGGACGATCTCCTTCTTTGGCAAACGATTTGCGGACAAGAGAAAGGCGGCAGATTCGGTACAGCAATGACCAGTTTTGGTAGAATAGATAATTACATCGGGCCAATAGGTTGTCTAACGAAATATTTGCGTGAACACTAATTCTATTGTTATTTTATTTCATTTTAGGTGTTGTAATTTCTGCTCCTTATTCAGATGATGGTGCAGGAATTATTTATATCTACGTACAAAGTCCTGCTGGTTTTAAAGAAGTACAGCAGATTTATGGTAAAACCATATCGTCGGATATCTTTGGATTTGGAATGTCGTTATCGAACGGTGTTGATATTGATGAGAACAAATATAATGGTAAAGTTTTATTCTCTGTGATATTAAGGTAAGGTGGGGTAAATGAAATTGGACGTCGACGATGCTTTCTTTAACCATTCGTAAAAGTAATTAAAAAAAAAGATACAACCTTTCCCATCGAGATCCGAGGTAACTACGAGTTTTTTTCTGCTTTGACGCAACTGTCAAAATTTTTATAAAATGTTAAATATCTCCGAAATCGTACAGTTTTATGTGCAATTTGAAATTATATCATCTCGTACAGGATGTTCTATTTATGACAACAAAGTTGGTGGTAGTACAGCAAAATCTGAACACCTTGTATAATTGAAAACATTTTTGAAAGATGTGGAATCAAATTCCGTATGCGAGGGGATGTTACAATTACCCCACCTTACATTATTTCCATTTGTAGGATAATAAAACAGGAAACAACTACAAGTCAATTTATTCCAGTACACAATAATTATGTTTTAGTAAAATTAACTTCGTCAGTGGAACAAATTGACATTTAATATATGACATAAAATAATATTAAAACATGTAGTCATGTCTATTAAGAAAGCACTTTGTTGTCCAGTGTTATTCGAATAAATTGAATTATCTCTATGTACCGGGTGGCCAAATAAGAACGGTTTACAGTACAGCTTTGAGAAAAGATATTATTGATTAAAGTGACCCCGAGAAACATCTGAAAATTATTTAGAAAAGCGTAGGATGGCCGCTAGAGGGCGTAACTGATCACCAAAAATTTTAATTGTCATTTTACGCAAAATTTTCCAACTTAAGGTCTATCATGAATATGAAAATCGGAATCTACTGAAAATTTTGCATATTTTACATCGGACAGCTTTTTTGTATTTTGTCAAATAAAGAGGGTGGGGTAGGGGAAACTTTGTTTTGAAGGAGCGCTAATAACTCCGGTTCTCTTGAACCAAATTTCGCAAACTTAGTCTCGTTCAAAACAGCATTACTCCTCCAATCTAATGCTCACAAATTGGAACCAATCTAATAAGTGACGTGCATGCTAGAGGGCACTGTTTAAATTTTTTGGGGGAATTTTGTTTTTTTCTCGAAAATATTAAATGGAAACTTACATTTTTGACAACAAATTAAAAAAGTAGGCTAAATTATGAACAAATCCGCGAAAACCGGGTATCGCTATCTTTTACCAATTCGAAGATATCTTCAGAAACGTGTGGATGGTAAAAATTTCTTCTATAAATTTAAATTATTCTGCATCCCGTGAACGGAATTTAGCAAGTTTGGTCTTATTAGAAAGGATTTTCATTGGCCTATGTTTCGAGTAGGTAAACTAAGTCACTTCTAGCACTCGATGTGGACACGATGTATAAGCCGTATTTTGACAGGTAAAATCAAATTGTCATAATTATGACAGTTTGACAGGTATTAGCTGTCAAAATATAGCTTATACAGGAGTGCGTTCAAAAATGGATGGTAATAGTACGGTGATACCGTGGGAATAGTAATAGGTCTTACTTTTAAAAGTATAACCTTAGCAGGATTATTTCCCAACCGCTTTATGGATAATAATAATGGTAATTTACCTGTCAACTGTCAACGCTCAGTTTGCGACGAGATCGATGCTTCTGGCGGCTCCTCTTACTGCGCATCTGTCTTTTAAAACTCGATTTGGCGGATTCTTCTCGTATTCAAATGCAATCACGGTTTAGTGAAATTTTTTAGTTCTTATCAAAAGTGTAAAATATAAAAAAAAATACTGAAATAAATGGGTGAATAATTGAATATAACTGATTCTTTGTGCAATGTAGTCTTGACTTTTTTTACCTAAATTATCTTTTATCCCTGATGTAAGATGACTATCAAAAGTACTATTATATTAAAAAGCGTTTCATGTTCATAAATCGCTTTATATCAAATTTTGCGAAATATTTTTGGGAGGGAAAAATCTGCACTATTAATGCGCATACTCGGTAAGGTTTTACCGTTCACTCTAATTTTTGACGAGTGGATAGAACTAGTAATCTCTTTGTAATCGCAAATTCTCCGTCTTAGAAATTTTTGAACGATAATATTAGTTTTCACTCTACCTATATTTCTGTCTTAGAAATACTTTGAACGATATTTCCTATTCCCACAACCAAGTTGTTACGAGCAATAGATCGTTCGTTGTTAAAATATATTTTTTTGTCCCCACAAATAAAAATCTAAAGCAGTCAAATTTGGGGTCCTGGACTGGAAATACTGGTGTTTACATTGAACCTATCAAACTGCCATAAAATTACCATTTAAGGAAAAATGCACATGCAAACTTATCATATTTTTTTAATTCTATTGAAAAGCATATTGTTGCTAATTGCTAGCGTTCTTTGTTAATCGACCTACCGATGATTACCTAAACTAGAGTAATGGATAGTGTATGGATTTTCCTAAACCTACTGCTAGTGATTCAAATTGTCTTCATTTCTGTCACCACTAGAGAGCGTTAAAGAGAATAGAATTCGCGAAATTCACGGAATGTAGATGGCGCTGAAAAAGTACCAATATGGCTGTGTAATAGAAGTCTTAGAGACCCCTATTAGCATTAATGCATAAACAAAGGTAAAATAAAATACCAACACCTGTGAAGTACGTGAAGTTCACACGTGTGTTTATCATTTTGTAATTTTTCACCATGTTAATTTATTTAGCACAAATTTTTTGCGTATATAGGTAACAGAATAAGACCTTTAACAGAAGGTGAAGCTGAGATTATCTAGAATAAAAATTGCATAAAAATAAAGTCTATTTTTTTTTGTAAAAGATCCATTTCTAGATGAATGAATCACTACCATAGATAATAGTTTTCGATTTGTGCTCCGTACAGCTCCGGAGCTGTTCCGAGTCACCTATTGCCGTTCTATTTTGCCATGTGACTCGACTTGTACAGCACCGTTTCAGCTTCCCCTCACCCCTGGTGCACCAATCTTTCGGCTGGAATATGCTCCCGCATGCATTAGCGTTTGTTTACAAAAAAACAATTTGAATGAAATGTAAACAAAACGAAAACTTGAAAGGTTATGTTACATCTTCCGTGATTACATGGCCGCCACCCCACCACCCTTTATTTCTTTACACTTTATCTGTACCTGAACTGTACTGAGTTAGTTCACTTTACACGCACACGAGTAGCTCCGGAGCTGTTCCCGAGTAACCCTTATGGTCAAATCGAAAGCCACTAATATATACATTTCATTCTCTATAGATTGGACACTTCTAATAAAATTTTGTTGGCGTGTTTCTGCGCCATCTAGTGAAATGTGTTAAATTTAAAACAGACCATACTGGGGCACGAAAAGCTTGTTTATTATTGAAAATTTTATTTCTAACTTTTAAACTAAAAAACAAAGCGCTTTTATATAGTTTCTGAATATTGTCGTATATTTTCATTAAAAATATTTTTACAAAAATGTTATCTTCGTGGAACACGACGAAATAAAATTTTATTCCCTAACGCTTCTCGTGAAGTTTCAATTTGGATGATATATGTCACGTATACCTGTAATATCGAAACCGAAGGTTAGGTAATTTATAAAAATGATCTCAAAAGATATTCAAGTTTTAACAATCTCGCAAAGCCACTAAGGGGTACTATTAGAATGTAGGTCTAAACCATAACAGAAGTTAATAACACATCTTGTATTTACAAGCAATTGATGTTGTATACACTCTTTTTTTAATTGTATCTGGTGTTATCGTCTTGAAGACATTAAACATTTCTTGTACTGCTTCAATTTGTATGGGATAATGCGATATGAAAATAAAATATCACTGCTTTATGTCAAAACTAGTATGTCAGCTCTTGTCAATTTAACAGAAACGATAGTTTCATCCTTAAGCAGTATTTAACACTACTATTTAAGGTTTAAACTAAACCACGTCCAACATAATCAAAGACCTCTTATACCGGAAGGTGTCGAGGTGTAAAGTTCTCTTAATTTAGTTCCACAGATTCAACAAATTCACGCCACTCTTTCCTGTTTCTGGCTAGGGCCTTCGCCTCGTTTCATGTTTTTCCTCTTTTTTTCAGAAGTTCATCCATATTGCTGTTCCACGTTTTTCTTCGTCCTCTCCGATTTTTCCCAATTTTCCTAACCTCCCAGGCGCTTCAAAAGTCTAGTTTCATTCATTCTGATCAAGTGCCCCCGCCATTTCAGTTTCTTTTTTCTTCTACGTTAGTTCTTAATGATTTGGTTGTCAGCATCTGTCTAATGTCATCGTTTCTTTTTTTAAACCTGTTCTTCTAGCGCCTAATATTCCTCAGATACTTCATTTCACTGGATTGTACTCGTTTTGTTTGTCTTTCATCAAGTACAATTTTCTGCTCCATAGGTTAAGACTTGTAAGTATACTGCATTGATACACCGTCATTTTTGTTCTTGTTGTTATCTCTTTTTTATTCAAAAAGTTTTTGTAAGTGCATAATCCTTCAACTTATATTATATCTTCTCCAAGAATATCACCTTACCATATTCTACTAGTACTGTTTTTAAAGACGCTTGCGTCACAACATACAAAATCAGAATAGCAATATAATGTCATAATGACACTCAATTTTGCGCTTATCATGTTACAATTTTCAAAAAGCAATGCCGGCGACACCTGGTGAAATGTGTGAGTACCAAAACTATGACGACAGTACACAGGACCTTCTGACGTATCTATAGTACTTTAACATTATCTATGAGTCACTACAAAACAGAGGTTTTGATAAGTTACCAAGACTACAAACTATTATAAAACAGTCGTCGACATATGTGACTAAAGTCCAATGAATTTTATTTTTAAAAAATTTTATTCTTTGTGTGGTCCTCTCAACATGTACCCTTGCTCGTGCTATATCTGCAGTTTCTATAGCTTCCTGAGAAGTTAACTTTTTCTGCTTTTTTTAGAAATGGTGGTCGAATTAATTTTATACCATTCTGCGTACAGGGTGGCCAGATAAGAATGCAAAGTGCTGTATCTCTGAAACTATTCGTCGTAAAGACTTGCGGTAAAAATTTTTAAGACTAAAGTGGTCAAAAGAAGACCGCGGAAAATATTTTCAGATTTCCAAGATGGTCGCCAGGGGGCGTAACCGGCATCTTAAACTTTTAAAGTGATTTTTCACTGATATCCCCATACTCAGTAAATGTTACTAAAAAATATGTGCTTTTTAAAGCTAAGCTTTACTTGAGTAATTTTTGTTTAACACTTTTTGACGTATCTATTAAAATAAAGTGGTGGGGGGTAATTAAATGTTTGTTTAAATAAACAGCTATAACTCCTAAACGACTGAACTGATTTGAACAAACTTGGTCTCATTGAAAAAAGCATTTATTGTTCCATCAAATGCATGCAATAATATGACTAGAATATGTCCTAATGCGACACTTTAATCACTTGCTTTTTTGAACTGAAATTTCAGTTGCATCTTAGTACATATTACACGCACATTTCTATAATTACTAAAACATGTTGGCAGATTATTATAATGTTCATCTACACTTGGCCAGTAAATTATAATTTTTAAGGTTTTGCTTAAAGTTGGTACAGTATTATGAAAAAACCTTTGAGCTGTACTTTCTGATATTTGAAATAAAACTGACTAAGCTCGCAAGCTTGCTTATGAAGAATAACATCCTTGGGAAAATAATGAAGGAAATATTCTCGCTCTTATAATTATTGCCTGAGACACCGAACAATATCTTTTACTTGCACTTGCTGCCATTTTTTTTACTTTAATTACAATTTTATCAGGGTATTATCAACTTATCTTCGACTATATTAATATTTGATTATGCAAAAGCGGTCTAAATCACGTCCAAATGTTTTCCCTATTACTCTAGTTTAGGTAATGATCGGTAGACGTCAACCACTTCGTTGAATGTCACGAATAGAAGACATGTCGCTAGCAATTAGCAACAATATGCTTTTCAATATGATAAGTCTGCTGTGCACTTTTCCTTAAATGTTCGCAATTTTCTGGCCTCTGATAGGTGGATGTAACAACACAGTCTATTTCCATGGCCACCCAGGACCCCAAATTTGACTTCTTTAGATTTTTATTTGTGGGGAAAAAAAAATTTTTTGCAACGCGATCTATTGCTCGTAACAACTTGGAACTCAAAACTAATAGGAGACAACTTCAAGATTTAGGTCGCCACTAATATTAACTTTATTATGCTGTTTCTTTTTTTGTTGTTTTTTCTGCATTGTTTATTTCAATTATACCGTTGAGCTTTCCACTAAAATCTTGAGCTTTCAATTCATTGTTTTTGAGTATGAGCATAAATATAGCCTTCCACCCACTGTTCTTTTCAAAAATCATAAAATTTACATATTTAAATTTCTTTAACACCCTCTAGCGGTCATGGACAAAACAATATTAAACAGTTTGAAGCACGAAACAATAGGTAAACTCAATCACTTCCAGCACTCGATGTGGACACGCTGTATTTTTTTGACAGCTAAAACCTGTCAAACTGTCATAATTATGACAATTTGGTGGTTTTACACAGATTTTAGCTGTCAAAATACCGCTCACATCGAGTGCTAGAAGTGACTTAGTTTACCTACTCGAAACATAGGCCAATGAAAATCCTTTCTAATAAGACCAAACTTGCTAAATTCCGTTCACGGGAAGCAGAATAATTTTAATCTACACGTTTCTAAAGATTTTCGGATTGGTAAAAGATAGCAATACCCGGTTTTCGCTGATTTGTTGGTAATTCAGCCGACTTTTGTAATTTTTTACCAAAAATGTATGTTTCCATTTAATATTTTCGAGAAAAAACAAAATTCCAGGAAAAAATTAAACAGCGCCCTCTAGCATGCACGTCACTTATTATATTGGTACCAATTTGTGAACATTACATTGGAGGAGTAATGCTGTTTTCAACGAGACTAAGTTTGCAAAATTTGGTTCAACAGAACCGGAGTTATTAGCGCTCCTTCAAAATAAAGTTTCCCTTCCTCCCCTCCCCTTATTTGACAAAATACAAAAAAACTGTCCGATGTAAAATATGCAAAATTTTCAATAGATTCCGGTTTTCATATTTATGATAGACCTTAAGTTGGTAAATTTTGCGTAAAATAAGAATTAAAATTTTTGGTGATCAGTTACGCCCTCTAGCGGCGACTTTAATTGGTACTATTTTTACACCCAAAGCTGTACTATAAAGCGTTCCTGAGATATCCCCGAACAACATTCTTAGTTGGCCACCCGGTACATATATCAATGTGACACATTAAATGTCAATTTATTCTACTAGCACCGATGAAGTAATTTTATAATAACATAATTATTGTGTTCTGGAATAAATTGATTCTTGTTTTATTGACCTGCAAGTGTGTAATATATCAGACAAGCAAAATATAAATACTGAAGCGTCGTAACATAATTTCGTTGTGCTTTTTACAGATTTTGCTGTAGGTTCTTTAGCATCTAATAGCCTAGTCATATTTAGATCCCGAAAAGTTCTTAAGTTTTACGGATCCTTTCGATCCTACGCAGACAAGATTAGTACAACTACTAAAGACATGATTGTTAGCTACTGTTACTTTTACGTCGGCCATATCGGCGAATTGGACAACATAAACACATCAATTACGATAGAAAGTGACGCTAGAGTTATCATCGAAATGCCCAACAGAAACGCAACCATTCGGATTGGTATGGATACATGCATAAATATCACTGTAACAATAAAGGTTCGCATACACTTTACAAATCTGAAGACGTCCAATTAATTGTTTAATTCTAGCCGCATGCTTTCGACAGTCCGTTACCTCTGAAGTTAAAAATCACGAACAAACTTGAAGGTAAGTCCTGATTTACCAGCTATACTATGTATATACATTAATTTCTAATGCTGGTTCTAATTAGAATGTCCGGAATGTCCCATCGCATACCCTAAACCGCACACTTCGACGCTCACCATACCTTTCATCACCGGATGCGGTACCGATAACATTTGCGTTTCGGATCTGAAGTTGCAGGCGCAATTCGATGACGCTACGGAATTGATTATCGGAACGCGAAATGATCTATCTTTTACTGTTTTAGTGTCAAATTTAGGGGAAACCGCTTATCGTACTAGAATGTACCTGACGGTCTCTACTGAAATCAGACAGTTCCCACCTGCTTGCTCTAAAACCTTAAATACACTCCAGTGCGATATATCGAACCGCTTCCTCTCAAATCAGACGGTAAGTTCTCCCGTACTGACTACTACTTTTCCTACATATGTATTCAAACTGGGACATTTTTGTCCCATTTTTAGTCTATATCACAGGAATGTCACAAAAAAAATCAGCTCAGCTTAATTTTAAAATGCCGTAAAATTTATTTTTTATAGTGGGACATTTTTGTCCCGGCAGTTTCTAGCTACATATATTTAATTTTTGACAGTGAGACAAATTTTGTCCCGCCTTCAAAATCGTTAAAATATTCGATAAAATAATTTCAAACTGCTTTCAAAATATTTTAATGTAAGGATAATTTATTTTTATACTGGGACGTTTTTGTCCCATCTTCAAATTTATCAAAAATCCAATGAAAATCATATTACACTCTTTCAAACAAGTTTTGATCTGTATCCAACACATTTTTTTGCACTGGGACATTTCTGTCCCGCCGTGAAAACTGCTAGAATTACCGATAAAATTGTTTGAAACTGGTTTTAAAGCGTTAAAATGTCGTAAAATTCATTTTTATGGTGGGACATTTTTGTCCCGGTGGAAAAAATTCTAGAATCATACTGAAAGTCGTATTATATGGTTTTAAAACGGTTTCTAGCTATACATTTAATTTTTGACAGTGGGACAAATTTTGTCCCGGCTTCAAAATCGTTAAAATATTTGATAACATAATTTCAAACTGCTTTCAAAATATTTTAATGTAGTAAGTATAATTTATTTTTATACTGGGACGTTTTTGTCCCATCTTCAAATTTATCAAAAATCCAATGAAAATCATATTACACTCTTTCAAACAAGTTTTGATCTGTATCCAACATTTTTTTGCACTGGGACAATGCTGTCCCGCCGTGAAAACTGCTAGAATTGCCGATAAAATCGTTTCAAGCTAGTTTTAAAGCGTTATAATGTAAAAATTATTTTTATGGTGGGACATTTTTGTCCCGGCGGAAAAATTACTAGAATCATACAGTGAGTCGTATTATACGGTTTGGGAAAAATTTTGTCCCGCCTTCAAAATCTTTGAAGTATTCGATAAAATAGCTTTTCAAATAATTTCAAAACGGTTTAAAAATAGTTTAATGTTGTATAATTTATTTTTATACTGGGACGTTTCTGTCCCGTCTTCAAATTTACCGAAATTCGAATGAAAATTATTACACTCCTTTAAAAACGTTGGGATCTATATAAAACGGAGAATTGTTGATAAAATTCAAGTTGGTTTCAAAATGTTTCAATTTTGTGTAATTTAATTTTATGCTGCGACGTTTTTGTCCCATCTTCAAATTTACTGATATTTTCGAGGAAACCGTATTATAATAGTAATTCAAAACGGATTTTTGACACTGAGACTTCACATCAAAATTGCTATAAATTTTTTTGACAGCGGGACAGTTTTGTCCCACGCTCCAAATTTTCAGAAGTACCGATAAAATTACTTCAAGCTTATTGTAAAAATTGTAAAAATACATGTGTGTACATACCGTATACATTTTTGGCGGTGGGACATTTTTGTTCCCCCTTTATAGTAGCTAGAATTGCCGTTAATATAATGATCAAGTTGTTTTGAACATGTAATGATAAAAATCGTTTTATAGCCGGACATTTTTGTCCCACCTAAAACTTGGTTTTAAAATTTTTTTAAACCATTTTTGTTAATGGGATATATTTATGCAGTTTCCCAAATTATTTACGTTTCTAGCGGTAAATTAATTTTTTTGTGGGACATTTATGTCCCACCTTTAGAATCATCAGAATTCATGAGTCATTCTGGTTTGATTTACAAATGCATTTTTCTGATATACAAGTAATTTTTGCTATGGGACATTTTGTCCCATCTTTAAAATCATCAGAATTCATGAGATTTGTTCTAGGTGGTTTTACAGATGAATTTTTATCATATACAACTAAGTTTTGCTGTGGGACATTTTTGTCCCACCTTTAAAATCATCAGAATTCATGAGAGAATCATCCTGGATTGTTTTAAAAATGCATTTTTATTGATATATAGGTAATTTTTGCTATGGGACATTTTTGTCCCATCTTTAAAATCATCAGAATTCATGAGAGAATCATCCTAGGTTGTTTGATAAATGGATTTTTATAATATATACGTAATTTTTGCTATGGGACATTTTTGTCCCACCTTTAAAATTATAGAATTTTTCGAGAAAATCAGATTTTTTTTAATATCTCGTATAGGTCTGTTTATTAACATTAACTTCTATATTGGGACATTTTTTGATTTTTCAGAAACAATTGGAGTTTCAACTTGATGTTAAACGATTAGATCCGCGAATGCAAGAGATCAAAATTGATATAAACGTAAACACTTCTAGTTCTGGTAATGATGTAAACCTTACGATAACATTACCTGTTGATTTGAAATCAAATCTCACTTTTATAGGGTAAGGGTATCAAGTTAGAAAGATCGGAACGTCTTAATTACGATTTAAAATAATTTTTGCGTTTTAGATTTGCGAATCCTGAATATGTGGAGAGCAAGGATAGCGTGAATTTTACTCACGAATATGTGGTCTTTAACAGTGGACCTAGTCCGTTACTCGGTAAAAGATTTCAATTTGAAATTCCTGAAAATGTAGTTAACAACCACGGGGGGAATATTACACCTTTTATAATTACAGTAAGTTTTAATAAAAACAAAAAATAATTTAATTGTTTAACTTTTTTCTTTGTTAGCCTCTAGCAGATGAATGTATACCTGATTCTGAACTTCCGTCTAGAACGGCACGGGATACAACCAATTTAGAACAGACTTTGTTGGGGTTTCCGCCTGAAATGAAACACAAGATTGGTTGCCGAGAAAATGGGTTTATGAACTGCAAAACATATTCGTGCCTGATTGGAGAACTGATTGCGAATACCTCGATGAAGTTCAGGTTTAAAGTTGAAGTTAAAAGCACCTTATTATGTTAGTAAAAAAAAGTTTTTGATAGGAAATTTTTATTTATCTTGTTTGCTTGCGGTTTCAGTTGATGCTTTAGGGGAAGAAGTCGAGACGAAATCTTTATTTATATTTGAGTCTTTAGGCGCGACAACGGACAGTAAGGATAAAGAGTAAGTAAAATTGGAGATTTAAATCAAATACTTTTGACGAACATTGATTTTCAGTCATGAAATTCTTGTGCGTACAGTATTATTCAGGAAAACTGTAGAATCTATGCAATCATTATGGATATGGATTGTAGTTGCTGTAATTAGTTCTATTATAATTCTGCTTATAATAATTGTAATCCTGTACAAGGTAAGTTGTATGCAGACTTTCTTCTTTACATTTCAAAGTAATCCATCAAAAATGTTACTTTAGCTGCAATTTTTCGCGAGACCAATGAGAGAAAGATTGCTTAATGAAGAAGAACATCAGCACGAAAGGGTTAGTAACATCTCCAAGATAAAAATGTGAAAATATCTAATGTTCGACTATTTTAGGATTGCATTATTGTGAATGATGACAGTCACTGTGACAGTTCTAATGGTCAAGATGAAAGCTGTAATAGTCTATGTGATGGTGATGAGTCTACCAGTGAACCATTTAAAGATATCAAATTTTAATTGTATTGTATTAATAAAATAAAAAATATATTAATATATCTTTCGATCACAATTTCAGAACAAATTATCTTACCTTCCAACACTCCAACAGCTCTTAAACTGTCAAATACTTCTGACAGCTGTCAAATTGTGAAACTAGTGTTTTTGCCTGCAAATTTGATAAGTGTAGGTATCAAAATATAAGAACTGTTTAACTTTACGATTCCAACAGATTTAATTGCCAAAATTTTGCACGTTTGACAATTGTAGTTGTCTAAATACACCTGACAAGTGTAAAATTTGACTTCTAGCAGCTGTCAAACTGTCAAAATAGTTATTTTCTACAGTTTTAAAGAAATATAATTGTCAAATATCAAACTATCTATTTAACTATATTAACTATCAAAACTAGTGTTTTTTCTTCAGATATGAAAGGCGTAGATATAAAAATCGTCAAAAAATTTTGATCACGGGACATTTTGGTCTCACTTCCAAAATTTACCACAAAGATTTTTGACTCAACTATGAAATTAAGTGGATTTTAAGAGGAAATCACTTTAAACTGTTTTTACATATTGGCGTAGATGTAATTATGGAACTGGGACATTTTTGTCCCACCCCCAAAATGATTGGAATTTCCGATAAAACCACCATACACCGCTTTTACATGTTCTTTATCGATCTAGAATTAATATTTTATCTGGGACATTTTTGTCCCACCTTCAAAATTATTGGGATTTTCGTGTAAATCGCGTTTAATTGTTAAAATTACCTGAAATTTATTATTAATTCACGTTAAACTGTTCTATATAATCTGTAGCTGTAATTATAATACTGGGACATTATGTCCCGCCCCAAAAACGACTGGAATTTTCGTGAAAACTATCATAAATCGTTTTTACATGTACTTTATTGACGGAGACGGAGAATTAATTATGGTAGCGGGACATTTTTGTCCCACCCCCAAAATGACCGGAATTTCCGATAAAACACACCGTTCTATATGCTCTTTAGTGATGTAGTATTAATTTTTGGTACTGGGACATTCTCGTTCCACCTCCGAAATTATTGGAATTTTCAAGTAAATCGCATTTAATTGTTAAGATTACCTGAAATTTACGATTAAGTCACCTCAAACTGTTGCTGTAGGTTGTGATTGTACATAACACTAAGACACTTATGTCCCACTGCAAAAATGATTGAAATTTTCGTGAAAACCATCATAAATCGTTTTTACGTGTACTTTATTGACGGAGAATTAATTGTGGTACCGGGACACCTTTGTCCCACCTCCAAAATGACCGGAATTTCCGATAAAACCACCATACACTATTCTATATGCTCTTTATTGATGTAGTATTAATTTTTGGTACTGGGACATTTTCGTCCCACCTCCGAAATTATTGGAATTTTCGGGTAAATCGCATTTAATTGTGAAGATTACCTGAAATTTACGATTAAGTCACCTCAAACTGTTGCTGTAGGTTGTGATTGTACATAACACTAAGACACTTATGTCCCACTGCAAAAATGATTGAAATTTTCGTGAAAACCATCATAAATCGTTTTTTACGTGTACTTTATTGACGGAGAATTAATTGTGGTACCGGGACACCTTTGTCCCACCCCCAAAATGACCGGAATTTCCGATAAAACCACCATACACCATTCTATATGCTCTTTATTGATGTAGTATTAATTTTTGGTACTGGGACATTTTCGTCCCACCTCCGAAATTATTGGAATTTTCGGGTAAATCGCATTTAATTGTGAAGATTACCTGAAATTTACGATTAAGTCACCTCAAACTGTTGCTGTAAGTTGTGATTGTAGTATTGGGACAGTTGTGTCCCGACCCCAAAAATGAAATGAATGGAATTTTCGTGAAAACCATAAATCGTTTTTACATACACTTGATGGGAAATTAATTTTGGTGCCGGGACATTTTTGTCCCATCTCCAAAATGACATTTAAAGATATTTGCAGAAATAATAAATTATACAGTGTTATTAAACTAAAATTAATTTATTTCGTCAAGGGTAATAATAATGATACAACTACTACAATACAATAATGATAAACGAATTACTAAAAACTGTAAATTATATAATTATATTTTACACAATTAAAAATATTACGTATAGGTATAAAGGAAATTTAGATACAGACTACAGAAAAGAGAATTGTTGAAGATAAATGTAAATGAAATTTTCATTTTTTTGTTTTCTTTGTTTTTTCTTTTTTAAAAAATATCGTCTTGTTTTTTCGAATAATCGATTCGTTCGAGTTATGAAAATTATGAAAAAAAAAATGAAAATTCCTGAATAATACAAACTTACACGTATACAGATTCAAGATAATAGAGATAAATGATAAGTTATACATATTTACAGGTCGTAAATAATATAAATTAAATACAGACAAGAAATTTAATCCATAATATACACATATATACTGAAATTAAATTTTTAAATTATTTATTCATTAATAGCAACGTATAATGCAAATAAATATAAATAAAGTATAGTGTTACAGTTATATCTTTATTTGTTATATTAGCACTTCACCGTATCGGCCTGATAAAAGTAAAATTGACGGAGGAACAAAAAAAATTAACGAAAATATTATTAGTAAAATGTGACTTCTGAACTAGGGGTGACTGTATTAAGTGGCGTTATCGCTGGTGTGTATAGATGCATGATATGAATGTAGGTATGTAAAATGGATATTAAAATAGTCGACAGGCACTTTTTAAGACGTTCTTTTTCTTTTTGTGTTTATTGGGTCGGAGTACTATCGTCCCGTTTTGATTTTTGGAAGTATGACTAGGATTGAAGGCACCTGTAAATAAAAAAGAAGAAATTAAAAAAATTGAGAATATTATAAGTTTGTTTCATTATTTCATTTTAGTTTGCACGTTAATAAATTTGGCGTTATTTTTTCTTTATATTTCTCACCGCTTCTTGTGCCGTTTAAGTTAGAACTAACCAAACTGACATTCATCTCATCAACCTGAAGCTAACCTAACATTCAAGTCTACAGAAAAATTCGATTTCGGCGATTATTGAAAGTTTTGATTGTTGAAATGTGTAAATAATGAATTGTTGTAAACTACAGCTGCTTTGAAGCTATTTCTGTTTTAAAATGAAAAAATACCGAAAAACTAACCTCAAAACTACAATTTGACATATATTATAATTATTAATGAGTGACATTTCGGAGATTAATGTCAAGCTCAGAGGTGACTTCTATGTCTATCTCAGTCGTTCATGGTCTATCTAATAGGATAAAAATTTTGTAGTGCGTTCAACCAGTTCTTTTGTTGTGTGAACACCGAAAACAAGTCGACGAATCGTTTGGATCGGAAGATTATGTTGAGCTTGAGCCATTCAAAATATAACCCTTGTTTAGGTTATTATCTGTCAACTGTTACTGAATTCGTTGTCTTGACCGTCGTATTATTCCTATGAAAATGATGAAAGAGCTTACAAAAAATGTGTGAGAATTACAAGAGAGCTTCAACAAAATAATGAAAGACCTTGTTTAGTGAGTAGAATCGAGGAAAATAAATCTATAAGAAATTAAAATCTATGAGATTTTAACAGATGTAATTTTTGAAATATTATTGACAGCTGTCAAATTATAAAAACAGTATTTTTTCGCTACTACTATACGAACTATCAAAACATATTTCTGACATTTACAGCTGTCAGAAATATTATTTGATAATTTTTTTGATTGTAAACATAGTTATAGCAGTTATTTTTCCGATAATTCATATTGTAAAACCAATTATTTTTCTAAAAACTGTCAAAATATGAAACCATTTATTTTCTTACCATTCTGAAAGGTATAAAAATACATGTGACAGCTGTCAAGTTAAAAAATATACATATATATATACACTGTGTCCAAGATAAGAATGAACTGCATGGGAGTCTCGGAAACGGTAAGAGAGACAAAGTTGCTTAAATTGGCAAAAAGTTGCGCATTTTAGTGATCTTTTATATGGCGTTTATCTAATTCAAATAAGTTGTTTCGTTTTTGAGATATTTAGGAAAACGTTTTTTTTTTCAAAATTCGTTTTTATTTTTTTCTGACTTTATTTTACAAGTTATCGAAAAACGTTTCGTTTTTGACAAACCATCATCAACTTCTTTTTTTTATATGGACGGAGAAAAAAGTACAGCCTGTATCTGATGGCATTTTTCGTTACGAATTCAACGATGACAACGATCACATTATACGTATTTTCGAAATTACTTTTTGGCTAAAAGAAGTAAATGTATTTACAATATTTTTAGTCTTTTATAATAGGCCTTGTAATAATAACGCAAACCATTTATTATTTTACAACGATTTTGACGGTTATATTTGTAACCTGCATTTTACTTCTTCCAAAAGAAACGTTTTTGTGTGTCGTTATTATTGTTTTTATTGTTCTTTATTATTTTTCATTCATTCTTATCTTGGACACAGTGTACAGGGTGGGCCACTTAAAACGATGCATTGAAATTATGGCCAAACTAAATAAGAAATTTAAAATCGGACCAGGTAAAGTTAATAAAAATGTGAATTTTATACCACCCACCATGACGTCATATCGAAATCAATTTGCATTTATTTAAATGGAATGTGGTATTTTTTTCGTAAATTTCTGAAACAGCTAATTTTTTAACGTATAACTGTATAAAATATGATCGATTTTAATAACAAATGAAGTCAACAACTTTTTGAAATTGCCGCCAGTATTTCAAATTTTGATGCGCGCAAATATTGTTATTTACCTGATGCATATTTGCGTAAAACGCAAAATTTAAATGGGGCTGTCATTAAATGTCACTTGGGAACTGGCAAACATTCAAAATTAATTATTCCTTTTGTAGCTTTTCTGTCTAGTGTCTTATTATTATTATTTTATTGAATTCTTAAACCAGTATTTTTTAATGCTTTTTTTATTTCTTACTGTATTACAGGTAAGTTTTTAGTCATATTTTATGAATTGAAATGTGTATTTTTTTTGGTTTCTTCTTTCAGATTATTTCCGTATTATGATGAAATACACGCCGTTAGAAATAGTGGATATAATATATTTTCGTTTTTTCTTTTAACTTAGGTGTTCCTGCTGATGTAGAAAATGTTCTTTTTCATTTTAGGTGAGTGCAAGAGGGCTATAGACAAGCCGCAAACTACTATGCCCAACGATATCGTATTCATCCGAACGACACAACAATTAAACGTTTAGTCAACCGCGCTCGAGAAGGAAAATTAAATTAAATTAAATGGAAATATATTCAAATAGTTATTATTAAATTTCGTAGTTTACACTTCATATTTTAAATTTAGCAAGTTACACTAAGATAAGCAAATGACAGAAAAGTGATTTAAGTCAAATCTGACAAATGTCATACACATTCATGCGTTACGTAAAATTTCGGTAAACTAAGCTTGAAACTTCGAAACCGCGAAATTTAAATAATCAAATTTCATTATTTGTTATTACAAATATAGTTGGATAAAATATTTAATAAGTGATTGTGACGTGTTAGAAATATCATCTTCTTACAATACAGTGACAGAAAACATACATGTGCCATTTAATAAAATGCATATTGATTTCGGCGTGACGTCATCATAAATATTATAAAATTTACATTGTTATTAAAATGTGCTCCTCATCGAACACTATAAGTGTACCTGGTCGGATTTAAAAATTTTTATTTAGCTTGGCCGTAATTCTAATGCATCATTTTAAGTGGCCCACCCTGTATATTACGATTTTAACAGATGTAATTTTCAAAAATATTTCTAGTATTACAAAAACTGTTTTCCTTCAGATTTAATCGTTGTAATTGTGAAAATAGATGTGATTACTGTATAATTTATTGTAAAAATCAGTTGTTTTTGTTATATACAATTACATTCTCTTTTAACTTTTAACTGCAATGTTGCATGCTTTAACGATGAACAAGTTTCTGACAGTCCGAAAAGAGTAAATTATTATTTCCAGTTTTGACAGTTCTGCTGTCAAAGTACTATTGACAACTGTCAAATTGTAGAAAACAGTTATTTGTGGTTTGTGATTCATCATCATTTTTCAGCGGTTGCATATGTTATAGCAGGTGTCAAACTGTCAAAATAGTTATTTTTTACGGTTGTAATTTTCAAAACTATAGTGTTTTATTTTACGTTTACACGAACTCAGTTAATTTGGAATGAATGTATTCGCTTTTATTTCTATAGACTTTTCATGGAATAATAATTAAGGAAAGGCATTCACTGCCCCTTCAATTTATGTTTTTGTATAAAAAAAAATGACAAAATTTGCTTCTTAGAGATCTGTTCGTAAATCTAGTTGTTGAGATTTACAAATAAAGCTTATAATATCGCTTGCCAATGCCAAATTGTCGAATTGAGTCAATAAGTTTGAGAACAAGTTGAATTTCCCGCCACTTTTCATTCTCTTTAAATTGGCCAACCTGTCGTAAACTCATAGGCGTCTCAACGAACATTTTAAAAAGGGTGCGAAGGTTAGAGTATTAAGAAAATAGTTACACGACGTGACTGTTTGTTTTGAAAAAAAAACAATCTTAATAAAATCTGGCAAAAACACTCAAAAAACGCAAAAGAAACTGAAGGAAAAACCGGATAGAACATCGCCAAACACCTCCAAATACGAGCCAACTATGACATACGTTTTCGAATGTTTTACAGTCACTGTGACCAACCTAAGATAACAAATAAAAAGTGGGAAATTCAACTTGTCCTCAAACTTATTGGCTCACTCTGTACATTGACAATTATGAAGGTGTATCAAGGTCAAATAAAGGTTATCTCACTTTAGAAAGCGACTATATTTAGGTTAATTTAGGTAGCACTTATGCGCCATCTGTATTTACATGGCGAGAGTTAAATTTTAGTTCATTGTTTTGCCGTTAAATTGATGTGTCGTTGCAACGCAAACGCGTCCTTAATACTTTAAACTCAGGATAAATTTGAAAGATAGTGACTTAGTGATCCATCCAAAAATATATGCAATGCAAGAGATGGTTAACATACATCCATAAATTACTAATTATAGCGTTTTTTTTTGCGAAAGAGTACGGTCACATTTTTCAATTAATTTCATCACGTGCGTTGCCAAATTTCGCGCCACGTTAATAAATGTACAGCAATATGTGGTACTGTTTGGATTTAGTTAAGGAGCGCTCGACTGCGAAAAACATACCGAAACATTTTCGGATTTGGCAAGTGACCTAACGAGTCCACTTTATTATCTAGCCCAGTGATTAATGACGGACATTCGCAGCGAGGAAATTTATTTTTTTCAACTTCATATACCTATGTATGTGCAGCATCCGTTGAATCTTGTAATAACTAACGGTCACTATAGTGGATAAATATTTTTGTGTCGTTGTTGTTTATTTTAATGTAAAGCTGTTGAGTTCTGTTGTTTGTTACATTGTTTAAAATAGCGCGACATTAAATAAATTGGCTAACAAAAAAAGACTTGTAATAATACTAAATGAAAATTGTCATACATGTCCAATTTTGTTCGAAGATTTATCAATTTGAAAGGTAATTTAACAGAAAATAAAGTTTCTCGTTGTTATTTTTGAAAAATCGACTTGGGTTTATTTTTTTATCTTATATTACAGATTAATAATAACAAAAGCTGAACTGTCCAATATTAATAATGCTACATCAACGCATATTTCATTTTGATAGTCTGGTCAAAGTACTAAAATAATTGCCACCACTTTCATATTCTTAGCAAAGATGGCGCCGTCCTTCATTTTCAATATGATGTCTCTATCTTTTCCTGTTGAGTCATTATTAATCAATATTTTTTGCCCCATAACGTTTCTCAGCTTTCTTTTATTTTGCATTATTTTTATCTCAAAACTCTGTAACTCTATGACAGACTGTTTTTGATTGCTACAACATTAAACATAAAAAAATAATAGTTTATAATTCGAGAGCTGTCAGAAATATTTTGACGGTTACAAATGTCAAATTTGTGCTTTTGTAATTTGAGAATATTTTTGCAAAAAAAACTGTTTTTTACAATATTACGGTTGGCAGAAACTTTTTTATCATTCAACATGCTAAAAACTGAAAGTCTAGACAACTTAAGATCTGTTAGAATCATTTTGACAGTTACATCTGTCAAATCTAAACAAAAATACTGTTTTTATAGTATGAAATCTGTCACGTCCTGTTAGGTTTGTCAAATCGTATGAAATATCTGTTTTTATAGTTTGATCGCTCTCATAAGTATTTTAATTTCATTATTTGACAAGTTCTAGCCGAAAATAGAACGCTTGTAACTACTGAAAAATATGAAAACGAATTTTTGCATTTCGACAGCTAACGGGGGAATATCTTGACACTTTTAAACAGTCAAAATAATTAAAATAATAGTTTTCTACAATTTGACAGTTGTAAAAATGATTTAAACTGGCAGAAGTCGTTTGATAATTGAACCGATCATTACGACACTCAACAAATGATTTTTTACAATTTGACAGCTCGTAGATAATATACAATTTTATAGTTAGCTGTCATACCTAATTATTTTTCAGACTGGTAAGAAAATAAGTGATTTCATAATTTGACAATTAAAAAAAACCATCTGCAATCGTTTAAACAGTGAAACACCATTTTTTTTACAATGTGACAGTCGTCAGAAATGTTTTGTTAGACAAACTATCAAAAACACAACTGTTTTCTCCAATTTGACAGCTGTCAGTCAGTATTTTGAGAATAGAACTACCAAAATTGGAAATATCTTTTTTTTAAACTATTTTTCGGGCTGTCCTATTTGTTTTTTTTTTCATTATTACACTATTCAACACTGTAAAAAAACTGACCACCGTCAGAAATATTTTGACAGTTACAACTGAACGGAATTGTAAAAACACAAGTGGTTTTACAATTATACAGTAATCACATCAATTTTCACAAAATGTCAAAATAAGTAACGCAATTTGATAGCTGTAGTAAAACTGTCAAAATTAAAAAATAAACGTTTTTTTTTTTACTATTTTCAGCTCTTAGATTTTTTCATCATTCAACACTGTAAAAAAATAAATGGTTCTACAATTTGACTGATTTTACGATTATACAGCAATCACATGTATTGTGACAGGTATAATTGTCAAATCTGAGAGTAAAAACAGGTTTTGTAATACCAGGAATATTTTAATTTAACATATATTCGTTTTTATAGTTTGACAGTTGTCGTAAGTTTGTTTAAGCCTTTCAAGAATGGCAGGAGAATAAATGCTTATATAATTTGACAATTTTTATAGAGAGAAAAAAAAACGTTAGCAAAATGATTCTTTTTTAATGTGACAGTTGTCGGAAATATTAACACAGTTAAATTGTCAAAATTAGAAAAATTATTCTTTTTACAATGTGACAGCTGTCAGAAATATTTTGAGAGTAGAAATGTCAAATTTTGGAAATAATAAAACGTCTTCTAATTTGGATTTTCGAGCTGTCTGATTTTTTTATCGTGACACCACTCAGTCAGAAATATTTTGACAGTTAAAATTGAACGAAGTTAAAAAAAACGATTTTGCAATTATTATATAGCAATAACATGTATTTTGACAGCTACAATTGTCAAATCTGAGAGTAAAAACAGTTTTTGTAATACCAGAAATATTTTAATTTAATATAGGTAGGTACCTATAGGTTTTTATAGTTTGACAGTTGTCATAAGTAGGTTTAAACCTTTCAAAAATGCAAAGAAAAATTTAATTTAATTTGACAATTTTTAGAGAGCAAAAAAACGTTTGCTTCTCGCGAAACAGTAAAAAATGATTCTTTTTACAATTTGACAGCTGTCAGAAATATTTTAGAAGTGTATGTATTTTGACATATCCAATTGTCAAATCGGAGAAAAATACTCTTTTTATAATTATTATCAGTTATTTTTAGAGTTTGACAATCGAGTGTGTATACTTACTGATAGTAACAGGATGGTGTCCATTCGGACTGGGGTAGTAATCTTCGCGAGGTTCGCGCATCTCCTGAAGACATCTAGCGGCTAAATGCCTGAAGACGGCTGCTACGTTGACATCTTCTTTGACAGAAGCTCGTATTAACTTACAACCAAGGGCTCTCGCTAAGAGTTCAGCTTCTTCTCTGCGATAAAATTAATTATATTAGATATTATTATATTGAACATTTTTTATAATTAATCTATGTCACTTTTGTATTTGACAAAACCTAAATAAACCTCCATAATATACTATTTATAACTGTGAAAATTTATTTCAGTTAATGGAGGCAGATCTATTTTAAAAGCAAATACTAGGAATTTCAATTTATTCTCCTTCAACCTAAACCGTTTATTTAATATGAATATCGACCTAATTTCATATCATTAATAAACTTGGTAGGCATAAATCTCCGTTAATGTGATGCTGGAGACGCATTTCCAACTGCAATTATTATACTTCGCTTCGGTTTTATTTTAGACTGAATTTGTAAATATCCACGTTTCGAAATTATATCATTTTAGAAGTGGAAAATATTTTCAATAACTCGAGATAGATGGCGCTTTATCAAGTTTTTCATTATAATAGACTAGAAACGAATACTTTATGATCGCACCAAATTTTGAATAAAAACATTGCTGGTCAGGATCAACGACCCTGTGGAGATTTATATACGGATTAATAAGTTTTATACAGTTGACAGTGTGCCAAGAAAAAAAATTTATGGAACTCAATAGAAGCATTACGGAAGAAACGGGCAATGTGGGATGTACGGGATGGTCTACTTCCTCTCAGCAGAGTTTCTAATAACGAACATTATGTATGTGTATGAAGATGTGTGGGCACTGAGCACATAGTCGCTTCGTAGAAATCGACCGGCTTACGCCTATAAGATGATTCACAGTACGAGAAGCTGTAAAAGCACGGTTTACATTTTCTATAGACTAGATACTTACGGATTAACGACGCTATGGTCCATTAAATCTATTTTATTCTGTACTATCACCGTAGGTATTTCACCGCACTCGTTCTCTACCTGGAACAATATAAGATTAAATTTTGGAAAATGTCAGATAAAGTTTAAAATGTTTATTTTTATATTAAATTATGAATAAGGTAATATGAAAATGGGGGAAATGTCGAAATCAAAATCTTTAGTTGTTGAGACCTGTCAGAAGTAATTTGACAGTTGCAATTTTTTTTTGTAATTTGGCACTTGTGACATATTTTGACAACTACATTCGTTACATCTTCCATCACAATTAGAAAATACGTGAAAGCGATAATACAGCGAAAAATGACTATTTCTACAATTTGACAGCTGTCGGTCGTACATTGACAATTAAACTGGTTAAATTGGATTTGATTGTTTCGACGTTCAAATTGTAAAACCATCTGATTTTGCAATTGCAATTCTTAAATCTGTCAACAACCACGTTTGTTATAATTTCACATCTCTTAAAACTTAATTGTTTTTGTTGTTTGTTGTGTGACAGCTGTCAGAAATATTTTGACTCGTGTCAAGAAAAAGTATAAACTGTCAAAATTAATAGAATAATGGTTTTTTTACAACTTGAGAGTTGTTAAAAATATTTTGATAACTGAACTGTCAAAATGGCGAAAAAAATGTTATTACGACTTTGATGGCTGTTAGAGACTTTTTTCGTTAGAACACTCAACACGGTAAAAAATCGCTTTTTGTAATTTGAAAGCTGTCAGAAATACTGTGCTTTTATAATTTGACATTTTCAAGGAAAAAATATAATGCCTGTAAGTGATAAAACTAAAATATCTTTTTACTAAAACTAGTCACAACTAGATAACAATTTCTTTTACAGTTGGTAGCTGTCAGAAGTATTTTGATAGTTGACCTGTCAAAATAGCAAAAAATAACTGTTTATACGATTTGATGGCTGTTTTTGATCATTCACTTAACATGATAAAAAAATATTGTAATTTGTAATTTGCGAGTTGTCAGAAATATTTTGACGTTGAACTGCCAAACCTGTCTTTTTATAATTTAACTATTTTTAGCAAATGTCAAAGGGTTTTTTATGTCAAAGCTATCGGGAATATCTTGGTACCTAAACTGTCAAAAGTAGAAAACTATTTTTTATCATTTGACAGCTGTCAGAAATTTTTTGATAGTTACGACACTCAACATAGTAAAAACTAATAGTCTTACAACTTGACAACTGTTAGAAATATTTTGACAGTTATAACTGTCAAATCCAAAGTTTAATAGATGTCAAATTTTAGTTTTATTATTTGACAGCTTTTAGAAAAAATAAAACGTTTGCAACTATTGAAAAATCAAGTGCAAAATGAATTTTTACAATTTCACAGTTAAACTGCCCAAATTAGTAATACATATTACTGTTTTCTACAATTTGACAGTCATCAGAAATAGATTAACAGTAGGACTGTTAAAACTGGGAAATAATTTTACAGTGTGCGACCTGTCAAACTCGTCGTTAACAACATTCAACATTGTGAAAATAAAGTGTTTTTTAATTTGACAGCTGTCAGGAAATATTTTAACTGTGAAACTGTTACAACTTAGACTTTTAACATTATAAAAATAAATCGTTTTACAATTTGACAGTTATCAGAAGTATTACAGTAACAATTGTCGAATCCGAGAAAAAGAAATTATAACTGACAGCAGTTAGAAATATTTTGAATCTATTAAAATCGTAATATACATACAACTCTTTTTATAGTTTGACAGCTGTCATAAGTATAGTGAAAATTTAGGGAAACGACTGTTTTTTATGATAGGCAGTTAAAATTTTTTTAATCGATTCGATACCCAATTATTCGATAAATAACTAAAATTTGACAGGTATCAGAAATACATAGTTTGATCGTTACAACCATTGAAGCAACAAAACACAACTGATTTTATAATTCTATACTTATCAGACAAATTTTGATAATTACAATTGTCAAATTGCCAAAAAATAGTATGTTTATAATTTGGCAGCTGTCATAAATACTTAATTTTTTTATATGACAACTTTGCGAAAAAAAATAAATAAAACGTTTGCAACTCCTAAAAAATGAATTTTACAATTTGACAGCTATCGGAGATATCTTGAAATTTCGAAAATGATATCTGTCAAAATCATAACATTCAAATATTGCAGTTTAACGGCTGTCATAAGTATAGTGAAAATTTAGGGAAACGACTGTTTTTTACGATTTTTAGGCAGTTAAAAAACTTTTAATCGATTTGATATCTAATTATTCGATAAATAACTAAAACTTGACAGGTGTCAGAAATAGTTTGATTGTTACAACCACTGAAGCAACAAAATACAACCGATTTTATAATTCTATACATCTCAGACGAATTTTGAGAATTACAATTGTCAAATTGTCAAAAAATAGTATTTTTATAATTTGACAGCTGTCATAAAAACTTAATTTTGACGACTTTGCGAAAAAAACATGTTTGCAACTCCGGAAAAATGACTTTTACAATTTGACAGCTATCGGAAATATCTTGAAATTTCGAAAATTACATCTATCAAAATCATAACATTTAAATATTGCAGTTTGACGGCTATCAGAAGTATCTTACTTACTTTGTATCTTACTTACTTTTAACTTCCATGAGTGTGCAGCTTCAAATGAATCCCTATCCGTCGTCGAAAATGCCAAGACACATGCTTGAGCACCTCGGTAATAAGCTTTGGTTATGGCATCGAATTCTTCTTGCCCGGCGGTATCCCACAACATCAGCCGAACATCTTCGCCGTCAACTCTATAATAAAAATAGTTTGATCTCAAAATGATTTTTTTATTCAATCTTTTTTTTGATTGTATATATGAAAACGAGAACAAAGGAATTTCAAGTATGCATGACTAACGTATACGAATTTGGAACAATTCTCAATGTTTTGACGTAACGCTAGAGACGCACTTCCAAAAAAGTTTTACCGAGCGAAACATCAAAACATATTATCGCCACATTGTGTGAGTTCTAAAGCTTAATGAAGTTGCCAGTTTAGAAGATTGCCAAATTAGATAATATTTATTATACAGTTAAACGAATCGTGGAGATAGAGACGACGTATTCATCTTAAAACCCACTTGTTTGCTGTCACTTTTGTTTTGAAAATTGCTGCCATCGTAAATTTTACTTTTTTATGAATCTGTTTGTAGTTCGGATCACTTTCACAGCTCGTACCTGTCATATCGCGGCTGATAGGTAATTATTATGAAAATATCTGAGCTATAAAATCTATTTTATCTGCTCTCGTGAAAACAGGAGTACATAGAAATTTAATTATAAAATTTTTCAAACGTCATTAACCGGTTTAAACTTAAAACGTGTTTAAATATAGCGCCAACATAATAAGTTCTGATACGCCACACACAAATTTATTTTTAATCCATCTAGTTAACTAGTATTTCTAGCAAACGGTTTGTTTTCTTTTTCCTAATTCCAACACCTTTTACATTTTTTTTGCCTGGTTTTTAATTTTTAACATCCTGTATAGTTGGCAAAAATTGGACTTTTTCACATGATTTGAAATTACTTTAATAAGGCAATTGAAGAAGAAAAATGCATGGTAGTCAAAGAAGCAATGTTTTGGACTTTTCGAACACTTTGTATAGTTCTATTTCTTATCACAATTAAAACGTGTTTTGGTTCAGTTTGTAAACCAGAAGTAAATACAATATTCTTGTGATAATAAGCAACAAATATACTAAAATGTAAATGTATTTTTAACCATAGTCTCTATTGAACACCCTGTGTAAGACATCAAATTCCAATTCTCCTGCTCTAGTTAGTACAAGTTTTTCATTTAGCACCATTTTATTTCAGAGTTCAAACTTTACAGTCTAAAAAAACGTTCTTTTTTACTTTTTATAACACCCTGTATATAATTCCGACGATTCATCATATTTACAGGAATTTTCGTTTTTAACATTTTTGAATTTATAGATAGCAGGTAGGTACAGACATATTTGCAAATGTTATTATTTTTTTAAATTGTGAACATCCTGTATAATAAACGCAGAACTGGTTTCTTTTGTTTTTTTTTTCGGACATAATCTTAACAAATACATCTTAGTTTTACTAATTCCGTTTTCCATCGCATTTGTAAATAATAGAATTTTATCGGACAATTTTCGTATTTCTTATACACCCTGTATAATATGTAAAACATCAAAACGTCTTGCTAGCTAGTTCCTATTTGGTATCTCTTTATCTCAAAGGTAAGTTTATAGTTAAGAATATTTCATGTTCTTAATAACGTGTTAATCTATCCAACACTCGGTATAATTCTGTTTTCAATCAAGATGTTACTTCTACCGCAATACTCAGCTTAACTTTTGGTTTATTTAGAACTATTTTATTCCAATTCAGAGTTCAGAATTACTCTTTAACAACATCATGTTTTTGAATTTTGAACACCCTGTATATGATTCCGCTGTTTGATCATGTTTAAAACATTTTTACATATTTAAGATCTTTTTAATGTGTACCTAACGCGTACGTACGCATTTGGAGACATTTTAACGTTTTCATGCGTTTGCATTTTATAAACACCCTGTATAGTTCTGTGTTTTTAAAGCATTTCTCGCATTTAGAATTTTTGTTTTGGTTTGTAAATAATGGTTATACATAATTATTTTTTGTTTAATCAAACTAGACTTTAATCGAGGATTTTTAACTTTTAAGAACATCCTGTATCATTATTTAATGCTATTTTGTCAAAGAAAGAATGTACTTACTCGATTTGACGTTCTAAGAAATCAACACCGATCGTCTTCTTGTAATCTTTCGTGAATGTGCCTTTACAATATCGCTGTATCATACTGGACTTGCCTACGCCTCCATTGCCCACAATTACCACCTGAAAAGAATTAAGAAAGGAACATTTATTATAAAGTATGACCGTAAAATGTTTTAGAAGTACAAATTTGATGTAGTAAAAGCAATATTTTATACAATATTACTGCACAACTCTCACGGACTAATCCTCATCGTATCAGATTTGGTGCCAAGGGCTTAACTATAGATATTTAATAGTTGTTTTATTTATGTTTATGACTAATAAACCGAACGTTACCATCATATGGTTTAGCACACTTTCACATAGACATAGAACATGAACTGAAGCATATAAATATTTTTGCGCCGTTAAGATCGGTTACATGTTGAGTTTTTCTTAATTTACTGCTCATAACTCACTGGCAGTTTTAATGGCACTTCAAATAAGTGCCTAAATTACTAGAAAATTTAACATTGGCATCACAAAGTGGTCAAAAATCTACAGAAATTTGGTTCAAGGTTGGCAATCGTTTGACCTCCCTTTTCGACATTTTGAAAAAAAAAAAATTACTAGAAAATTTGTTGACAGGTTGTCAAATATTGAAAATAATACAATTTGTTGTCTTATATCTCTTTATGCTCGGTTTCTGGTACGCAAGAGATATCTTGTAGATACAGAGGCCAGAGTTATCCTCTTGGTATCTTTCGTATATGGAACAGATAACCTTTCATGCAAAATATATGTTTCTGTATGTTTAGTAACTTTCGTTTTTAATAGTTTGTGATGTTTTGTGTTGGTGTGTGCTTGAACCACACTTCTGACGATGACGAGGAAGAAAATTCGTTACTTTCCATGCATTTCCATGTTTGAGTTGTAGAAGTTATAACTCAGAAATACTATAACCTCACTATAATCAAGCTATATTAACCGCACAATACTATAAAAACAAAGAAGTAAGCAATGACGTAAATAATGTATAATAAATATAGCAACATTTCAAGTTGATTTGAAAGCATATATAACATTATGACTCTCAAAAAGCAGACCATGAGAGAGGTTGTGCCGGTACTTGAACACGCGATTTTGACGTAAATGTCACAGCAAATATGTCAAAATCGTGTGCTCAACCATCGCATCGGTACGATCTCAAGCACGAACTATAAATATGACTCTTTAAGGGTAATATTTTTTATAGTCACGACCTCAAGAACGAACTACTAAGACCACAAAGTTTCGAACGTTTATTTCATTTTGCAGGGACTTTCAAAGAAAACGATGAATAAAATGAAGAAACAAATTGAAAAAGAAGTGGAAGAAACCGAAAATAATGCGGCAGACAACTGATTGAAGCCAAGTCGTTGAAAGAAAGTTTTAAAATCAAAGACATTGTAGAAATTTTAAAACATGGAAAAATGATCAAAGTGCAATCGTTCAACTAAAAATCAATAATAGTAGTTTATACAACGAGTCAATAATGACAGTTATTAATCCCGAGAGCTGAATTTACGAACCGAGCCGCGTAAGCGGGTTTTGACGTTTGACTATTAATTAAATACGAAATACGCGGACTTGTTTATCGTTACTATGAAAACGTTGGTATCATTATCTTCTTATTGGCGGAATGTAGGGAATAATGATAACGTTATGGCTCATTATTCCCTGGTCGCATTTCATTATTCCCTCCGGGTATTATGAGTACTATTATTAACCAAAAGGGATTAATATAATACCTACTTTATTGTTTAGTCGTAGATAAATAAATAAATAACTGGTCTAGTTAATATGACGTTATATTTTAATCATGTAATGAAAGACGTCTGCAATATTAGAACCTGACGTAAATTTGTCATAATCAGAAGGGATTATTTGTGAATATACAAATGACAAAAAATAGAAAAAAAAATGCAGTCGAGACCTGACGTCTTAGACTTCATTCGACCACCCCCTTGAACAACAGAGTGAAGATACGTCTGCGGGGTCAGTTATTCTCGTAGGACTGCGCGACATTATTAGTGAGAGCAACTTTCTACCTGACGCTCAGTTTGGTTTTCGGGAGGGTTTGTCGGCAGACTTTCAGCTTCTCCGGTTCTCCGGACGCTCTGGAGCTGAGACACTCTACAAGTGCAGTTTTCCTGGATCTCGCCAAGGCATTCGATACGGTGCGGCATGATGGTTTAGTTTTCAAGACGGAGACGGCGATTTACACATCGTCAGAAGGCTGCAGGGGTCCGTTGACGAGATTTGCGAGTTGGCTTGTCAGTGACGGTTGGTCATAACCGTCACTCAACTCAGAAAAATGCGTAGCGATCCGTTTCTCACGAGAACGAAATCCGTCCCGAACCAAGATCGTTATTTGGGGACAAGAGCCTGCCTCGGAGTCCCCCAGGTGCAGTATCCCGGAATGGTTCTCGATACGAGGCTCATCTTCAAACATCATTTTTCTAAGGTCGCGTCCAGATTTATTCGGGCGTGACCGGCTCTGGCTACCCTGATGCTGGAAGAGTTTCCTTAGTCTGAGGCTTAAACTTATGATCCATACGGTGTTTCTCCGGCCGATTAAGGCGGCCTTACCTGGTCAAGCTCTTGTATAAGTTGCAGATCAAGAGACTCAACGTTCTGCAGAAGATTCAAAATGGGTATAATTTGTTACTTGATGTTTCTAGACCACAAAAAAATCAAAAATCATCGTTTAACCACCGACCGGTTAATTTTTATCCGACCTTGAACACACCTATACTCGTATTTTTCACCAACTTTGAGAAACGATCAAACGTTGAAAATATTCGAACTTGTTGTGTCAGACTTCTGGATAACAGGAAACCACCCACCGGTTCATTTTTATCGTCCATTGAGGAACGACAGGTAGGGAGACGACATCACGTGGTTAAAACGGGTACAGGTCGGCCATATTGGTACTACACTTACGTCAAACACATACAGGGAGAGCGAAATTGTTTGAGAGCATTTGGTAGCTCTGATTTATGTATATCCCTAAACATGCCACCAAATATCCAACTTCATTATCATCGTTCTCAGCGGCGTAGCATTGAGGTAGTATTTATTACAGGAGTTACGAAAATAAGAGATTGTTTTAAACATTATTTGAAAAGAAGAAATAATGTTACAAATTATATAGACACTCTAAGTTTTAAATTAATTTAAATGTTGAAAATATTGCCCATGTTTCTGAATACATAAGCACGTCTTCTTTTCATATTATCGAACATATTTATTAACATATTGTGCGTAATTTGATTCGCCGCATTAATTTATAACCTCTTGCAACTCCTCTACATTATGTAATCGATTTATGTGGACAGTATTTTTTAAATAACCAAACAAAACATCTAAAGGAGTTAGATAAGGTGGACGTGGTGGCCAACGATCTGTACTGATTTCCTGTAGGAAATATACGCGTTGTTCATTTGGAAACTCCGACAAGAATTGGTTAAAACAAGAATAAATAGAATGCTGTCAAATACCGAAACTTATCGTGTTCAACATGAACGTCTAAAGGCCATGAATAAAAATAATCCTCACAGTTTTTTACTAATGAAATGAAAACTACTGATTTATAAAATAAAACCCAAATAATTTCTAAATGTCAAATAACGAACGACACTGACAAAGTATTTTGAACAATCCTAATAACTTTGAAGTTAGCAACTAAAACTTATCGTCAGGTATGCCAAATGCTCTCAAACATTTTCGCTCTTATGTTAGATTATAGTGTATGTAGAAGACATAATGGTTTCTTGTGCTCTACGTAGTTTTAACAGTAGCAACAGCGTTGACAAGAAGAATTCGTCTAGAATAACATTTCATAATAGGTCAGTGTATGAAACAAAAACAATGTGCAAGGCAACTATTACATATTGAGTGTTTATATTGTCAAATTATGACATTTATAGGCCTTGGGCCTAACAGGTGTGGGATGACGTTATTAGTTTTAAATAAAGCCATCTGTTAAGTGGAGGCTTAAAATTATATTTATAATTTTCAGTAGTCCGTACCTGGCGAGGCAGCCATATTGGTGCTACACTTAGCCCCGCCCAATGCTGCCGTTTTGAACAGTCAGATTTCTGTATTCAATTTTTGACATTTCTGTCAAACGGACACCTAAATATATCTGTCGTAATTCAGCGAGGTCCGCTGTATCTCAGTTTCTGTGCAGCAAAAGCCAACTTAGTATAAAAGTAAAACTTTTAGTTTTCACAACTTTTTTGAGGCCAATTCTAACGTACGGCTCCTTAGTTTGGTCCAGTGCTGCGCAATTACTCATCGTAAGAGATTCAATGTCCTACAAAACAAGATCCTCAGATATATCATTGGCGCGCCTTGGTATGTCAGAAATGTACAAATCCACCAGGACTTAAAGATTCCAACTCTTCTCCAACACGCTGCTCTAATGGCCGAGAAAACCTTTACAAGGGTATCTCGATCCGACAACCCCTTGGTTAGGGAATTGGCTCACCTCGATCCCGACATGGCCTCCCCCTCGGGTGAGGGTGCCCCGGATATCTACCACCAGCGAGGCTTAGCCCGATTTGCTTTTTCAGGCTGTTTAGGCTGGATCTGCTGTCTTGGCATTTTTTTTTTTGTCTTGTCTGTGTGAGGTCCCATTTACACTTTTGCCATGCTTGTTTTTATCTTTACATTATTAAACTCGTTTTATTTCTACACTGATTGTTTTTTGTATTGTCTGATCGATTTTGCCCTCCTGGCTCTCTCGCTAGCCCCAAATTTAGTTTTTTTTTTCTTTTTTTTTGACTCTACTTACGACATTTCAGCATAATTTGTTAAAATCAACGGGGGATGGTCCCGTACTAAGTAGATGACAAAAGGGTTTAAGGGCCAACGTCCAACCCTAGCAATGAGATGGAAGACCTTCGTCGTCGTCTGTCGTAATTGGTCTATTTTTGACAACTTCGTCGTGCCAACTTAAGTAAAAAGGCGGAAATTTTAAATTTCGTTCACGTAATTAATAAAAGTTAAGGCGATGAAAAAATAAAAATGAAACAAAAAAGATTACCTTTAGGGCCACCTCTAGTTCTTCTTCCCGCATGATGTTAGGCCGTCGGCCCAGTGGAACCCCTAAGAGGAGGGGTCATCGGCGGCAAAGGTTCTCTACTGGTATCGGGCTCGTCCGCATCCTTCTGTAAAAAAGTGAAGATCAACGATAAATTCGCTTTCATCAAACTAGCGTACGTTCACCCATTCATGTTAATTTTAGTATAATTTCAATGTCAAACTGGTAGTTATACACGTTTAAAGTTCACAACATAAACCATAAACGACGTGAACATGCAATTCTCGGCAATCTAATAGCTTATTCGTGTGCTATTTTTTTTTGGTTTATTGCGTGTTAAAATGAAAAATGTCTATGAGAGTTAGTAACGGAATTAATTGAAAACGGAAAGTCCCACAATCGCACGATTATTCAAATCAGTCTTGATGTAGTCGGTATATAAGCTTCATCAATCTTTTATACTTTCTCATCATGTTCAAGTCGTAGACTATGTTGATTACAACTGTATTATTTCGAGAAAACTTGTATCCGTTTAAAAACGAAAGAGAAATTGACGAACACCTAAAGAGATCGTATTAAATCTACAAATATGTATATTCATGTCAACATTTAACGACTTGTTGTCTGCCCCTGCTACTTCATTCTTCAACTATATTAAAGTTACTCTGGCGGCCTCTATTATACCGGGTTGGTAAGCAAGACAAGTTACACCGTCTTCTAATAGCCTCGTTAAAAAGCGTAAGTGGTGCGTTTAGATTATTTTTCTTCTCTTCTGGAAATATATGCAGTGAGCAAGAGTAATACGGACTTTATATCTTAAAATATGTCATATTAAATTTATCTTGCATTAAATTACGCGACAGTTAGCGATGCTATTTCAGGACTTGAGAGACGTTTTTGGGATTCCCATTATATATGTTTTTCTTTTGTAATTATAGACATGCTCTAAAGACTATATAGAAAAATTGTTACCATAATTAGATTCGTGTGGCTGCAGCAACCAAACTCGGACACCTATTCTCACTAAGTTCATACTACCAGGAAGATAAATAAAGAAAAACCTTTAATTTTTGTTATTTTGAACTTAAAAATGGACTAAATCGAAAAAATATAACGAACGGGCCAACGATTTAAGTGCAAGCCATTCGATCACTTGACCAATTAAAAGTAAGAATGTAAAATAAGAATGTACACAAAATAAATAAATTGAAACATTGTGATAATTGAAAAAAATAACAGACGAATAATCGAAGTGCAAGTCATTCAACCCTTTGTCAACGAACATGTGAGGTAGGCGTAAGTCATCAGACCATCTGGTCATTGGATCATTTACCTTTAAGAACGAACGAATTTAGAAAATTAGAAAAATGGATAAATTACCGAAGCACAAGCCATTCAGCACCTTGCTACTTGGAAATAAAAATATATTAATTGTATAGGAAAAATTATTCGATTTAAAATAATACATCCAAGGATAACGTGATGTAGGTATAAGCCATTCGACCATCCACTCGTTTTTAAATAAGAACGAATAAATTAAACAGAATTCAAAAAATTAAACAAAAATCGAAATTGTGTGAATTAAAAAAATAAAAAAATAGAAAAATTAAAAGACTAATTGATTGATAAAAATGAAACAATAGAAAATCGCATGGTGTGCAGACGTGATATGTCATTCGACCGCCTGCTAGTTTCTATAATTAAAGATAATTCAAATAATTTTTAAAACCCGAAGAAAATGGAAAAATAGATAGAAAGATATCGAAAAAATACAACAAACGTGTGATTAAGGTGCAAAACCACGCTGGGGCCACTTAAATTACCAAGGTCAAACCACGTTTAGTTTCTTCAATTCCGAGAGTTGGCGCTAAGAGCGGCCGAAGTTTGCGGTCGGTCATTCCCGGACGCCCGAACGCCATATTTCAGTTGCTTGTTTATTTTTCGTTTGAGGGCTTGGCTTGTTTTTCTACAACTTCTTATATCCCAGTTTAAACATCTTTTAGTTTATTATTATAGTTTTATTTTAGTATTGTAGTAGTAGTTTATAGTTTTATTAGCAGTAGTAGTAGTACTAATAGATATTTCTGTTGATAATGTAGCTATAAGCAGCAATTCTATTTATATAGTAGTAACATTTACGTAGTAGTAAAATAAAGACACTGTTAAAACCAACAAATCAATTTTACTTTAATTATAATCTCTACAGGTTATGGGCCCAGATAACGTAACGTAACGTAGTTCGTGGAAAAGTAAAATTGTGTACTTTGAAAAGGTGGTTCAGTCGGTTTTAGTGAAACGTGAACACGTGCTCTTTGAACGAAAAGAAAATGTCGACAGGAAATAATAATATCATCACAGTAAAACCCTTCGACGGTAATGGATTTGGAAATTGGGAATTTCGTGTGAAAATGCTTCTAGAATACAACGAAGTGTTAAAAGTAATTTCTGAGGATCCACCAACTGATGATACCCTATTGGAAACATGGAATAAAAAGGACTTGAAAGCAAGAAATTTAATAGTACAGTGTTTGAGTGATAATGTACTAGAAATGGTTAAAGCTAAAACAACAGCAAAGCAAATCATGGATGCCCTCAGTCAAACATACTTAAAAAGTGGTGTTGCAAGCCAAGTACAACTTCAAAGAAAATGAAGAAATATGGAATTTAAAGGTAGGGATTCTTTAAATGAATATATTGTAGAATTTGAGAAAACAGTAACAGAATTAAAAAATGCCGGTGGAAAAATTGGTGATCTTGAGGTTATATCGCAGCTGCTAGCCTCTATGCCCGATCAGTACCAAAGTGTAGTAACAGCATTAGATGTATTACTTTCTCAAGCGAACAGTACTGTAACGTTGGACTTTGTGAAAAGTAGATTGTTAAGTGAAGAACTAAGGCTTAAGAAAAATGACAAAAGTGAAGATAGTTCCGCTGTATTTTATTCCCAAAATAAGAAGTTCAAAAAGAAATTTCCATTTAAATGCTACAATTGTGGCATCAAAGGCCATAAAAAATCAGAATGTCGAAAGAAAAAAGATGAAAAGAAGGTTAGTATGGCAGAAGATGAAAATGAAGTTACTTTCATCACGTGTGTGTCAAATGAAAAATGTGACACTGAAACACTCAACTGCATCAAATTCGTTGTTGATTCGGGATGTACCAACCACTTAGTCACATCCAAATTTGCACAGTTTCTGTCACAAAAGAAAAAGGTATCACATTCTATAAAAGTAGCCAAAGAAGGAGAAAGCGTAACATCTGATATCGAAGGTACCTTACATTTAAAAACAGATAATGGATTAAGAATAAAATTAGAAAATGTACTGGTATGTAAAAACTTGACACACAACTTATTATCGGTTAAAAAGATCGAATCTAAGGGCATGAAAGTTATATTTCAAAATGGAAAGATTACAGTAAGAAAGGATAATAGCACAATAATAACAGGAAATCTTGAAGGGAATTTGTACATGTTAAATCTAACAGTCGCAGAAAATTCTGAGGTGAACATCGGAATGACAGAGGAAAAGGATTTGTGGCACAGAAGAATGGGTCATTCTTCTAGGTATGCTTCTTCAAAAGTATGTGAGATTTGTTTGAAAGGAAAGCAAACCAGGAAACCATTTAAAAATTTGCCTGATAATAGAAAAACAAAGAAGTTACTTGAATGTGTCTCAAGCGATATTGTTGGACCAATAACCCCTATGTCACACAGTGGTAAGAAGTATTTCATTACTTTTATAGATAATTATTCTCACTTCGCAGCAGTTTATTTAATGGAAAGTAAAAGTCAATCATTTGCAAAACTTAAGGAGTATTTAGCTATGATACAAAATAAATTTAAGGAGTTACCCGAAAGAATTAGGTGTGATAACGGAGGTGAGTATATCTCTCATGAATTCAGGAATTTTTGTAGACAAAAAGGAATAAAATTGGAATATACAATTCCACGAACGCCAGAACAAAATGGCATAGCAGAGAGATATAATCATACTCTGTTAAACAAAGCAAGGTGCTTAATCTTCGATTCTGGCTTGGGAAAAGATTTTTGGGAAGAAGCCATTGCAACTTCGCTATATCTGACGAATCGTACTCCCACCTCTACGGTAGATAATAGTAAAACGCCTGCAGAATTGTGGTATAAACAAACGCCAGACTTGGGAAAGATAAGAGTCTTTGGTAGTACATCGTATGTACACATTCCTGCTGAAGACAGAAGAAGTAAGTTGGATCCTAGAAGTCAGAAGATGTATCTCGTGGGATACACGGACAATGGATACCGTCTATGGAACCCTATAAAAAGAAAAATTATTTCAGCAAGAGATGTCATATTTGACGAGAAGATGATGTATAATGGAAATACAAGCGAAGAACACAGATCAATTGAAAATAATGAAAACTCGGAAATCAACACTGAAGAGTACCACTTAGATAATGAGATAAATGAAAAAATAAATCAAAATACACAAGAAGAAAACGAGAATGAAAATACACAAGAAGAAAACGAGAATGAAAATACACAAGAAGAAATGCTAAGAAATAAGGATGATGGAAGACCAAGAAGAAAAGTTAACAAACCTTTAAGATTCAAAGACTATGATATGAGTGAAGACAGTATTGACAACATGATGGCAGCACTTTTTACAGACAATCTCGAGTTTGAAACACTCCAAACCTACTCTGAAGCAATTTGTTGTGGACGCGGTTGGAAAGAAGCAATTCAAAGCGAACTGGATGCTTTGAAGAAAAATGAAACTTGGGAAGTGGTAACAAGACCTGAAAATGTGAAAGTGATAGACTCCAGGTGGGTTTTCCGTCAGAAAAGTGTGAATGGTGAAATTCTAAAAAAGGCTAGACTTGTGGCGCGTGGTTGTCAACAAGAAGACTATAACAGTATCGACTTTTATTCTCCAGTGGCCCGTATGCTTACTATTCGAGTATTACTGTCATTATATGTGGAAGAAGATATGTTCATAAATCAGTTAGATGTAAAATGTGCATTTCTAAATGGAGAACTCTCAGAACTGGTGTATATGGAGATTCCTAAATCTAAGTATATATATAAACTTAAAAAAGCCCTGTATGGCTTACGTGAAGCACCAAAATGTTGGTATGATAAGCTTCATTCGCATTTAATTAATTCAAACTTTAAACGATCTCTATCAGATCCATGTTTATATTTCAATGTTGACACTTATTTAATTGTTCATATAGATGATATCATTATATTTTGTAAATGTCAAGAAAAACTAAATGCCATCAAAAAGAAGCTTATGTTAAAATTCGAAATGAGGGATCTGTCTCCCAGAAATCAAAATAACTTTTCATTAACTTTTTTAGGCATAACAATCGAAAGATTAGGTAGTGAATTGTTTTTAAATCAAAAATTACTAATACAAAGGGTATTGAATAAATTTAATATGGAAAATTGTAAAAGTTCAACTGTTCCGATACAGCCAAAGCTAAACTTGAAAAATAATTTTGTAAAATCAAACAATGCTAATAATGTACCTTATAGAGAACTCATAGGTTTCTTAATGTATATAATGTTGGGAACAAGACCAGATTTGTGTTATTCAATTTATTATTTTAGTCGCTTTCAAAATTGTTTTACACAAGAACATTGGACATATTTAAAGAATGTTTTAAGATATTTAAAAGCAACAAAAACTTACGGTCTGAAATATAAAAAATCGATAGGTCAGATCAGTCAGCTAATAAGTGCTTATGTAGATGCTGATTATGCAAACGATATTAACGATAGAACAAGCATTTCAGGTTACGGAATCAAAATATTTAATAACTTTGTCTTTTGGAAGTCAAAAAAACAGGCAGCAATATCACTTAGTAGCGCTGAAGCAGAATATATTGCACTTTCTGATTGTATAACCGAATGTATTTTTATCGGTCAGTTACTTACTGAAATCTTAAACCAGAATGCTTTTCCTATAACAATATATGAAGACAACCAGTCTTGCATTAAAATGGCAAGTACCTTAGAAACTAAACGCAGTAAACACATTGATGTGAAATATCACTTCATTCGCGAATGTGTTTGCAATAATAAAATAAATCTGCACTATGTGTCAACTACCGAACAGATTGCAGATATTTTCACTAAATCTTTGACTGCGTCAAAGTTAAATTATTTTAAAGATAAGTTAGGTGTGTGTTGTTTATATAATATTTAATTTAAGGTTTCTGTAAACTTATGTAAGTTTTATCCTTTACTAAAAATAAGAATTGAGGGGGTGTGTTGATAATGTAGCTATAAGCAGCAATTCTATTTATATAGTGTACTATAATATTAACAGTTGGTAGTTCTAAAAAGAACTGTTCAGAGTGATGTCATGTAACCATAAAGTAAGCGTTTTGTAAGTCGTAACATTTACGTAGTAGTAAAATAAAGACACTGTTAAAACCAACAAATCAATTTTACTTTAATTATAATCTCTACAATTTCTAGTTTAGGTTAGAATTCCTTTTGTAAGTATTTCTATTTTTTGCATCAAGCGTTTGTTGCTGCGTTTTATTTTGTAGTATTGTAGTAGTAATACTAGTTTTGTTAATACTATTAGCAGTAGTAATAGTATTAATAATAATATAATAGTTTTGGTATCCCTTTATATAATCATCAATTTTATATGATATTGTTTCGCATATCTGGGTTTCTCTTTCAATTCACTCATAAAATTGTAAATTTACAGTCAAACACATGCATAATACGTTAAAAATGAAAGAAATGCAGATATATGTATGTCTTTGACGATAAATTTACTGTTTTATGAGTGAATTGGAACACTAACAAATATTTTAAAAATTTATATTAATTTGAAATTAGCCGCCTTACAAAATTAGTTTCTTCATATCCTGTAGATGGCGCAAAATACGGTTTCAACTGTTGGTATTGCAGTGGCCCATCTCTATTATCTCTGTGCAAAACTATTCGACCACCCACCCGCGCACGTCTGCATATCGGGTGTAAGTATGGTCAAAAAATTTACGAAATTAAAAAAAATTGGAACAGATTTAAAGAAATTTAACGAAATGGAAAAGCGACTGAAGTGCAAGCCATTCGACCACCTTGCTACTTGAAAATAAAACTGTGTAAATTAAAAAAAAAGTGAAGTTAATAAAACAATAGATTAACACACTGATGTCAAAATGACGTCATATTTTAATGATTTTTATCTACGACTAAACAATAAAGTAGGTATTATATTAATCACTATTGGTTAATAATAGTACTTATAATACCCGGAGAGTATAATAAAATGCGACCAGGGAATAATGAGTCATAACGCTATCATTATTCCCTACATTTCGCCAACAAGAACATAATGATACCAACGTTATCATAGTAACGATAAACACGTCCGAATATTTCGTATTTAATTAATAGTCAAACGTCAAAACCCTATCGACGTTTTTTAAATTTGACGTGTTAGTGTTAGTTTTATCATGGATAGTGACGCCGATGAATCTAAGTTATGTAACACCCTCAGAAATTAAACTTAACGCTGATGCAATTACGCTTGGTTTATTGCCAGAAAAATCCAAACATTTTTATATTAAGGCTTACGATAATTTTATGGACTGTCAAACCTTCAAACGCCATATCGATATAGTAATCTATTAATTGATATTTTCGTTTAATTGATTTGATTTTTTTCTTAGTAATCTTCAGTTAGTCGTAGAAAAAGTAATGTATACTAACTCGCAATAATGACTATTATTCCCCCGAGCCGAGTTACTCCCTCGCCGCTTACGCGGCTCGGTTCGTAAATTGAGCTCTCGGGAATAATAACTGTCATTATTGACTCGTTGTATAAACTACTATTATGATGGATATGACGTTATAAAAGACGATTGCAGCATCAGTGAGTGATATGAATTTAGCACTAACACAGCTATAGAAGAAGTTATTGGGTGAGATGGCATATATTTAGCTGAGACCGGTTAAATTTGAGAACACAGTGTCAGTCAGTAGTGCAGTTTGGTACAGCGCCATCTATGGAACAGTGCGTAACAAACAGTTGCTCTGAATTTCAAAGTGATCACGAGTGATCTTGTCGTTTGTTCGGCCTAGCGGCCAGTTTCCGCGTTTCATCAAAGTTCTTCGTGTCAAAGATTTTATTAGCAACAAGTTTAGGTAAGCTCAGGGGCGCATTGCAGATTTACGACTATACTCTTTCTACAGTGTATACCGGGGTTGATTTCAGAGATAGGATAAATAACGGTGAGAAGGGGCAAGAGGTACGAAAATTTGCTAAGAAGTGGAGACTGTGATAGACTCATTCGCGTCCCCACTTCTTAGCGAATTTTCGTACCTCTTGCCCCTTCTCGCCGTTATTTATCCTATCTCTGAAATCAACCCGTATAAATATTTGAAAGGTGTTTGAATCGCCCGCGTTTTTTTAATGTATGAAAGTTGGTACTTCTACAAGCTATGCCGCAAATAATCAGTAGCGTCCCTCTGTTTATTTTAGTTTTCTGCATTTTCGTTTTCGTCAATTTAATTTGTTATTTCACTCCTTTATTGCCAGAAAGGTTTTTCTTATTGCCACTTTTCTGCTGTTGCATATTTGTTATTGGTAAGCAATGAAGAAATCACATCGCCATCCATTAGAAGAATTGCAAGATACAATAACGGAAGCTGTAAATGACATTAGGCCAGAAATATTACACAATATTATGTTCAATAGTATGAAGCGAAGGGGTGAATTTGTGCTTAAATTTACATGGACGGCATTTTGAACAAATGTGGTTTCCTCTCTGTGCTCTTTTCCATTGCACTAACGGAGAACTTTCCGTTGTTTTTTCCTGGAAAATGATACCATCCAAGAGTACTATAACACGATCTCCGGGTTTCCAATCTCTGAGCACAGTAGAATCATTTTCGTCATTCGTTTATTTGGATTTGTGTGGGCCTGCTCTTTCCTCTTTATTTTCTTTTTAGCTTCTTCTTCTCGTTTCTGATCTCTCTTACGTTTTCTCTCCAGTTTTTCTTCTTCAATTTCTTTTTTCTTATTTCCTTCTATAATACGCTTTCCAGGCTTGGGAGGTGATTACAGATGGAACTTTCTCTTTCTTCTGTCTTTTTCAGCTTTTTTTGGTATTCAAATCTGAAGGCTATAGTATAACACGTTTAAACGGTGATGGAATATTTAATTCTCCTACTAATTCAGGTTTCTCTGGGGTTTCATAATTTTTTGCAACATTTTTATTATTTTGATATGCTTTCTTCTTGTCTCTACTCAACGCATCTTCACTTATATTATTTTTCTCCTCATTTGGTATTTGTCTTACACTTTTGTCTTCTTTATCATCTCTTTTCTCTTCGTTTAGGACATTTTCATCTATATTCTTCTTTTCCTTATCGTTGGATATTTGAATCTTCTCTCCGTTGAACACATCTAAATCTACTTTCTCTTCTTTTTCCTTTTTCTCGTTATCGTTTTGTTCTTCATAAAACAAATTTTAATTGTCTTCTTCACCATTTATATCTTTTACCTCTTCCACCACCATTCGTGAATTCTCGTCATCATGTGGTATATTTATTACTTCAATTTTGCTGCAGTTGCGAAAAATTCGACATTTTTGGTACATAATTCCGACACTAGTGTCGGATTTATGTTCAGAGCCTTATTTTGGCTTTAACGGTTGTTTACTGTATCAGTGGTGTTTCGAAAACTCCATTAAAGAAATAATTGAAAAAAAGATCTGAAAATAATCTTGTCCATAAATTCGACAGACGGTGTCGAATTTAGAGTAGATAAGTCGTTTGTTTTTTTAACATTATTCCGACAGCGGCATTTTTTAATAACCTCAATCATTTTTGACCAAAATTCAACAAGAATACCTTAGAAAAGTTTGTTAAGAACTATCTAAAATAGAAAGTTGGACTAAGAATTGCATTGGGCACTGACAGCACACTGTAGATTTTAGCTCTAATTGCCACTTATCTTATAACAAATTAGCGCTCTGAACGGAGATTTCACACATCCAAGCAACCCACGACATTTGACATAATGATGCACGCGCACATCTTGAATTAGTGGCAGTGGTACCAACTGCTTAATTTCAACCAATATCAAAGATGTCACCACATAATTTATCTTGAATAAGTGTTATAGTTTTGTAATAATTTTGATGGAGTATTCGTGTCTGAAATTAAAGTATGTATAGTGCAATCTAAGATACCAGCATTAGAAAACATACATAATTTCATTGTGATTATCTTTCTGATAAAATATTATTTATTACTATATTTGTTCCTATTCAATTGTTTTATGTTACGCCTATGATATACGACATTTACTCCCTCTGAGATGCTGGCATGCACTATAGCAATCAAAAACACAAAAAAATTAAAGCGGGAAATTCAAACACCTTTCAAACATTTATACAGCAGCATAATATCGGGTAATTTTATAGAATTCTCTTTTGACATATTTCTATATTTCTCAACCCTTATCACAGGAAAATACCGCAAACAACAACAGCAAATCCATTTAATAAACAATACTTATGTTCTACTGTTGCAGGTTGCAGTTTTTTACGAGGATGACTGCCGACAATACCCCATATCATAATAGCTTTGAAAAAGTGAACGTCAAAGATTGGGGGGGGGGAGAAGGTGCAATAGTGGAAGCAATAAATGGTAGACGAATGGGCTGGCAACCTGCAGCAAAAACTGTTTATTTTTCAGCTACTACTTCACTAATACGTGTAGCTAAAGCCAAAGGGCCAACAAAAGGTTATCTCGGTGGCGAATTGTCCACATTTAATAGTGAACTAGAAACGCACATTGTTCAACGGATACGCGAATTGGAAATTAGATTTTTTGAATTGACAACAACAGATGTGCGTATGTTGGCCTTCCAACTTGCAGAACGAAATGGTATAAAACATAATTTTTCACAAGTGCAGAAATTGGTAGGCTGGACATGGTTAAAGGGTTTTACCTACAGAAATCCTTCAATAACTTTGCGATCCCTAGAAGAAAGGAGCGCAGCTAGAGCACAAACCTTTATTAAGTCTCAGATCAAAAAGTATTTTTCAGCATTAGCCAAAGTTCTTAATGATAGCCAGATCAAATCTGGAATATGGATGAATCTGTGTTATCAACGGTGCAGTGCAGAACTCTAAAGATTTACGCTACAAAAAACCGAAAACAGACACGAGCTACTTATTGACAATGCTCATCCTTCTGCTGTTGCATATTGTCAAGAATCAGGGTGGAATGGAACATGTAAAAACTAGTCAGGATAATAAGGTGGTTCTCCTAGTGGATGGACATACTAGTCACAAAGGCGTCGAGGTATTAGACTACGCCCAAAATAATGGAATTACATTGTTTTACTTTCATCCTCATTGCACCCGTCGAGTACAACTGTAGGATGTGACTTTTTATGGACCGCTAAACACTTATTACAATCAGGAAGTGTGAATTGGCTGGGATTCTTTAAAGAAGCATATTTTAAAGTTGCAACAATTTCTAACGCTGTGAACGGATTTCAGAAAACAAGTATTCAGCCATTTGATCCTGATGTGTTTCCTGAATAGATATTTGCGTCTTCCGATGTTCCAATCGAAATTCAAACTGAATTCTCAACCAAAGAAGCAACCATCAGTTCTCATACAACTGAAGATCGGATCGATTCTTTAGCACTAGTCTTTTTTTATTTGTGGTGGGTGCTTAATTGCAGTGACTCCGTAAGCTGTATTATTTGGCAGGCTACCAATGCAACTATCGTGGTGTAGTTTTGTGTGTAAATTGTGTTCAAAATGGCTTTGTGACAGCATCATACCGCCTTTAATAATGCCGCGCTGTTAATCACTTTGCTTCCAGAATTGAAATCCGGCTCCTATCGTCACAGTCAGCCGCCTAACCACGGCGGCTATCGACCCGTTAATAAGATAATAACAAGGTAACGGATAATGAGCCTACAACAAGTGAGCCAGCCTCTTCGCGGTTTATGAATTAACACGCTTTACCGAAAATAAAGACTTGATTAAATCGCAAAACAGGGAGGAAAGACATTTTTGGAATAATTAATTCTTCACCTGCTTTGCTTGAAGGAAAAGCCAAACAGGCAGTTAAACATATTCGCAAGGCTGCTGCAGGAGTAAAAAGAAATGTTCAAAATAGTGAAGTTGCACGTTCAACTTCACAAAACCCTGCTGTGAATGCAAGATAAAAAAAAAAAGTGCACCGGGCTGAAGATAGTGATGTACACAACACAGTAACTGAACGTAGCCAATTTCTGTGTTAACATTCTTTTTTAATTTATTTCTATATTAGTATACCAACATTTTCACTTTTCTCAAGGTGTGAGAAACCAGTCGTTACATTTCATTCTTTGACGAATTTGAAATTCTACAAAACGTGCTAAATTCTGTAAATACAAAACGTAACTCTCAGCTTTCTCTAATATTGTGGTCGCATTATTATAGTTTAAATGGAATTATCACATTTCTAATGAGAACTGAAATACTAATTCTGTTAAATTGTACGTACAATAAATACCGTTTGTAAAAATAAGTAGGCGCGGTAAACGAAAGTGCGCTGCAAATTAGAGTCAACAAATCATAAAATACGACAACGATTATACAGTGGACTAAATTTATCTGTCATATCGCAAGCCTGCCAACATAAGCGACACTAATTGAACGAGCAAATTTACCTATTTCTCGATCACACGTTCTAAACGCTGTTAAATGAGTCTTAATAGGTTTAAATGATTTTATTTTGTTGTAAAAAAAATATATACTTTTATTTTCCAACAATTTTAATTAATAATCAAACACCTGTTGTCTATAATAGTAGAAACAAGATAACGAATTCGTTCTCGATTTATCGCTCGAAGCGCATCTTAAGTTGATTGCTATCTTTTTGTTGAACGTCAGTATGTTTTTGCTTAATGAATATAACGCTATTAATCAAAATATCTAACGCTTTCTAACGACAGAAGTAGATAATTTAAAACAAATCTCATTAATAAAACATCTTCGAAACTGTATATATAGTAATAATATTAATAATAACTTTCATCGCTTTCCATTTTCTCATTAAAATAATTTAGAAATAAATAAACGTCAGCAAGTGGTAATATTACGTTTTTTTGTATTGAACAAACCGTTATTGAACGGCAACGGCCTTCATCTCCTCGTTTGTTTAACTGTCATCTTAATTATTATAATTGTCAAATCTTAGTACAAAGAAGAAAAAAATCATCTATCGTCGATAATTACGTCGATAAAATCCGGGTCAAACTATGAAACGAATATATCGATGAAGATGAAAAAATTGTTGGCACAGTGTTCGAAAAATTACGCTATATAATAGTTAGTTTAGAGAAGTTCATCTACCGGGTTTAACATCCTTGTTTACCGGCCGATCGGGTCGACTGACATGAGACGCGACCTGGAATGTTCGCAACGCGAATACTGTTGTTGTAATCAGTTGTAATAAATTGTATGGGAGAAGAAACTAGATTGGTGGTGTCTTCGGGCGTACAAGTTTCGTCCTACCGGTTTTTAGCATGGCTTTGGTCTCACTGTGTGAATCGATGGTTAATTAATATAATATATTATCGTGAGCAAATGATAGATAGTAAACGCTCTATTTTAGTTGCATAAATTTTATTTTAAATTACGATCGTCTTGAAAAAAATTTGTGGAAATTTGGATAAAAATTTTTAAATCTTTAATTAAAATGATTTCAAGGTCATAGGGAGAGCTGGAGATAACAACAAGTTTCATATTTATAGTCCGTGCTTGAGGTTGTGTCGATGCTTGAGTACGCGATTTTGACATAAATGTCATTACAAATCTGTCAGAATCGCGTGTTCAAGCATCGACACAACCTCAAGCACGGACTATAAATATGACCCTAAATGAAGAAAACTAAAAGATGGGAATATAACAGTACAAAAAGATTATTGAGGTAACGATACAAGCAATGCAAACCACCAGAGTAAGCAGCGAAGGATTCAACGTCAAAGAAATGCTGGTCTTACTTTCTTTCTTAGCTTTTGGAGGACATACAGGAGAGAATGTAAAAACATGCTTCAAAAGGATTGAAGCTATGAGAAGAATGTACGACCCCACGGAAGAAACTCTTATGTCATTGAGGTAAAATTAAAAGGATATGCTCTCAAATGGTGCGATTTCAAATCCAAAAAATGTGACTATGAAGTATGATCGAGAGGCCAAAACGGTTCTAATCACATCATACGAAGCGAGTTTCCCTGAACTTTTTAATAGGGCAAAATTTGCTGGGGGCTGGAACAGTTATTACGCCATAGAAATGTTAAGAGAAAAAAGGATAACCTGTACTCTAATCAGGAGGGTATAGCATATGCGGAAAAGGAAATTTCAGAGGAAGTGGATATAAAACGACAAGTAAGACAAGGATGTGTTCTCACGCCACTGCTTTGTAATTTGTATTCAGAAGACATCAACACAGGATCCTTTGCCACATAAGGCCACAACCGCTATGAAAATGAATGTACAAGTGATCAACAACATCACAGATACGCAGACGACAGCTGACATCTCAAGATCAGAATGCTGAAATGCTACACGTGTTTTCAGCGCTCTTGGACAATTAAGAAGAATAACATTGGTCAGTTGTAAGCTTTTGAAATGTGGTGGGAAGAAGACTCCTAAGAATAAATCGGAATGATGTCCAGGTCCTTTTACATAAAACACCAAGACCAGACTTGATTCAGAGGGTAGATTGCATACAGCCCGGTACTAGACCGTGTCAGGTTACCACCCTATAATGATTACTAAATCATCATCGTATCTTTGTACTTTAAAACCAAGACTTATAATAGTCCACTGAAGATTTTATTTACTACCAGGAGACATCCCTTCGCATCTACTACTTTTGCAGTAGAGTCTCCTATGTTTGCAAATATGATTCTGCTTCTGATCATCGATTCGATCCGTGTGATGATTGAAGATTCAACGGCTATGTTCTTTGTTGCGTTTTTTCTTTGTTTACAAATGTCCTTTCAATTTTATTGCTCAGACTGTATAGGGTAGTTTCGGTGGATTTTCCCGCTCGATAAAAAAACTGCTTAGAATACAGGAGTGGTTGTTTTGCGAGAGTCCCGCTTCCGATATGCAAATCTTTTAGGATTAATTTGAATAAAAATGAAGTTAAGCTGAAAAAGGGAATAGGATTTAAAGTCTGAGGGCTAACTTCTGCCCAAAGATGAGGAACATATCCTACTAATACCGGCAGCTCTTCTATTGTAGAATGGCGAATAGGAAGTATTAATAATCCATTGAATCTTGTTAGGAGACAGAGTGTTATCCTACATTGATGGAAGGAAGTTCATGGAAGTATTCGTGATTTTAGAATATTCACTGAGTCTGGAAAGTGCGTTTCTAGTAGCAAGCGCTCTGTAAAAAAAAACCTAGACCGTTACTTTGGCATTTTAATAGAATAATCTGGAAGATGTAAGCAATTCAGTGACGCTTTTGCAGAAGATCCTTTAGGTCCTTCTTTTCGCTTTCTTTAGTTCTTTATTATATTAAGTTAGAGTTACTCTGTATAATGCAGGAAGCACACATATACAGGTTTTGATTGATGTCTTCTTTGAGGAAGTTAACATCGCGTCTCCCGTTCCTATTGCAATTCTGAAGTCAAATTAGGTTGCCAAGTTCTTGTTCGGAGAAGGCCATACGAGTGTTATGAACTTGGTATCGTCTTTTCGGAACATCCTGGCGGCTGAAGCTAAAGATGATCCTCTGGGGTTACTTAGTTAGACTCAGTTCAGGTCACATACGCGTCACTAGTACGATAGCTAATAACTAATCAGATAGCAAGGACAAGTTTTCATGTTTAAGATAGAAGAAAACACGTTCAGCGCTAGAAAGAAAGTTGAAGCTCGTAGTGATCAATCAACTGGGATTATCTAAATTTTACACTCGGGAGCAAATAAATCGACTCAGACCGCACTCTCGCAGTAAAATGTCCCTGGCACAAAAAATATAACATTCCAGTTTTGCTTTTCAAACCTTTAAGTTTAAGATCTTAACATAAAAAATGAGTGCACATTGATCTAAGTTTTTGCTTTTCAAACCTTTAAGTTCAAGATCTTAACATAAAAAAATGAGTGCACATTGTTCTAAGTCAGGAAGGAGTAAGTCTAATCGCGCTGTCTTGCGGGATAGCGTCCCACTCTTCGGTAAGTGCTGCTTGAAGTTCAGCTCTCGTAACTGGTGCAGGATTTCCAGCCCGAATTTTCCTTTTGAGTTCATCCCACAGGTGTTCAATAGGATTCAAGTCCGGGCTGCGCGCCGACCAGTCCATAACTCGTATTAACTCAAGTTTGGTGTGTAAATTGTGTTTAAATGGCTGTGTGACAGCATCATATCGCCTTTTATGATGCCGCGCTATTAATCACTTTGCTCCCAACAGCGAATGGCAAGTCGATCCTGGATTAAACTCTCTGAAAAAATGTCACCGTCCCTACAGAGAATTGAATCCCGGCGCCTATCGTCCTCTCACAACAATAGTCAGCCGCCTAACCACTGCGGCCATCGACCCGTTAACTTCTTGCAAGTAATGCCTTACGGAAACTGCACTGTGTGGACGGGCATTATCTTGTATGAGAATGAAGGTTTCCCCGATAAAACCAACGTAAGGAACGACATGGTTCTCTAGAATTTCTTGGATGTATCGGTTCGGAGTCAAACCTCCTGCTCGGCCGCCGGTTTCAATAAAAACCAGCTCGGTTTTTGCGTCCATAGAAATGCCAGCCCACACCATGCAGGAATCTCCTCCAAAAGCCACCTTTTCTGTTATGCAGCATTGTGCGAATCTTTCTCCCGGCCTTGTGTATACTTTTGCTCTTCTGTCACTGCCTGCAAACACACTCTGCTTTCATTTCATTGCTCGTTTGCCCTAACAACAGCTCTCTTGCGAAACGGAGACGAGCTGTTCGATGGGCTGGGGTCAATTTTGCACCCATAGATGGCCTTTTTGGACTAAGGTTAGCTGCCTTGAGTCGTCTTCTGACTGTCCACCGACTAACAGCCACTCCCCGCCTTTCTCTGAGCTCCCGTTGAATTTGTACGCCGGTGAGAGCCCTATTTCTTAAAGAAACAGTCATCTCCCACTACTGAGCACCGCTTTCTGCCGGAACCTCTTCTTCGATGAAAGGTATCATTCTCCTGGTATCTTCGGTAAACTCTTGATACGGCAGACTGATTCTTGTGCAGCACACGAACGACTTCCCATTGGCCGCGTTCATCACACAGTCAGCGGTGGCAACTGTTGTCCAACGGTGTGATGAACGGTCGGTTATGTTTGTTTATGTTGCAAACATGTTCGGTAAGCGGTCGCCATTTTTGTAAGCGTAAAAATTTTATGCTGGAAAGATGCTGCAAACGTGTTTTGTTTTGTGTCAGAGTCAGACTTAAGCTTAAGGCGCTATGGATGTACAACAGACAGAACAGCTGATATAAGTATCGTTCGTAACGCAGTATGATCAACGGCAAACTGACCATAAACGTATCGGAAACGAATCAAGTGTGATGAACGCGGCCATATTGATTATGGCCTTGTTGCAATAATGCAACCGCTTGAGCCGCTACTTCGGTTGTAGTATCCATTAGCAGCTAATATTCCTAAATGTAGCTGACGGAAATGTATACCGGTTGACGTTTGACCAGCGTTTGACAGCCAATTAATAGGGGTTGATAAGGTAGAAAGCCTTTTAAATGTCCCACTGGCTTGCAAAGAACAATGATGTCAACTTATACAAAATCTTGTGATTATCGATCACAACAAATTGTAGGGTAGTCTAAGGCTCATATTTATAGTCCGTGCTTTAGGTTGTGCCGATGCTTGAGCACGCGATTTTGACGTAAATGTCATTACAAATCTGTCAAACTCGCGTGCTCAAGCCTCGGCACAACCTCAAGTACGGACTATAAATATGTCCTTAAGTGTAGGTATAAGAAGCGTAAGGTAAAAGAATATGCACTTATTTTAAAGCTAAGATCCTGATCTTAAAGATTTTGAAAGGAAAAGTGGAATTTAAGTTTTAGTTTTTGTACCAGATGTAATTTCATGCGAGTGTGCAGTCTGAGTCGATTTTTTTGCTCCCGAGTGCAGATTTAGATTGGATTGAACCCAGCAAACACAACATAATATATTTATGTTCTATATCAGCCGATCTTTAAACGGTGTATGATATATTAATTGTAATATAGGTACATGTAATTTACAATTTCAGAGATATTACATATGGTTTGGAACATAGACGTAACATTTACAAAACGATGTAAAAAGTAATTCGTGTAATGGTGTTAATAGTGGGGCCTTTGCTTTAAAATTTGTATAATATATAGTAACTTCGTTATGTTATATAACTGGGTAATATTACAATGTAATCAGTTTGAATCCTCATTGGGATATCACTGATACATATACATTCGAATTTTTGGATCTTGTCCGTTACGTCATGAGTAATGTCAGTATCAACGATTATCAGTATGAATCGATTTATATGTCATGTTGACATTTCTCTCTAATGTACGTTAAATGGCGGTGATGAATATTTTACGTTATATCTGAGTTTAATTACGCCGTTAATGACGTAACGGACAAGATCCAAAAGTTCGACTGTACGTAAAATATTCATCACCGACATTTTTCGTACATTAGAGAGAAATGTCAACATGACATATGAGTCGATTCATACTGACTTTACTCATGACGTAACGGACAATATCAAAAAATTCGACTTGTATGTTGGTTTACTGGGAAGCCAATCAGATCTTAAGTTGATTATTTTACACATACAAATATAAACCAATCAGATTCGCGTATTACTGAAGCAACTCGAAATTACAGCGGTACCTAATTTATCGATAATTTTCATAGTAGAATAATTAGGCGTTGTTATGGAAATGCGGTTAATACGGATAGACATTTCTGAAGTTCTGTCAAAAAACTTGTAATGTATACATGAATTAATAAATAAAGAGTTTAGATAAATTTCAATTTGTATTACGTAAAATAATCTAATCAAATACCATACGAGCTTTGAATTAAAATCGATCATTTCACTCATACTTCCTGCATAACGACTTCGACTCATGTCAATTTGACAATTAAATCACTCCAGCCCTACGGGCTGTCGTGATTTAAATGCTTGTCAAATTGACACTCGCCTTCGTCGCTATGCAACAAGCATTCGTAAAATTATCGATAAATTCAAAGCTCTTATGGTATTACTACAGATAATAAAGAAATGCCAGTGTAGAAAGATTCCTAAAGAAAAACCACCAATTTTATTATGGTTTTATTAGTGCCTAATACACCTAAGGTTTATCATGAAAGAATGACCTGCATATTTCAGGATAGTTTCTTCATATGGATTCTAAATTATACATACTATCAAATGTTTTGGACAATAATTTCCTGCAAAAATTAACACAGGAATTAACTTTTAATCGTTGCATCTTTCGACCTTTCAAACTGCAACATCTCTGAGAAAGTTTTCTGTAATTATCGGTGAACGGTGAGGCTACATCACGAAGAACATCCTTCCACAGGCGCAAATTAACGTATTAATTGCATGCAGTATTAAAAATTGCATCCAGCCCATGTTGTTATACAAGTAATACAAGTGAAGGAGAGAGAACGAGATACGAAATCGTGGAAAAACGTGTATTCGCGAGGAAGAGAGCGCCAAAAGTATTCGGAATGTATTATACGAGCCTCTGCTTGTAAGAGGAACGCGATGTCAGAGGTCGATTTACAAAAAAAAGGCAAAAATCCTTTTGCACGATCAGTTAGATATTGCATTGAGCGGAGAAATTTAGTTTATAATAAATTATATGTTTGTATTTGTATTATAACTTTCTAACAGCTTCTTATACTATGAAATTTTTATTGTTGTATTAATTTACGTAAAGAATAATAAAAATAATGTTAGACGTGAATATAGTACTAATTGTTGAAACGAAGTTGGTACTACTGCAACCTGTATGTTATGTAGACGCTTTGAATTGTGAAATGCTTGTCAAAACAAGTAAAAGAAGTATCGCTTGTAGTGTTACATTAGTGTTCATTAAATGTGTAAATTTGTCGTGAGAACCAGACTTCCACTACATAGACTAGTTATGCGAGACATTAAGAAAGGTAGGAAATGCTTTTTTTCTTGTGTAAGACGAGAATTGTTAATTTTTTTCTCTTTACGCGCATAATACGAGTCAAGTAGCATATCTTACGGTGAAATTAAAAAAAAACTTGTACATAATAATAATCCTTTATTGTCGTAAGTTCATATTATGAAAATGTTAAATTTGTAAAGAGAAATTAATACCTATCTGACTCGGTAATGAGCTGTGGTTCGTTAGAAGGAATATACGTCCAGATCGCTTGAAAATGACACATTCAAACCATCGTTTGTGCTTTTGCTTTTATTCCTATTTTGAAAACTCTTCAATTTTGACAAGACAGAAGTAACAGTTCATGACGTGAATTAACGCCAAATAATCGGTCTCTGTGACAGGAGGAATTCTTATTTTTTTTCTATTTAGTTGTGGTACCCATGTTTTGTTTTGATTTTTAAATTTGATGTCAAAATATTGCTCGTAACATCTTTAAATTAATTCAGAATTTTTAATTAACTAATATATAGATATTTGATTAACATTTACGTAATAATCATAGCAGGAAATAATGGCTAGAAATGCTTTTATTTTCTAAACGTCTGTCCCAGTTAAAGTTCACGCAAATCATCGGTTGCAAAATATTACAGTCTAACGCCGCTATGTATATTTTTAACATCTTGATAAATGTTGGACACTTTACAATAGCCTGCGCCTCGTTTTGTCGGGACTCCACTAAGCTGATCCGTGCCACACAACGTTTTTACACTTCCTCCTATGTATGCCTGTATATATTGGAAACGTTACATATTGAGGAAACAAGTTTAAATTTGAAAACGCGGAAACGTATTTCGAGTAATACAAATGTCTCATGGACGGAACGACTTCAAATAATCAATTTTGACGAAAGTAAACTGACTAAATATAGAATGTTTATCTTCAATTATTGAATATACATTATGTGCATACATCAGTTCCGGTTTTATTTTGTGGTAATATGTACTTACATAATTTGCTACTAACTTACTTAATCTAGTAATATAAAAAAAAAGTAACGTAATTTCATGTAATAACAAAATTATATAAACGAAATTCCACAATCACCATTACAATATGTATTGTATGTAAATTTTTAACCTATACTCCATTCAACTTAAGAGTGCAGTAGTTGGCGCCACAATCGGCGTTGGTTTTACACTAGAGAATTTAAATATACCGCTCAATTCAAAATCGACTTGACGTAGGTTAACCCTCAAATGCGGTAAATATACAAATATATTACAACGTATGTATATTTTAGCTAATAATGTCTATATAACATTATGAATAAATACATTTCTACTTTATTAAGTTTTGTTAAACTTTTTCACAGCTTCTTACATGCAATTAATGATAAGATTGATTTTTAAAACGTTCTAACTTATATGTTCGTAAAATATATTATTCAGACTATGTATTGAAATTGTATATAAGGTGTATGACTGTTATATTTATTAATATTTCAGTATAGAAACGCAATAATTGTATAGACAATGTATTTTTCAAGTTTATTGTACATAAAAAGATATATTTTTAAATATTTATATGATATAATATGCAAAAATCGAAATCATACATCGTATTTTCTTCTGCGATAGAATGTTTGATGCAATTAGTCCAGACTTCAGCAGTGACATGATTAACTCCATCCAATAATAAAGTTTTTACTTCCGCTAACTTAAAAGTTCTATTATTAGCAACATGATGCTTAATTGAGCTCATATTAATTCGATGGGATTCAAATTACAATGATATGGGGGCAAGTAATATTGTGCGAACACTTTCTGCTACTATTTTGTCAATAATGTATGTAATAGGATTGTCAGTAATATATTTTTTAGTAAGTTCCAGTAATTTAACGTTTAATAAAGAATTATCAACAACAATTCCTTTTAAATTAAGCCATTCTACTAACGCTTCCTTTTTACAAGATGTCTAAAACAATATCTTGTCGCTCCATTAGCACACTTTTCGGTTGCGTTTCACCCACATTTTTTGAGAATTTTGCATAATGTTGTTGCTTAAAGTCTGGCAAATTATCATCTGCATTAACAACCTACAAACATTAATTACATCATGCCAACGTTAATTCAAATATATTTACGCTCAATATTTTTTGTACACGTCTCATTTTTCAAGGAAAAGGAATGCACTTGTCTTCCGATTGCTGACCGCTGGCCTTCATCCAAATTATCATAGGTTGTATGACGTATACATTTCTTTGAAGGTGAATCAGACACATCTGCATCTTATATCCTTCACAATATTCTATCAAAGTCCAAGTTGTATCGCAGTCAATGTAATAGAAACTGACTGAATTGTTCTGCTTCTGTTGCAAATATAAATTATATGCCATTTACCTCTGCCTTATATGTTTTCCTGAAGGATTTTTTGAGGATCCTTCAAGTGGATTCAGCCATAGTAAAATAACGTCAGTATATGTCATCAATAATATTACATGAATACGGATAATAATAGATACCTTGAATTTGTAAGTAATACTGAAAAGAAATTTGCTTTTAATGTAAGGTACTTGCAAAATTTGAAAATACAAAGGAAGGAAATACAAATACAGCAAATATTTACGAACAAATCAGCATAAACAAATTTGACGTAACCTCAAATTTTATACGTCCAAGAACAGTATTTTACATAGTGTGTACATGCCTCGATAATTGACCAATCACAAGCCGCGAAATAAGGTCCTATCTTTTCTAACGCTGCACTCTTAAAGTGAATGATGTATAGTACATAGTATATTATAGAGATGGTGAGTAGCTGTCAATTTACCAGTTCTGGACCAATACGTTTTGTTCCAAGTAAAATTAAAAAAAATACTTTTTTAAGGGTTAATAATTCACCGACCCAAGGAGATTCTGGCAGAATGGTACAAATGATTATTAAATATATCTGTCATAATATTATTGTTATGTAGCCTACTTTGTACAAATTTAAGTGGTCTGTTTCGACAGTAGCATAAGAAATATACATTTTTCTCTAAAACGGTTGAAGATAAATGGGTACATTCCGATATCAAAAGAAAGAGAATTTAATTTTACATCAATCCCTGTAAACAGATATAGGGTGTCCCATTTAAAAAAGCAGAGAGCATTTAAATGTTTCCAAATGTTGGCGCCAGTAACTGTATGTCAATAAAAGGATCCGTACATGTTAATATAGGAAATAATAAATCAATTCAAGACGTATCAATTTGCGCAAACCAAAATTTTCTACCTTTTTCAGTTTTGATCCTACAGCTCATTAACGAGAGCGCTGCAACTGCAAAATTTTTGATAAAGTATTTATTTTCTCGAAAACAAAAGCACATAGGTCTAGGAAGGTCTTAATAAAAGTTACTTAAAATATCATGTAGAATCTAAAAAAATATAATATATAGGTAAGTGATCCATTTACAATAGTAAAGTTACATACGCTTTTTCTATAATTGGGACACCCTGTATATTTGAAAATATTTTCTAGCTATGCAACGTATAAATAGGGACAACTTTTATTTGAAACTTTTTTCTTTATACTGTTAAAATAAACAAATTATCAAAGAAACCGCGTTAGCTGGGACACCCTGTATAGGAGTAATTATTATTATATACATTTATCCTTAGGAAGACGTTACTGGTGATGGATATGGAATTATCAGAATGGTATTACTGCGAAAAATATAACAGCTTATATAAAAATATTTTAAATCACAAATTTCATGAAAAAAAATTGTACAATAAAATTTAATAACAATAACGTTTAACAAACCATTACTTAGTAGACTCTTTAAATATTTTATTACTTAAAAATTCACATTTATTTTATTTAAAAATTATTTTTTTATGAGATGCATTTTCTGTTATTTTTATTACCCTGTGGCCTCGAGAAATTATCCTTTTGTTATACTATTAATTTGCAAATCTTAATTGGTAGCACAAGTCACCATCTTTTAAATATAAAAGATCATTTGACGTAGTTTCAGATATTGTGCAATTCTGCTTGTAAAAGAATCTATCTAACAATCTAGATAATTAATAGATCTTTTTTTCCTTTTTAATTTTGAAAAACTGAACGGAATCTAGACTGTCATTGCCATTGCCGATGTATGTTTCTATTGAAAATACCATTGTTACTAAAAGTGCATTCATCAGACCAGATTATCATTCTGTAAAAATTCGGGTCTTGTTCTAGCGCATTTAAATAAAACGACAAAACTGTATTCTTCGGCCAGGATCATTTTGTTCTAATGCATGAACTTTTCGAGCTACGTACGGTTTAAGTTTGTGTTTTCTTAATATACCATGAACTGTTGTTTTTGATACTCCAATATTATGTGCAATTTCGCGAGTCGAAGTTTGAGAATTTTCTTGTACTGCAAGAATAACATCTAATTCCTTATCTTCGGAGAATTTACGTTTTTGCGTTTTTGGTTTCTTAAATGATCCATAATTTCTTAAATTCGTTTCAATTCTCTGAAATATTTTCGAATCTGGAATTTCTCTGTCCGGAAAACGAACACTGTAACGACGAACAGCTTCAAGTCGGTTTTTATTACATTCAAAGAACACTTGTAACATGTCCGTTAACTCATTGTTATCCATTTTTACGTGTTGCAGCAAAACGTTCAAACAGGACAATAAAAAAGATTTAATAAAGTCACATTGACACTTATCAATGTTTATAGCATTTTTCTTACTTCATGGCATACTCAAAAATTTATAAATAATAGAACACAAAGATGAAATTTATTAAATGTAATTTTTTTTTAGTAAATGTTTATCAAAAATAGACATGTTATACATTGTTGAATTCAGAAAAAAAAATCCATTCCGAATATAACCAAAAATATATACGTTGCCATTTAAAATAAAAAAATTGAATATGGTTTGACATTAACGAAAAAACTGAAAACAGATAAAACGCTGATATTCTATAGTACTTTTGATGCCATTAAATTTAGTTTTTGTTTAAATAAAATCGGACAATAAATAACGGAATTATGATTGTTGGCGTTTTTTACGGGACAGTCTGTATACAGGGTGTTTCCTAATTGAATGTCAATATTTTAGGGGATGATTTTTTGCCCCATTTTAAAAAGTAAACTTCATATGAACGTATGACCTAAACGTCTTAACTTTTGAGATACAGGGTGGTAAAGTTTTCCAAAAATTCCTTCCATTAATTCCTGTAATACTACTTTAGATATTTTAATGAAATGTGGTATACGTGTACTGTATCAAGAGACATTATTGAGTGCACCACATTTTTTTTTAATTCCACTAGTGGCGTTCGTACGGAATTTTAGCTATGTACCTATTTTGACAGACGTTTAGGTCATACGTTCATATGAAGTTTTATTTTATTGTGAATTTATTGGAATGATTAAATTTTAAAATAATCATTAAAATTTTGTTATTAAAATATAGGAGTATTATTTTATATTTTAATATTCAAATAATTTTTTTTTTCTTTTCGAATGTTAAAAGTTATAGATACATTATACCATAACTAATAGACAGGGCCGGAAATGTCTTCAATATGGACGAGACTGGCTTGCAATTGATCGATAAACTGAGAAAAGTTCTTGCGGTTAAGAGTTCTAAGAATGTTACTTGTGTAACTGTGCAAACGAGAGGTGCAGCTTATGTAGATGAGGAAGGCATTTTCTTGCCGTTTTATGCCAAAATGCGTGGTAAAAAAACCTAAACATAGAATTTTGTGATGGAATTTAGTTCGCAAGTTAAGACGTCGTAGAAGTTGACTGGTTCAAAAATCATTTAATGCTGAGGAAATCGCCAGAAGCCGTTCCTCTTCTTATTGAGGGCTACACATCTGCCAACAGTTGCATTCAAATGCTGGAAATTGCTGAGAATGATGGGAGGGGATAGGGTATTGCCTACAACCACTCAATCTTCAATCTAAGGTAGCACATTAACGCAAAATCACTCAACTCCAGTTTTAGATGGTGGAAATCAGCAACGGAATGTTGCAACGATTTCAAACCCCCTCCCCCCAAATTCCTGAACACGTTTTTCTCTCAGAAACTGCACAAGCTAACCCAACTGATGAAAAAAACTTTTTGTTCTAAAAGTAGCACTACAAATGATGTCCTATATAGTAGTTGCAGGATTTAGTGGGCTTCCAAGACAAAGCAATGTCCCTGTAACACAAGCATATTCTGAAAGTAATACTGCAGATGTGCAGCAAGATGTGGTGGGGTTATGCCTTCAAAACTTTCACCTTTTGAGGTGATATATTTTAATATTTAATCTCATTTATTGTTAATACACGAATTTCGCCGATGCTAGTAGAAGAATATCTTTTAATCTTAGATATATTATCACTTGTAGGTTAAGCTTGAGAGCGGCTCTTTTATGTACCCGTTAGCTGTGGGGTTCTCTACGCCTATTGCTAGAAACCTTGTCCTCGCTAGGCCATCGCAGTGGTACAAGACGTCAACTGGGGTTTCTTCTTTCTCTTGACATAATCTGGAGAGAGCATCATCTGCCAGACTGATGTTAAACATATGCCTGTTCAGTCTGCATTGACCGGTCAAGAGATCTACAATCACCTTCACAGTCTTCCTGTCTTTACTCAGTAGGTCTTCAGTGTTTCCTTAGGAACTCCTTTTCCTGTGTTTGTCCTGGTGATCTTTGCCACTATTCCTTGGATCTGTTACATGTCCATTCGTAGATGGACTTTTTAATTTGCGATTCGGTGATGCCGAAGGAAGGACCAGCTCCTATGAAAGGCCTTGACGAACCTCGTCTGGTCAGTTCATCTGCCGTTTTTTAGTTAAAACTTGTTCGGTGTTTAGTGGGTTAAAGTATTTGGTGTTCTACTTCTGCCCCAAGAGATCCAGTGAAGAAAAATAAAATTATAGTAGTCGACTGTGATATTCTATTGTTTATACCTGTAAATATTTGACATGCGTCAGTGTTTTGTATAAGAAAAATGAACATGAGATTCACAAACAGTGAAAAAGTTGATATGCTGTGCTGTTTTCACAGATCAAACAACAATAAACGTCAGGCTGCTATCGTATATCAAAATTTATATCTTGACAGAAGACAACCTCACGCAAATACTTTCAAAGTTTAGAAAATTCTCTGCGGTTAACTAGCACCTTTTCAAGGCGCATAAACAATATTCAAAATGGACGAGGAAACAACCATGGTAATGAATTTGTTATTGTAGCTTATTTAGAGCCAATCCAAGGACTTCTACAAGACAATCAGCGTTTGATTTGAATATTCCAAGACATGAAATTATGAATATTTTAAAATTGCACAACCTAAAGCCTAAATTACATTTAGTCCAAACATTACACGCTAATGATCCCAACAATAGAATAATATTTTGTGAATGAGTCGTGAATGTGGGAAGACAATATTGAAATAACATCATTTGGACAGACGAATCTAATTTTCACAGAAATGGTATTTTTAATAAAAGGAATAGGCATTACTGGGACGATGTAAATCCTCGCGTAATTGTTGATACTTCACAATGAAATTTTGGGACCATATTTTTACAATGGAACTTTGACTCAGAACCGATATTATTTCAAGACTACATAGACAATCTCCCATTAGATTAAAGACAAAACTTGTGGTTCCAACATGATGGTGACCCACCTCATAATGGAGCTGTAGTAAAAAATTATTGACAAAATGAATTTGATCAAATCTGGATCGGCAACAGAGAGGCTTGTTTGAAAAACCAAGTTTATGATACTCCTTCTCAAAATCTTCAGGAACTAAAGAATAAAATTACCGCATCTTGCTTGATAATTACACCTGCAATGCTACAAAACGCCAGAAGGAACATAATTATGTGAATTAAATAGGTCTGCGAAGTTGGCACCACAAAGTGGTCAAAAATCGACAAAAATGCTAGAAAGGATTGACCATTTATTGACCACTATTGACCATCAGCGATTTCGATTGACCACCTTTTGTTTAGGCTACAGCCGCTATACCCATATTTTGGGGTCTAATGGCGAAAATGCTAAAATTAGCCAATATAGACATTTTGTTCATCGGATACGATTGACCATCGTTTGACCATGTTTGACCACCCTTCACATTTTTAAAATTTAAAAAAACAATTTTTTCTCGAATTTTTTTTTACTGCAAACTCTAAAATTTTGTTGCAGTATAGGATTGACCAACGTTTGACCATGATTGACCACCAAAAAAGCCTAGTTGTATAATACCTATGTACGCAATTATCATAATAGAAAAACTAGTACACCAAAATGATGTTAACAGAAAGTTATTTAAAAAAATATCGCATACTACATAAATTGTAAAATATTGTATTCAAACTACCTATGTATTCATGTAGTCTGTTATTTTCACAGTTTTATAAATAAAATCAATACTAACAGAAGATCGTGGTGATTGTGTGGTCTAGAAACAGGAGACAATAAGTTCTATTATTTTCAGCGTTTGACCACCTCTCAAAATTTGTGAAAAATGCGAAAAACTTTGAAACTGTTCTACGTAACTTTAAGATTGGATAAAATTTAACCGGAGGGTGGTCAAACGATAATTTTCAGTTTTGTGTGGTCTAGAGACACGGGACAATAAGTTCTATTATTTTCAGCGTTTGGCCACCTCTCAAAATTTGTGAAAAATGCGAAAAACTTTGAAACTGTTCTACGTAACTTTAAGATTGGATAAAATTTAACCGGAGGGTGGTCAAACGATAATTTTCAGTTTTGTGTGGTTTAGAGACACGAGACAATAAGTTCTATTATTTTCAGCGTTTGACCACCTCTCGAAATTGGTGAAATATGCGACGCAAGAGGTTATAACATTATCTGGGCTTGATGTCATTTCATTGGAGATATGAACTTGTTTTTTTCGTTTTTAAAACTGTTATACGTAACTTTAAGATCGGATAAAATTTAATCAGAGGGTGGTCAAACGACAATTTTCAATTTTCTGTGGTCTAGAGACACGAGACAATAAGTTCTATTATTTTCAGCGTTTGACCACCTCTCAAAATTTGTGAAAATGCGAAAAACTTTAAAACTGTTATACGTAACTTTAAGATCGGATAAAATTTAACCGGAGGGTGGTCAAACGACAATTTTCAGTTTTGTGTGTTCTAGAGATACGGGACAATAAGTTCTATTATTTCCAGCGTTTGACCACCTCTCAAAATTTGTGAAAAATGCGAAAAACTTTGAAACTGTTCTACGTAACTTTAAGATTGGATAAAATTTAACCGGAGGGTGGTCAAACGATAATTTTCAGTTTTGTGTGGTTTAGAGACACGAGACAATAAGTTCTATTATTTTCAGCGTTTGACCACCTCTCGAAATTTGTGAAATATGCGATGCAAGAGGTTATAACATTTTCTGGGTTTGATGTCATTTCATTGGAGATATGAACTTGTTTTTTTCGTTTTTTCGAATATTTTTAAGTTTTCAAAAAAATTTTTTGGTGGTCAATCATGGTCAAACGTTGGTCAATCCTATACTGCAACAAAATTTTAGAGTTTGCATTAAAAAAAAAATTCGAGAAAAAATGTTTTTTTAAATTTTAAAAATGTGAAGGGTGGTCAAACATGGTCAAACGATGGTCAATCGTATCCGATGAACAAAATGTCTATATTGGCTAATTTTAGCATTTTCGCCATTAGACCCCAAAATATGGGTATAGCGGCTGTAGCCTAAACAAAAGGTGGTCAATCGAAATCGCTGATGGTCAATAGTGGTCAATAAATGGTCAATCCTTACTAGCATTTTTGGAGATTTTTGACCACTTTGTGGAGCCAACTTCACGGACCTGAATTTAATGAGGATTCATTTTTACAGAAAATATACAGGGTGTTCCATTAAAAAAATTAAAGATTATCGCTGCTAAAAATCAGTAAGCTATTAAAGATTCTCTAAGGCTAAGGCCCCAATTCTTTCCACATAATCTCCTGCACCTGTCCAGGGCGATAGTGGCTTTCTTGGCTGTTTTTTGGATGTGTGTAATCCACGTAAGCCTTTGATCAAACCATACGCCAAGGTATTTCGTCTCTTTGACTTGTGATGGGAGTACTATTTCACTAATCTAATTAAAATTAAACATTTTAAAAAAGTCCTGCTTGAATATTTCTCGCTGTGACCGAGCAGCGTAAGAAATATCGGCTCCTCACGTGCGTCTATTAAGTCGTATCTGTGCCATCCGATAAACGTGATCTCAATCTGTCGCCTTAAAGCACTTGCGAACACGCCAAACATCAACTAGTTACCTGCAGTAACAAGTTTTTTTTCTTCTTCTCTCTGCAATACAAAAGAACGAGAACGTTTCGGACGGTAATAGAAAATATTGAGTGAAACGGCATTACATATTATATTAAAAAAAAACACGCACTAAGGAGAACACGTCCTAAATCCGATAACCTAGTTGAAAAGTCTACGAAATAGACGTTTGCTTACGAGGTTTCGTAGTGATAGTTGAATTTTATGGGAGTGTTCGCACAAAAAAATAAAAAATAAAACGCAAATGTCACTGCCAATGGATCGATTAAATAAGAAAGAAGAAGAACGTTTCGACCTAGAATTTTTTTTTTATTTTTGAATAAGCCTCGGGTTATTTTATAATATCGTGGTTTCATCGTCTTACACACGGTCACATCCTAAATAACTTTTATTGTCCAATCGGTCGAATTTGACGAGATGAAGTCGTAAAATTTTAGTATCGGGAAACGTTTTTGATGTTACAAATTATTGTCGCTTTAAATTTGCTGAGGAAACAACGACTGTGATCGTAAAAATTATCTTTACAGCATTGAAATGTTGAGATTTTCTACTGTTGTTTATTAGTAGTTTATAGCGTTTCGCATATAAATATTCATATTTTAAAAGTATGTTTTTTATTGTGAAAGATTATTTAATGTTCTCTCCATACGATTGTAAACATAATGCTACATACGAGGGACAAGCTGCAATTATGTTCAAAGTAATTGCCATTTACAATAATGCACTTAACCATTCTCTCCTTCCATAATTTAAAAGCGTTCAACTAGCTGTCTTTAGGGATATTATAAAAAAAAAAACACTTAACGGCGTTGTTAATCTCTTCTTCTGACTGGAACCTTTTCCCTCTCAAATGTTTTTTGAGCTCAAAAAAATAGCCAGAAGTCACACATCGCCAAATCCGGTGAGTAAGGAGGATGTTTTATAATTTTGATTTTGTTAATCTCTGCATGGTCTTTTATTTCTAAGTAATAATAGTGGAAAAACATCTAACATTTCGAAAAAAAATAAAATGAAAACAGGGTGTGCAAAGTCACCACATCGGTGAAGGTGACTTTGATCTATGAACAATTTTGTACTAAATTATATGTCTAAGATAGAGTTGGCTAAAGTAACCTCCTCATATATCTCGCTTGAGCGATATTGTATATAAAAAAAAATAAAATTCAATAATTTTATTGGGAAACAAGAAAAAATATTGTGTTTACATGAGCACAATTTAATAAAAAAAACCACAAACTTTAAATAAAATTAAAAGTTATTATTTGGAATAATACGAGGGAGCGTTTTTATATTCGCGGAATGAGCGGGTTGTAGGGGGTGATTAGGCGCATTGGGGGCGTGGCCTGTGCAGCGACTCGTAATTAGTATAAACACGAAGTTTCATTGTTATTAGAAAGTTAGTCTTTGAGCTATCGTCAACCAAGTAACATAATCAGGAGTGAAAAGTGAAATATGGAAAAAATCGAATATCGTGCCGTTATAAAGTTCCTTACCAGGAAAGGAAAACTAGTCGCGACCATAATGAATGAGATGTCATTGGTTTACGGCGACTCTTGTCCAGGAAAAACCATGGTGTATAAGTGGCATAGTTTATTTAAACAAGGAAGGGAATCCCTTGAAGACGACCCGAGGCCGGACAGGAGCATTGAGGTGACCACGCCAGCACTTATCCAAAAAGTTGAAAAAATTGTACTCGAAGATGCTCGACTAAAGGAGAAACAACTCGCAGAAATGGTTGGAGTATCCGATACAACAATTTTTAAAATTCTACACGATCATCTCGGCATGTCTAAGGTCAGCGCAAGATGGGTGCCTAGAATGCTCACGCCGCCGCAAAAACAACAGCGCGTAGAGTGTTCGCGTGCATTTTTGGACCTCTGTAATGAAGACAAGGATGGTGTATTGAATCGAATTGTTACTGGAGACGAAACTTGGGTTCATCATTATGAACCTGAGTCCAAACAAGACTCCATGCAGTGGCATAAAAAGGGCACAGCACCTCCCAAGAAATTTAAAGTGTCGCAATCAGCTGGGAAACTCATGGCAACGGTATTTTGGGACTCGGAAGGAATATTGTTGATTGATTATAAAGATAAAGGTGTTTCTATAACCGGAGAATATTACGCTTCAATATTAGAGTGACTAAAAGAAGCCATTAAAGAGAAAAGACGGGGAAAATTGACGAAAGGTGTGCTGCTTTTAACACGACAACGCGCCCGTCCACAAGAGCCGCGTTGCGTTAGCTGCCCTGCATAAGGTGGGCTTCGAAATTGTGAATCACCCACCCTACAGCCCAGACCTGGCCTCGAGTGATTATTACCTGTTTCCGAAAATGAAAAAAGAGCTGCGGGGTAAAAAATTTACTGCCGATGATGAAGTCAAGGAAGCAGTTTCGGCATATTTTGCAGATAAAGAGAAATCATTTTTTTATGAGGGTATAAATAAATTAATTGAAAGATGTGAAAAATGTATCCGTCTTGCAGGTGAATATATTGAAAAAGAAAAATAATTTGGTTTTTTTATTTCCACCCCTTATCCTCCATTCCGCGAATATAAAAACGCTCCCTCGTAAGTACAGACTAATAAATCATTCAAATATAAACTTCTGCATTTCTGGAACGAGAAACATATTTTCAGAAACTTATTTCGATTCTCCAATCACGTCCAAGTTTGCAGTTTGCCATGGGGCAATAGCTTACCTTTGGAACTTGGAGCCAACTTCAAGTTTTATTCCTATTTGATTCCATGGTTTAAAGCTTCTCTATAGTCTCGTGAATATTTTTGAAATTTGCCAGGAGCATAGACTCCATCAAAAGAAGCTATAACATAATCGCCCTGCTTAGGCAGAATTTCGTCTTCTTCGGAAGTGTCATCTCAGATAGAGAAGAGTCAGTGTCAACTCAGATATTTTTGCAATTTTTCTTGTTGTTTGTATTCTGGAGTCCACTGCAAGCAGGTTGTGTTTTTATCGATACTACTTTTTTTAACTGTTTGTTGTCTCGATCAGCATTATTGCCAATGTTTGGTAATCCAAATTATTAATTTCTCTGGCTTTTTGATCATCGTTTTGGTTATTGGATGAAACTATAGCAGCACTCTGATTAGCTTTTGTTCATTTGAGGCTTTGCCTTTTTTCTAGGAGTTTTATTTTTAGTGTTAAATAAATTTTCTTTAAATTGATTTTCTTTCTTCGTTTAGTAACTGGAATATCACTGTCGAATCCTCTTTGCTTGAAGAGAAAATCGAAAACCACTTCATTTATTACAGGAGCAAAGGTCGCATTTTCTATAGCATTTTGGGTTGACGGAAGTATTCTGTCCAACACTTCCTGCCGGTCGTTAGGAAATATTCCAGATTTCTTAAATCTGCTTTTTAAGTTTTCTGCTCCATTGATTGAAATCGTATCCACCGATTGTTTCAAAAGGTTTTGGTAATAAATTCGTTTTTCCATTTTTCATTTTTTTGAAGTCTGTTAGTATCTTCCTCCAAGCAATTTTCATGGGTCTGAAGTATGTCACATCTAGAGGCTGCGTGAGATGTGTAGAATTTGGTGGCAGGCACACGAATTTAATATTTTCTTTCTGGCAAGCCTCTACAACTGTCTGTGAAATGTGTGACTACAAGTTGTCTCCTATTAATAATTCGTTTTCCAGGAGTTTTTTGCAAAGTAGGAACTACTAACGACATAAACCAGTCTTCAAAACATTGTGAGTTAAACCAGCCACTTTTAGACCGATTGTAGCGAGTTTCAACTCGCCCATGGTCCACCCAAATTTATCAGATTTATAAACAATGTATGGTGGCAACACTTCTCCCACAGCATTGCCACAGAACATTAATGAAATAGCTGACTTGCTCGAATTAATAATTTTTTCAGGATATTTCATACCACGCTTAGTCAATATTTTGTGCCTACCAGGATCATCAGATAATTTGGTCTCATCATAATTCCATATACAATTATCAGGCACATCTTCAAGTTCATCTGCTAGGTGATCAAAATAATCGTTGATCACTTTTTCATTTATTTCTGCCCACTGACGCTTTATGTTACTAGCGAATCGCTATGTACGAGGGAGCGTTTTTATATTCGAGGAATGGAGGATAAGGGGTGGAAATAAAAAAACCAAATCATTTTTCTTTTTCAATATATTCACCTGCGAGACGGATACATTTTTCACATCTTTCAATTAATTTATTTATACCCTCATAAAAAAATGATTTCTCTTTATCTGCAAAATACGCCGAAACTGCCTCCTTGACTTCATCATCGGCAGTAAATTTTTTACCCCGCAATTCTTTTTCATTTTCGGAAACAGGTAATAATCACTCGGGGCCAGGTCTGGGCTGTAGGGTGGGTGATTCACAATTTCGAAGCCCACCTTATGCAGGGCAGCTAACGCAACGCGGCTCTTGTGGACGGGCGCGTTGTCGTGCAAAAGCAGCACACCTTTCGTCAATTTCCCCGTCTTTTCTCTTTAATGGCTTCTTTTAGTCGCTCTAATATTGAAGCGTAATATTCTCCGGTTATAGAAATACCTTTATCTTTATAATCAATCAACAATATTCCTTCCGAGTCCCAAAATACCGTTGCCATGAGTTTCCCAGCTGATTGTGACACTTTAAATTTCTTGGGAGGTGCTGTGCCCTTTTTATGCCACTGCATGGAGTCTTGTTTGGACTCAGGTTCATAATGATGAACCCAAGTTTCGTCTCCAGTAACAATTCGACTCAATACACCATCCTTGTCTTCATTACAGAGGTCCAAAAATGCACGCGAACACTCTACGCGCTGTTGTTTTTGCGGCGGCGTGAGCATTCTCGGCACCCATCTTGCGCTGACCTTAGACATGCCGAGATGATCGTGTAGGATTTTAAAAATTGTTGTATCGGATACTCCAACCATTTCTGCGAGTTGTTTCTTCTTTAGTCGAGCATCTTCGAGTACAATTTTTTCAACTTTTTGGATAAGTGCTGGCGTGGTCACCTCAGTGCTCCTGCCCGGCCTTGGGTCGTCTTCAAGGGATTCCTTTCCTTGTTTAAATAAACTATGCCACTTATACACCATGGTTTTTCCTGGACAAGAGTCGCCGTAAACCAATGACATCTCATTCATTATGGTCGCGACTGATTTTCCTTGCCTGGTAAGGAACTTTATAACGGCACGATATTCGATTTTTTCCATATTTCACTTTTCACTCCTGATTATGTTACTTGGTTGACGATAGCTCAAAGACTAACTGTCTAATAACAATGAAACTTCGTATTTATACTAATTATGAGTCGCTGCACAGGTCACGCCCCCAATGCGCCTAATCACCCCGCTACAACCCGCTCATTCCGCGAATATAAAAACGCTCCCTCGTAATTATTGGATTTCTTTTTAAAAATCTTTTTAACCAAATCTTACCTGGTAGATTATTACTGAATCGTTTTTCTGTGCGACCTTCACGATCAAGGTAGGTTTTAATAAGCATTCTTAGATCAAACGAGCCACTGGGAAAACCATACGCAGATAATGTTATAATAATGTTGAGCAAACGTCTCTTCTTCTGCTTTATTAAATATTGACTGACCCTCAACTGATTTTGTGTGACGATTCTTTAATTTGTTTTTAATTGTCCCCACCAGGATGACAAACTCTTTGGACGCCTTCCGTTGAGACATCTCCCCGAATTTGACTACATTAATTGCAGTTTCTAAGGCTTCCTTAGTATAGTTTTTGTAGTTTCTACTACCAGGTGTTCGTTTGTATACATTTGGCATTCTAAAAGAGGTTCGTTGTTTTTTCACCATCGGTAAGGGTTTCCTCATTTTCATGTATCCAGATTCAGTTTTCTTGGAGAGTAGGAACATCAAAAATTTTTTAGAAATAATTTCATGGCTTCCAGCATTCAACATATCTAAAGTTTGTTGACAAATTCTAACACGTTCTGATTTTTGTAAATCTTGCAGGGTACAAACCGAGTTACAACCTTTTTCAAATGTAAATGTTCGTGCAATATTGATCTCACTTGCGAGGATCCAATCTTCAGATTGGACTCTATCGTTACATAGGTAATGCTGCTGTCCTCTTCCACCATCTTCTTCACCGCAGCAATGTTTTTGGGATAACAGCAATTCAAGGAGGGCCAGCTCTTTCTTCTCCTGTACCACACCGACTTGCAACCACGTTCAAATTCTTTATACCATCTATAAACAGTAGCCAATGATGGTGCGATATCCCCAAATGCCGATTTTAAACTTTCCTCACACACATACGCGCTCAAGTCTTCCTTGAAATCATAGTAAATCATTATCCGAAAGTTCTCTCGTGATAATTCCATTTTTTCGATAACAGAAGCTTATTCTATGGACTATTCAAGGCTTCACCTTCCTACTAGATTCTAATATCTGATGTGTTTTTCTGAACAAGTTATGGCAGGCTAACAACCTGTCATCTCTCTGTAAGAAGAAGCAGGGTAAGTATGAAGTCAGTTATACACGAACGTGATCACCGTTACCCTACAGCTTCCTTTAGTGCTTCAAAGATGTTGAAAAAACCACGAGAATATTTCAAGCAGCTTTGGTTTTCCCTACGAAGTCAAATGACTGACAAGTAGTTCTTGTCTTTTGTTCCAATAAACGACTTTCACTTAGTCTAAGAGAATGCAATAAGAACTGCAATTAACTGTTGTGTCTTGCATTTGGAGGCTCTGACGAGATCGGATAGATCGAAACCGAGTGGTCCGATTTTAATGCTTGATCTATTTTCATTGCACTCGTTCGCAGGGTGATGTCAGAAATGCGCTCCTTGATAATAGTGGGGGCTGGGGACAACTCTAAATTAATGGAAAACACCAATATACAGGCTGTCCCAAGTTGAGTGGCCTATTAGAATATTTCCTAAAGTACACCAAAGAGAGCTCTGAAAATTTGGCTGCCTTGGTTTCTGGCCATGCTCTTTTTAAATAAAATAATTTTAAAGATGGCCGACTTCCGGTTATAACGGAAATCGATAGGAACTTCGTTATTTTAAAAAAATGTTGAGAGAGGCCGAATGACGCCCAGCAATGATTTGTCGAATTAAAAAAAAAAAGTAGAATTATTCAAAAACGGTGCATTTTAGACATAAGGCTTATTTAAGAAAGTTAGCCTAAAATTTTGCGTAAAATCCAAAAATCCTAGTTGCTATCGATTTCCGTTATAACCGGAAGTCGGCCATCTTTAAAATTATTTTATTTAAAAAAAGCATGGCCAGAAAGCAAGGCAGCCAAATTTTCAGGGCTCTCTTCGGTTACTTTAGAAAATATTCTATTCAACTTGGGACATCCTCCTGTATGTCTGGAACGGATCAGCGACTGGATTAAAAAGTATGGGCTAATACTCGCACCGGACAAAACAGAGGCCATAATGTAACCATATCGTCTTCGCGTTATCTTGGAATTACGAGGGAGCGTTTTTATATTCGCGGAATGAGCGGGTTGTAGGGGGTGATTAGACGCATTGGGGACGTGGCCTGGGCAGCGACTCATAATTAGTATAAATACGAAGTTTCATTGTTATTAAACAGTTAGTCTTTGAGCTATCGTCAACCAAGTAACATAATCAGGAGTGAAAAGTGAAATATGGAAAGAGTCGCGTGTTCGCGTGCATCTTTGGACCTCTGTAATGAAGACAAGGATGGTGTATTGAGTCGAATTGTTACTGGAGACGAAACTTGGGTTCATCATTATGAACCTGAGTCCAAACAAGACTCCATGCAGTGGCAAAAAAGGGCACAGCACCTCCCAAGAAATTTAAAGTGTCGCAATCAGCTGGGAAACTCATGGCAACGGTATTTTGGGACTCGGAAGGAATATTGTTGATTGATTATAAAGATAAAGGTGTTTCTATAACCGGAGAATATTACGCTTCAATATTAGAGTGACTAAAAGAAGCCATTAAAGAGAAAAGACGGGGAAAATTGACGAAAGGTGTGCTGCTTTTACACGACAACGCGCCCGTCCACAAGAGCCGCGTTGCGTTAGCTGCCCTGCATAAGGTGGGCTTCGAAATTGTGAATCACCCACCCTACAGCCCAGACCTGGCCTCGAGTGATTATTACCTGTTTCCGAAAATGAAAAAAGAGCTGCGGGGTAAAAAATTTACTGCCGATGATGAAGTCAAGGAAGCAGTTTCGGCATATTTTGCAGATAAAGAGAAATCATTTTTTTATGAGGGTATAAATAAATTAATTGAAAGATGTGAAAAATGTATCCGTCTTGCAGGTGAATATATTGAAAAAGAAAAATAATTTGGTTTTTTTATTTCCACCCCTTATCCTCCATTCCGCGAATATAAAAACGCTCCCTCGTAAGTACAGACTAATAAATCATTCAAATATAAACTTCTGCATTTCTGGAACGAGAAACATATTTTCAGAAACTTATTTCGATTCTCCAATCACGTCCAAGTTTGCAGTTTGCCATGGGGCAATAGCTTACCTTTGGAACTTGGAGCCAACTTCAAGTTTTATTCCTATTTGATTCCATGGTTTAAAGCTTCTCTATAGTCTCGTGAATATTTTTGAAATTTGCCAGGAGCATAGACTCCATCAAAAGAAGCTATAACATAATCGCCCTGCTTAGGCAGAATTTCGTCTTCTTCGGAAGTGTCATCTCAGATAGAGAAGAGTCAGTGTCAACTCAGATATTTTTGCAATTTTTCTTGTTGTTTGTATTCTGGAGTCCACTGCAAGCAGGTTGTGTTTTTATCGATACTACTTTTTTTAACTGTTTGTTGTCTCGATCAGCGTTATTGCCAATGTTTGGTAATGCTACATCCAAATTATTAATTCATCTGGCTTTTAGGTCGTCGTTTTGGTTATTGGATGAAACTATAGCAGCACTCTGATTAGCTTTTGTTCATTTGAGGCTTTGCCTTTTTTCTACAGGTGTTAAATAGATTTTCTTTCTTCGTTTAGTAACTGGAATATCACTGTCGAATCCTCTTTGCTTCAAGAGAAAATCGAAAACCACTTCATTTATTACAGGAGCAAAGGTCGCATTTTCTATAGCATTTTGGGTTGACGGAAGTATTCTGTCCAACACTTCCTGCCGGTCGTTAGGAAATATTCCAGATTTCTTAAATCTGCTTTTTAAGTTTTCTGCTCCATTGATTGAAATCGTATCCACCGATTGTTTCAAAAGGTTTTGGTAATAAATTCGTTTTTCCATTTTTCATTTTGAAGTCTGTTAGTATCTTCCTCCAAGCAATTTTCATGGGTCTGAAGTATGTCACATCTACAGGCTGCGTGAGATGTGTAGAATTTGGTGGCAGGCACACGAATTTAATATTTTCTTTCTGGCAAGCCTCTACAACTGTCTGTGAAATGTGTGACTACAAGTTGTCTCCTATTAATAATTCTTTTCCAGGAGTTTTTTGCAAAGTAGGAACTACTAACGACATAAACCAGTCTTCAAAACATTGTGAGTTAAACCAGCCACTTTTAGACCGATTGTAGCGAGTTTCAACTCGCCCATGGTCCACCCAAATTTATCAGATTTATAAACAATGTATGGTGGCAACACTTCTCTCGCAGCATTGCCACAGAACATTAATGAAATAGCTGACTTGCTCGAATTAATAATTTTCTCAGGATATTTCATACCACGCTTAGTCAATATTTTGTGCCTACCAGGATCATCAGATAATTTGGTCTCATCATAATTCCATATACAATTATCAGGCACATCTTCAAGTTCATCTGCTAGGTGATCAAAATAATCGTTGATCACTTTTTCATTTATTTCTGCCCACTGACGCTTTATGTTACTAGCGAATCGCTATGTACGAGGGAGCGTTTTTATATTCGAGGAATGGAGGATAAGGGGTGGAAATAAAAAAACCAAATCATTTTTCTTTTTCAATATATTCACCTGCGAGACGGATACATTTTTCACATCTTTCAATTAATTTATTTATACCCTCATAAAAAAATGATTTCTCTTTATCTGCAAAATACGCCGAAACTGCCTCCTTGACTTCATCATCGGCAGTAAATTTTTTACCCCGCAATTCTTTTTCATTTTCGGAAACAGGTAATAATCACTCGGGGCCAGGTCTGGGCTGTAGGGTGGGTGATTCACAATTTCGAAGCCCACCTTATGCAGGGCAGCTAACGCAACGCGGCTCTTGTGGACGGGCGCGTTGTCGTGCAAAAGCAGCACACCTTTCGTCAATTTTCCCCGTCTTTTCTCTTTTTAATGGCTTCTTTTAGTCGCTCTAATATTGAAGCGTAATATTCTCCGGTTATAGAAATACCTTTATCTTTATAATCAATCAACAATATTCCTTCCGAGTCCCAAAATACCGTTGCCATGAGTTTCCCAGCTGATTGTGACACTTTAAATTTCTTGGGAGGTGCTGTGCCCTTTTTATGCCACTGCATGGAGTCTTGTTTAGACTCAGGTTCATAATGATGAACCCAAGTTTCGTCTCCAGTAACAATTCGACTCAATACACCATCCTTGTCTTCATTACAGAGGTCCAAAAATGCACGCGAACACTCTACGCGCTGTTGTTTTTGCGGCGGCGTGAGCATTCTCGGCACCCATCTTGCGCTGACCTTAGACATGCCGAGATGATCGTGTAGGATTTTAAAAATTGTTGTATCGGATACTCCAACCATTTCTGCGAGTTGTTTCTTCTTTAGTCGAGCATCTTCGAGTACAATTTTTTCAACTTTTTGGATAAGTGCTGGCGTGGTCACCTCAGTGCTCCTGCCCGGCCTTGGGTCGTCTTCAAGGGATTCCTTTCCTTGTTTAAATAAACTATGCCACTTATACACCATGGTTTTTCCTGGACAAGAGTCGCCGTAAACCAATGACATCTCATTCATTATGGTCGCGACTGATTTTCCTTGCCTGGTAAGGAACTTTATAACGGCACGATATTCGATTTTTTCCATATTTCACTTTTCACTCCTGATTATGTTACTTGGTTGACGATAGCTCAAAGACTAACTGTCTAATAACAATGAAACTTCGTATTTATACTAATTATGAGTCGCTGCACAGGTCACGCCCCCAATGCGCCTAATCACCCCGCTACAACCCGCTCATTCCGCGAATATAAAAACGCTCCCTCGTAATTATTGGATTTCTTTTTAAAAATCTTTTTAACCAAATCTTACCTGGTAGATTATTACTGAATCGTTTTTCTGTGCGACCTTCACGATCAAGGTAGGTTTTAATAAGCATTCTTAGATCAAACGAGCCACTGGGAAAACCATACGCAGATAATGTTATAATAATGTTGAGCAAACGTCTCTTCTTCTGCTTTATTAAATATTGACTGACCCTCAACTGATTTTGTGTGACGATTCTTTAATTTGTTTTTAATTGTCCCCACCAGGATGACAAACTCTTTGGACGCCTTCCGTTGAGACATCTCCCCGAATTTGACTACATTAATTGCAGTTTCTAAGGCTTCCTTAGTATAGTTTTTGTAGTTTCTACTACCAGGTGTTCGTTTGTATACATTTGGCATTCTAAAAGAGGTTCGTTGTTTTTTCACCATCGGTAAGGGTTTCCTCATTTTCATGTATCCAGATTCAGTTTTCTTGGAGAGTAGGAACATCAAAAATTTTTTAGAAATAATTTCATGGCTTCCAGCATTCAACATATCTAAAGTTTGTTGACAAATTCTAACACGTTCTGATTTTTGTAAATCTTGCAGGGTACAAACCGAGTTACAACCTTTTTCAAATGTAAATGTTCGTGCAATATTGATCTCACTTGCGAGGATCCAATCTTCAGATTGGACTCTATCGTTACATAGGTAATGCTGCTGTCCTCTTCCACCATCTTCTTCACCGCAGCAATGGGGATAACAGCAATTCAAGGAGGGCCAGCTCTTTCTTCTCCTGTACCACACCGACTTGCAACCACGTTCAAATTCTTTATACCATCTATAAACAGTAGCCAATGATGGTGCGATATCCCCAAATGCCGATTTTAAACTTTCCTCACACACATACGCGCTCAAGTCTTCCTTGAAATCATAGTAAATCATTATCCGAAAGTTCTCTCGTGATAATTCCATTTTTTCGATAACAGAAGCTTATTCTATGGACTATTCAAGGCTTCACCTTCCTACTAGATTCTAATATCTGATGTGTTTTTCTGAACAAGTTATGGCAGGCTAACAACCTGTCATCTCTCTGTAAGAAGAAGCAGGGTAAGTATGAAGTCAGTTATACACGAACGTGATCACCGTTACCCTACAGCTTCCTTTAGTGCTTCAAAGATGTTGAAAAACGAGAATATTTCAAGCAGCTTTGGTTTTCCTTACGAAGTCAAATGACTGACAAGTAGTTCTTGTCTTTTGTTCCAATAAACGACTTTCACTTAGTCTAAGAGAATGCAATAAGAACTGCAATTAACTGTTGTGTCTTGCATTTGGAGGCTCTGACGAGATCGGATAGATCGAAACCGAGTGGTCCGATTTTAATGCTTGATCTATTTTCATTGCACTCGTTCGCAGGGTGATGTCAGAAATGCGCTCCTTGATAATAGTGGGGGCTGGGGACAACTCTAAATTAATGGAAAACACCAATATACAGGCTGTCCCAAGTTGAGTGGCCTATTAGAATATTTCCTAAAGTACACCAAAGAGAGCTCTGAAAATTTGGCTGCCTTGGTTTCTGGCCATGCTCTTTTTAAATAAAATAATTTTAAAGATGGCCGACTTCCGGTTATAACGGAAATCGATAGGAACTTCGTTATTTTAAAAAAATGTTGAGAGAGGCCGAATGACGCCCAGCAATGATTTGTCGAATTAAAAAAAAAGTAGAATTATTCAAAAACGGTGCATTTTAGACATAAGGCTTATTTAAGAAAGTTAGCCTAAAATTTTGCGTAAAATCCAAAAATCCTAGTTGCTATCGATTTCCGTTATAACCGGAAGTCGGCCATCTTTAAAATTATTTTATTTAAAAAAAGCATGGCCAGAAAGCAAGGCAGCCAAATTTTCAGGGCTCTCTTCGGTTACTTTAGAAAATATTCTATTCAACTTGGGACATCCTCCTGTATGTCTGGAACGGATCAGCGACTGGATTAAAAAGTATGGGCTAATACTCGCACCGGACAAAACAGAGGCCATAATGTAACCATATCGTCTTCGCGTTATCTTGGAATTACGAGGGAGCGTTTTTATATTCGCGGAATGAGCGGGTTGTAGGGGGTGATTAGACGCATTGGGGACGTGGCCTGGGCAGCGACTCATAATTAGTATAAATACGAAGTTTCATTGTTATTAAACAGTTAGTCTTTGAGCTATCGTCAACCAAGTAACATAATCAGGAGTGAAAAGTGAAATATGGAAAGAGTCGCGTGTTCGCGTGCATCTTTGGACCTCTGTAATGAAGACAAGGATGGTGTATTGAGTCGAATTGTTACTGGAGACGAAACTTGGGTTCATCATTATGAACCTGAGTCCAAACAAGACTCCATGCAGTGGCAAAAAAGGGCACAGCACCTCCCAAGAAATTTAAAGTGTCGCAATCAGCTGGGAAACTCATGGCAACGGTATTTTGGGACTCGGAAGGAATATTGTTGATTGATTATAAAGATAAAGGTGTTTCTATAACCGGAGAATATTACGCTTCAATATTAGAGTGACTAAAAGAAGCCATTAAAGAGAAAAGACGGGGAAAATTGACGAAAGGTGTGCTGCTTTTACACGACAACGCGCCCGTCCACAAGAGCCGCGTTGCGTTAGCTGCCCTGCATAAAGTGGGCTTCGAAATTGTGAATCACCCACCCTACAGCCCAGACCTGGCCTCGAGTGATTATTACCTGTTTCCGAAAATGAAAAAAGAGCTGCGGGGTAAAAAATTTACTGCCGATGATGAAGTCAAGGAAGCAGTTTCGGCATATTTTGCAGATAAAGAGAAATCATTTTTTTATGAGGGTATAAATAAATTAATTGAAAGATGTGAAAAATGTATCCGTCTTGCAGGTGAATATATTGAAAAAGAAAAATAATTTGGTTTTTTTATTGCCACCCCTTATCCTCCATTCCGCGAATATAAAACGCTCCCTCGTAAGTACAGACTAATAAATCATTCAAATATAAACTTCTGCATTTCTGGAACGAGAAACATATTTTCAGAAACTTATTTCGATTCTCCAATCACGTCCAAGTTTGCAGTTTGCCATTGGGCAATAGCTTACCTTTGGAACTTGGGGCCAACTTCAAGTTTTATTCCTATTTGATTCCATGGTTTAAAGCTTCTCTATAGTCTCGTGAATTTTTTTTGAAATTTCCCATGAGTATAGACTCCATCAAAAGAAGCTATAACATAATCGCCCTGCTTAGGCAGAATTTCGTCTTCTTCGGAAGTGTCATCTCAGATAGAGAAGAGTCAGTGTCAACTCAGATATTTTTGCAATTTTTCTTGTTGTTTGTATTCTGGAGTCCACTGCAAGCAGGTTGTGTTTTTATCGATACTACTTTTTTTAACTGTTTGTTGTCTCGATCAGCATTATTGCCAATGTTTGGTAATCCAAATTATTAATTTCTCTGGCTTTTTGATCATCGTTTTGGTTATTGGGTGAAAGTATAGCAGCACTCTGATTAGCTTTTGTTCATTTGAGACTTTGCCTTTTGTTGTTCTAGGAGTTTTATTTTTAGCTTTCTTATTGTTTTGCATCAATAAATCTTCTACAGGTGTTAAATTGATTTTCTTTCTTCGTTTAGTAACTGGAGTATCACTGTCGAATCCTCTTTGCTTCAAGAGAAAATCGAAAACCACTTCATTTATTACAGAAGCAAAGCTCGCATTTTCTATAGCATTTTGGGTTGATGGAAGTATTCTGTCCAACACTCCCTGACGGTCGATAGGAAATATTCCAGATTTCTTAAATCCGCTTTTTAAGTTTTCTGCTCCACCAATTGTTTTAAAAGTTGGGGAAACGAACTCTTTGGTAATAAATTCATTTTTCCATTTTTTATTTTGAAGTCTGTTAGTATCTTCCTCCAAGCAATTTTCATAGGTCTGAAGTATGCCACATCTAGAGGCTGCGTGAGATGTGTAGAATTTGGTGGCAGACACACGAATTTAATATTTTCTTTCTGGCAAGCCTCTACAACTGTCTGTGAAATGTGTGACTACAAGTTGTCTCCTATTAATAATTCTTTTCCAGGAGTTTTTCGCAAAGTAAGAACTACTAACGACATAAACCAGTCTTCAAAACATTCTGAGTTAAACCAGCCACTTTTAGACCGATTGTAGCGAGTTTCAACTCGCCCATGGTCCACCCAAATTTATCAGATTTATAAACAATGTATGGTGGCAACACTTCTCCCACAGCATTGCCACAGAACATTAATGAAATAGCTGACTTGCTCGAATTAATAATTTTTTCAGGATATTTCATACCATGCTTAGTCCATATTTTCTGCCTACCAGGATCATCAGATAATTTGGTCTCATCATAATTCCATATACAATTATCAGGCACATCTTCAAGTTCATCTGCTAGGTGATCAAAATAATCGTTGATCACTTTTTCATTTATTTCTGCCCACTCACGCTTTATGTTACTAGCGAATCGCTATGTACGAGGGAGCGTTTTTATATTCGAGGAATGGGGGATAAGGGGTGGAAATAAAAAAACCAAATTATTTTTCTTTTTCAATATATTCACCTGCGAGACGGATACATTTTTCACATCTTTCAATTAATTTATTTATACCCTCATAAAAAAATGATTTCTCTTTATCTGCAAAATACGCCGAAACTGCCTCCTTGACTTCATCATCGGCAGTAAATTTTTTACTCCGCAGCTCTTTTTTCATTTTCGGAAACAGGTAATAATCACTCGGGGCCAGGTCTGGGCTGTAGGGTGGGTGATTCACAATTTCGAAGCCCACCTTATGCAGGGCAGCTAACGCAACGCGGCTCTTGTGGACGGGCGCGTTGTCGTGCAAAAGCAGCACACCTTTCGTCAATTTTCCCTATTTTTTTTCTTTAATGGCTTCTTTTAGTCGCTCTAATATTGAAGCGTAATATTCTCCGGTTATAGAAACACCTTTATCTTTATAATCAATCAACAATATTCCTTCCGAGTCCCAAAATACCGTTGCCATGAGTTTCCCAGCTGATTGTGACACTTTAAATTTCTTGGGAGGTGCTGTGCCCTTTTTATGCCACTGCATGGAGTCTTGTTTGGACTCAGGTTCATAATGATGAACCCAAGTTTCGTCTCCAGTAACAATTCGACTCAATACACCATCCTTGTCTTCATTACAGAGGTCTAAAGATGCACGCGAACACGCGACTTTTTCCATATTTCACTTTTCACTCCTGATTATGTTACTTGGTTGACGATAGCTCAAAGACTAACTGTTTAATAACAATGAAACTTCGTATTTATACTAATTATGAGTCGCTCCTTCGTACCATCAATGAGAGAGAGGATCTTTTGGCATTATTTGACACATATTAATTGTCAATTTGTTCCCCTCATGAACATAATTATTGTGTTCTGGAATAAATTAATTTTTGTTTTCTTGACCTACAAGCGGACATATTTCAATAAAAAAAAAGCTATCGTAAAATCAACAAAATAATTCTCGATTTAATCTTCTGCCCACCTACATACAAACATGATATCGAATTTCGTAAATGACTGCTGACACGTAAATGAAGACATTGGATTCGATGCTTAATCGCCGAAACAGAAAAAAAAACCAGTCATCAATTATATATTAAAGCAGACTTTAATAATCGCTGCTTGGAACACGTTTCGGGGACGACAGCTTTGCGAAAGAATACAGCCTTAATTATTATTGAATATTGCTATGTATTTTTTTTTTGGAGTTGGTATTATTTGCTTTATAACTTCTGTTAGCTCACGGTGTAACTTCACGGTGAAGTGAACACATAATAGTATACATATTGCGAGGATTCTAACAGGTATTCCTATTAATTACGATGATTTATCAATATGTGGTATTGAAAAATATCTAAAGTATTTTTGTAAGAACTGAAATGCTCTCTAGATATTGTTGTTTATTATTATTTTCGTTAAGAATCCCAATATGCTATGTGTGTTTTTATTGTCTTCAAATAGCTGACTATAAATGAACTGTCTCCAGACTTTGTACTTAAGTCACCGGTTATTTTTAAAACAGTTTCATTTAAGAATGCGCCTGATGTCTTGTCCCTCGTTCACTTAAATAAATAAAAAATAACGAAAAGTACTAGAAAACGACAACAGAAATAACATTTATTCTTATCGTAAATTACGCATTTTAGAACTTCTGTCTTTTTTATTTTATCTTTTTTCCCCGAGATGTTTGTTAGCAATGTGTAAGAGTGCCCGACCCACGCTACATACTAAATTAAATTGTGGTATTTCAGGTATTTCTATCCGGAGATTGTATGCGTATACAGTGCCATGATAAAACTGTAATCAGTGCTTCAGAATTGATTGAATTAAAAAAACTAAATTAAATTTTTAACTGTCTAACGCTACTTAACCTAAATTAATTATTTTACGATGCTGTTTACTGTTAAACGAGATTTCTACATTTTGCGATCTTACTATAATGTCTAAATCCAAACTTTCATAAGTTTACTCATCGTAAATATTTTATGGTGCAGTAAATCTATGTATTTTATATTAAACTCATTAACTTGTTGCGAAACATAAAATAATAAACGGATTTTAATCAAATTTGACAAAAAAATGTGATTAGTTGTTTCTAGGTTAGGAATTTTAATTCTATAAGGTTGGTTGCATTTGGTATTGTGCTTCCATCTGAATATAGCTGACAAATTGTAAAATCAGTTAGCCAACTGTCAAATTATGTTTTTACGGATAACTATAAAAACAATTTTGACAAATACATCTGACAGCTGTCAAATTGTGTAACCACTGTTTCTTTCAGATTTAGTAATCTTATAAAAATATATCTAATTATAGTAAAATTGTAAACTCGTTTTTTTTAAATTTCAAATATAAAAGCAATTCCTCTTTGTTTTGGCGGCTGCTACAATTAAAATACTTTTGACAGCTTTTAAAATTTAGGAAATGGTCACTTTTGGCTACGATTTCAATTGTCAAAATTTTTCTAATAGTTGTGAAATTATAAAAGCAGTATTTTTTCTTCGAATTTGACAATTATATCTGTCAAAATATAGTGACCAGTTATTGACAGACATTGACATTTACAATGTTATGAGATAATTTCTACCAATTGTCAAATTGTAAAAAGCTTTCGAAAGCTGTGAAACTATAAAAATGTTGTGTGACAGCTGCTAGATTGTAATGACGGCATTCCTTTTTCAGATTAGCCGAATGTATCTGACAGGCGTAAAACATCAAAAACACACTCTGGCAGCTGTCAAATTGTAAACATATTTATTTTTTTCACAATTTCAACATTTGCAGTGCATGCGTTGTAAATAATTTTTTTTAATTGAAAGATGTGAAATTATAAAAATAGTTATTGTCAAAATATTTCTGATAACTATCAAACGTCAACTATAGTGTTTTATAATTGATTATTTTTGTTGTGAAAACTTCTCTGTCAGCTGTCAACTTGTAAAAAGATGTTTTTAATTTTCTAATGTTGGCAGTCGTAACTATCGCAGTACTTTTGACAACTGTCAAATTATAAAAATATTCTTACGATTTTATTAAGTCTCACAATCAAAATTTGACTGACAGCTGTTAGATTTTAAGAACAGTATCTAACTTCCGAATTTCCAAAATACAGCTGACAGTCCTAAAACTATAAAAACAAATTGAACAGTTGATAATTGTAGCTGTCAAATTGTATCTAATTGTAGAACTAGAGACAGTTATTTTTTACAATAAGCGTCGTAACTATAACAACATTTCTGACAGCTGTCAAATGATACAAACATTTATTTTTTATTATTCCGGCAATTATAGCTATCTAAGTTATCATTGTAACTGTCAAATTGTAAAAATATTTAACCATCAATAGATTTCTCTTTTGAAAACGATGAAACTATAAAGACAATTAGTTCCTTCTTGTTTCGGTGGTCGCTACAATTAAAATACTTTTGACAGCAGTTAAAGTGTAACGATCGTTTAGTTTTATGATGCCAATATATGTAGCTGTCAAAATACATCTGATAGAGATAAAATTTTATTTCCAGCAGCTGTCAAATTGTAAAAACATTTTAATATCATTTTTTTTTCAGATTTGATAATTCTAGTCCGACAATTGCGGCTAAACTTTCATCATAGGTTTAGAATTGTTAAAATATTAATATAAACAGCTGTCAAAGTGTAAAAACATTTACTTATTTACGGTTTTAACAGGTTTAACTCTGGTAATTTGGCAGCCGCCAAATTTTAAAAACTGTAGTACTCGTTAGCGGCTTAAGAGCCGTAAAAGCAGATTTTTCATGTTCTGACACTTGTAACTATCAAAATATTTCTGACAGTTGTCAAATTGTAAAGCAGTTATTTTCTTTCATTGTTTTTACACTGGCAGGCGAGTTAAATAATCACCGCAGTCAAACTGTCAAAAACTTTCAATCTTTACGGTTTTGACAGGTGTAACTGTCAAAATATAACTTTAAAAATTGTAATTAAAGTATATCGGCTATTTTTTTTATTTAATCTATCAAAATACGTCAGATAAGCGTCAAATTGTAAAGATTTGACAACATATGTTTGTCAGAACGCAAACCTTAACTATTAAAATATTTTTGAGAGCTGTCAAACTTGTAAACAGTAATTTTTTACCATTTCAACTGACAAACTGTCAAAATCGGAATATTTTTAAAAGCTGTCAAATTGTAAAACAATAATGATTAATGGTGATAATAAAATGATATTGTATTGCCGTTGCGTTTATTTTATATGCATGCATGAATGCACAAGTCAAATAAGTTGTTATTAAAAGTTAAAAAGCTTAATTAATGTATAATTAATAATAATACTTTTTCTCATTTCGACATCATCCGTACTCAATTCAATTTTTAACTCGCGAGAAATACAAGCATTAAATAGATTCTAGTTACATCGGTAATACAATCGAGACAAGTTTTCTTCCAGCATCGAACAACCATCACTTCAACAAGCCTTTGACCGATGCATAACCGTTAAGGTGCTTCAAAGTCAACTTTCTTATAAGGTATTATTGCATTATAATCGATATTCATTCTTGTAGACGGTTATAAACGTCTCCAGACAGTTATTGTAGTATAAACAATTTAGTTTTAATCTTAAAATTAATTGGGATTAACCAAAATTAGCGTTGGACAATATTAAAAAGAGATTTTTTTTATCCCATTTCAATTCCGTGTAAATATTTCCTCACGTTAATGTATTGTCTACGTTTAAGTCGAAAATAACATTTTTATTGTAAACTTACGATGCTAAATTTAACGACAATTTCATAATTCTTCCACCGAAATAACATCAGGGTCACAGTACGTATACTAAAGGTACCACAGACGAATCACCTAATTTTATATACATAGATTTGTATGTTTGCTTTTCAAATTGAGAAATCCTTGATCCCGCAAAATAAACGATGGCATTTAAAATGAAAAGTACACGTTCGTAAAAATATTTATACAGGAGCCGGAACTATTATGTTGAAGTTGTGTGTATTATTTTGAAATGAATGTGTTTAAATAGGTCATAAGTATTGGAGCTGAGAAAATATGCTGTAAAAACGCAAGGAAGTGAATTCTATTGAGCAGAATATTTGTTTTTTTTTTTACGCAAGAGAAAATAGCATTGAAAAATGTTTATTACAGCAAATATTCACCCATCTTAATATTTCTGACAGCTGTCACATTTTGTTAAAGCTGTCAACACTTTATAGTTGTTATTGTGCTATAATTCTAACTACTTAATCTGTGAGATTCTGCAATCAAATATTTTAATGATTTTTAGTGTGAAAGCCATTAAAAAAATGTGACAGCTGTCAAATCGTAAAAACTACTATTATTGACAGTTTCAACACTAGTAGCTGCTATAATTTTCTTGAAAACTATGTAATCACAAAATTAGTTATTTCCTTCTTGTTTTAGTACGCTGTGCTACTGTTAAAATACTTCTAATAGCTGTCAAATTGTAAAAAGCAGTATTTTTTCAGATTTGATCTGTCGAATTCTAAAAGAAAGTTATTTTCTCACGATTTTGTGTCAAGTCGGTGAAAATCAAAAAATGCGCAGCAAAATTGTAAAAACATTTACTTTTTTTCTATTTTGACGGGTTAAACTGTCAAAATACTTCTGAAAGTTATTAATCTGTCAAAAAAAGTCACTATTTATTCTGGTTGTAATAGGTAGACCTGTTAACATATTTCAGGCAGCTTTCAAATTCTTAAAATAGTATTTTCTTTTAGATAGTATCTGTCAAAATGCATCTGTCAACTGTCAAATTGTTTCGATAACCGTGCATTCATAAAAACACTTATTTTTTTACTTTTTGACGTATATGATAGTTTTGAATGTTTTAACAGGTTTTTAGTTACATTTGACAATGGTAAGTGACGCAATATATGTGATAGCTGCCAAATTATAAAATCATTTAATTCTCACGATTTTGAGAATGGTGATCATCAAAAAAATTGAACTGTTAAATTGTTGACTGTGAAACTATAAAAAGCACTTATTTTTCACCGTTCTTAGTATTGACGACTGTCAAATTGCGAACAGTTAAATTTTTGCGGTTGTAATAGGTGTAACAATCAACATAATTTTGACAGCTGTCAAATTGAACATCTGACATCTGAACATGAAAGTTGTACAACTGACGAGATGAATATTTCTGATAGCTGCCAAATTCTAAAATCAATATATTTTTTAGATTCATTGTTAAGAGTTGGCAGCTGTCAAATTGTATAAACATTTATTGACAATTGCAGCTATCTCAATTTTCATCACAACCTGTGAAATTATTAAAATATTACTAACTGTCAAAGCGTAAAAATAAATTGCCAAATATTAGAAAAAGCAATTTTTTCAAATTTAGTAGTTGTAGCTGTCAAAAAACATACGACAGCAGTAAAAGTGCAAAATTAGTTATTTGTTGTAACAAATAACTAACATATAAAAGTAACCTATTTCCGTATTGTTATACGCAAATATGAAGACAATTTTGAGAGCTGTCAAACTATTAAAATGTCATTTTCAGCATTATAGTTTTTTGCGAAAGCTATTTTAACTACAAAAGCATTTGTTTTTCACTTTTTTCGACGGGCATAACAGTTAAAATAGTTACAAGCGTTTTCATAAGTATAATTTCGTTACTATTTTGATAGTTGTGCTGCTGACAGCTGTCAAACTCTATTAACGGATTTTTTGATAGGAATAATATAATAAATAATATCATCATGAAAAAAGGCAAGTGTAAGAACAATTTGTCAAATTTTAAAACAAGATTATCAAATTTGAAAATTATAGCTGTCAATATGTATTTGACAACAGTCAAATTGTTACTTATATCTTTCTTGTTTGGTGGGTGGTACAGTTTAAATACCTCTGACAACTGTCAAAGTGAAGAAACAATTTAATATTATGGTTTTGTGTCAAATTCTAAAAAAACACTGACCTTTTTGGTTTTTGGAAACTTACAGCTGTCAAATTATAAAAATTGTTACTTTTGCATAGTTTCAACATAAAATTAAAATAATATTTGATAGCAGTAAAAAATGTAAGCAATCATGTATGTGTGTGGTGTAGCAGTTTTTTTATTGTTATCTATTTTGCTAATATCCAAATCATTCTGACAGCTGTCAAGTTGTAAACGCAATTGTTTTTTTACGATTTTCAACACTTCCAGGCGTTATTGTGTGTTTTTTTTTACAAATGTGAAATTATAAAAACTGTGATTGCGTTTTTTGTGGCAGGGATAATGTTTAAAATCTGTTTTAACAGCTGTCAAATTTTGTATGTCAAGTTTCGTCATCTTTTATATAGATGTCTCTAATCTCTAATCGAATGATCTAATCTCTTTTTACACGCAAGTTTAAAGATAGAACTATTTTTCCGGAAGATTTGAAAATGCTCATTTCATTAGAAGTAATAAAAAACGTACATTGAACTTATCCGGTTTATTTTTATTAATTCCTTCTACGAAACCTTAAGATATTTTTACACATTTGTCAATACACTCTATTACGCCCACTCTACAATGTTGAACTTTATATTACTTGGATAAAATTGCTAATTTTATTAGAGTCCGCAGTACATTATTCTTCTTAAAAAGGATTGTGTTGCCGTATTAAGATCCTACTCGCATCTAAAATATACTATTCGAAATCTGCCGGTTATTGCCTGCAGCGACTGCTCGATGCAGGATACAGTTACTTCAACGTAACGCGAACTTTCCGTGAATAAATTGACATAAATTTTACTCGAGGAATGCAAGTACATTATTTATAATTTGCAGACGTATAGGAGATACGTCCCGATCGCCGATAATGATAATGACATGTGGCAATACAGTAAATTCACGCGACCGAGTAAATATCTTTTCCGGAATGCTCAGATTTCAACGTTCTAAAGACGTTTTACCAGTGTTGACACATAGCTTAATCCCTGTTTGTAATTATTTTCATGCTGTATAAACACGTATGTACTTACGTATAGTGAAAATGATAGATCGGAACTCATGCTTTCATTCATTTATGGAATTTCAAACACGCTACGGCAATGAGGCAAGCTAAAACCGAGCCATTATTAAAGATAAATAACCAGTGCTATTCCGGTATCATATAGCTTATTAATGCGTCCACTATTTACGGCACTTTAATGTTAAAACTAATCTCGAAATAAATTATACGAGGAAACTTGAAATAGAACAGGTTTATTTTACGTTAAACGACTTACAAGCATACATATGTATTTGGAACATCAAAAAATAAGAGATCCTTATATTTTTACTTGAAAAGGGATTCCTTGAAAACACATTTTGAAACTCGGATTCTAAAAAAAATGATTAACAAATGTCAAAGTTGTCAAAGTCACATCGTAAACCGAAAGGATCCAGGTGTCTCTGTCAATAATGTTACAGTTGACAATATCCACTACCATGACATACAGTCAAACTTCTGTTGAAAGTTGGTAGAACTGCAAATGTGAGCTGCAGTGAGAAAGATTGAAATGATAGCTCTAACTGTGTAAGTCGTGTGTGTAAATGTGTTCTCCTGGCTTTGTTACAATATTACATAGTCGTAAATAATGTTCCACTGTTAATTACCAATAGTGTATACATACTGTAGATCATCCTGTATGTGTGACACAAAACAGTAAGTGTCACAATTGTCTAAAAGTACCGATCAACCGGGAATCCTTCATACTCTACGAAATGTTATGCTATTTGTGAAGCTACTTACACTTACAATTTGATAGCTGTCAGCAATACTTTATTAGTCATGTGTCAAAATAAAACCAAAAAATCACAAAGTCACAGCTAAAATTTTGAGTGTATTTACAATTTGAAATATATCAGAAATACTAAGAAGCTAGTATTTGCAAATAATAAAATAACGGTTTTTATAATTTGACAGCTGTCAGAGGTCATATGTCAAAATAGAATTTTTTTACAATGTAATAGCTGTCGGATAGATTTTGACGGCTACAATAGTAAAATTTGAAAAGAAAATACTCTACTCATAATTTGACAGCTATTAGAAATATTTTGACAGTTATAACCGTGATAATATAACTGTTTTTACAGTTTTAAGAACTATTTACAAGTTACAAGTGCAAAAATATAATAAAATAACGGTTTTTATAATTTGACAGCTATCAGATGTCATGTGTCAAACTCGAATTTTTTTGAGTTATATCGACAATGTAATAGCTGTCAGATAAATTTTAATGGCTACAATAGGAAAATTTGAAAAGAAAATAGGAGTACTATATTTATAATTTGACAGCTACTAGAAATACGATGGCAGTTATATCTGTTAAAACCGTAAAGATATAATTGTTTTTACAGTTTTAAGAACTATTTACAAGTTATAAGTGCTAAAAAATATGATAAAATAACGGTTTTTACAATTTGACAGCTGTCAGACATCATGTGGCAAAATAGATTTTTTTTTACAATGTGACATGTGTCAGATAAATTTTGACGGCTACAATCTTAAAATTTGAAAGTAAAGTGCTGTATTAATTTATAATTTGACAGCTATTAGAAATATTTTGACAGTTATATCTGTTAAAACCATGAAGATATAACTGTTTTTGCAGTTTTAAGAACTACTTAAAAGTTACAAGTGAATAAACAAAATAAAATAACGGTTTTTATAATTTGACAGCTATCAGATGTCATGTGTCAAACTATATTTTTTTACAAGGTTATAGCTGTCAGATAAATGTTGACGGCTACAATAGGAAAATTTGAAAAGAAAATACTCTATTTACAATTTGACAGTTACTAGAAATACATTGACAGTTATATCTGTTAAAACCGTAAAGATATAACTGTTTTTACAGTTTTAAGAGCTATTTACAAGTTACGATTAAAATAACGATTTTTATAATTTGACAGCTGTCAGACATCATGTGTCAAAGTAGAATTTTTTTTACAATGCAATAGCTGTCAGATAAATTTTGATGGTTACAATAGTAAAATTTGAAAAGAAAATACTCTACTCATAATTTGACAGCTACTAGAAAGACATTGGCTGTTATATCTGCTAAAAAATATAACTGCTTTTACAGTTTTACGCACTATTTACAAGTTATAAGTGCAAAAATATAATAAAATAACGGTTTTTACAATTTGACAGCTGTCAGACATCATGTCCCAAAGTAGATTTTTTTTACAATGTGACATGTGTCAGATGAATTTTGACGGCTACAATAACAAAATTTGAAAATAAAATACTCTATTTATAATTTGACAGCTATTAGAAATATTTTGACAGTTATATCTGTTAAAACCGTCAAGATATATCTGTTTTTACAGTTTTAAGAACGATTTACAAGTTACCAGTGCAACAATATAATAAAATAAAGATTTTTATAATTTGACAGCTATCAGATGTCATATGTCAAACTAGATTTTTTTACAATGTAATAGCTGTGGGATAAATGTTGACGGCTACAATAGGAAAATTTGAATAGAAACTAGTCTATTTACAATTTGACAGCTACTAGAAATACGTTGGCAGTTATAACTTAACAATTTGACAGCTGTCAAACGACACTAAAAATTCTGACTAATAACTGGGTTTGCAGTTTAAAGCTGTCAGATGTATTTTGACAGTCATAATTGCCAACCCTAAATAAATTTGTTTTCTTACAATTTGACATCTGTCAGTAATATTTTAATAGTGATGTAGTGGTGGTAGTAGAAAGAATAATATCCGACGTCGTTCTTGAGATATGGTCGAAAATGTGATTTCAAGAGACGTCGGACGTCGTTTTCACTCCCAATTTGTGAGCCTACTTCAGAAAAATTCAAAATTTACTAAAATATAAATTTTCCAAGCTAGATAGGTATAGGAAATACTAAAATACCTAAAATATGTATTAATAATACGTATTCGTGGTATATTAGAAACGATGACATACATGATTAGAATCGTTTCCGAGTTAATGACAGAGCGGCTCAATTTAAGAAAATATTTCAGTCGAAAATAACTATAATTAGCGGTTCAAAAGAATACTAGCGTACTATACACACGTTTTCCATATGTTACAAAACGCCGTTTACAAAAGCTCGTAGAAGTGAAGTCATTACGCCGAGAAACCAACCAGTATGAATTATGTTATATTGACAATTTTTATTTAAAAAATTTGACGACGTAGTACATAATTGAGATAATTAGAATACTTATTAGTATATGCGTGTGTGAAATCACAAGATAACAACATAATTTTTGATTCACAAGATTATAACAATTTCAATTCAATCTTCCCAGTAGTAATTAAAGCGGTGTAAAAAGTATTACTCTGGAAGTTGGTTATTTGTGTATTGCTAATCACATTATAATTTGTTTTTTTTTAATTCATACTTTTTTTTCTCTCTCCTCTACTTTACTTAATTCGTTTCACATTGTGTTATTTACTTAATACTCTATACATGTATATAATTTACATTTCAACGATTAAAAGAAGATAGAAAAGGTACAATTTGCTGCGTAATTCGCAGGAAGAGCACGATATTGTAATTCTTATTTGCATAAATAAATTTTTTATTTGATTTTTCAACCAACATTATTTGATGGGTAAATACTGGACAAACATCTTTCCATTTGATTGAACCGCACGACTTAATCTTTATACGATCTAACATGAATCTGTCAATCTGACATTGAACTCTACTTGATCGTTTACTAATTATTTAAACAAATACTACTGTTATACAATTTGACAGGTATTAGAAGCATTTTGACAGTTACATACAACCATCAATATCATGTAACAATGATTTGAAACTACTTGTGTCCAAACAGAACTCACGTTTGTTTGATATTGACAAAGAAGAGGTTAGTATTATGTATGCAAAATAGAATTGAAATCTGTCATTAATTGAAGTGGCATTTATAAACTGTCATTAATTTTAATTACTAAAAATCAATGCTGCCAAATGCGAAGCTCTATCCTTCTCGAATTATTTTTTAAATGATCTCATGGTATAATGATTGGATCTATTAAAACTGTGGAAAATACTGTTTCTATAATTTGACAGCTGTCAGATATGTTTTCATAATTACAATTGTTACTCATGAGAAAAGTACTGTTACTGTAAAACTTGATTTAAAATTGCCTGATGTATTTCGTAGCTGTAATTGTCAAATCTGTTTTTACAATTTGGCAGCTGTCACTAATGTTTGGATAGTCAGGTGTCAAAAAACAGAAAAAATTGTTTTTTTTACAATTTTACAACTGGCAAATGTATTTTGCCAGCTACACTTACTAGATCTGAAAAATTTGTTTTACAATTTGACATTTGTCACTAATGTTTGAATAATCATGTGTCAAAAAATAGAAAACAATGTTTTTTTTTTTCACAACAATTTTACAACTAGCAAATGTACTTTGTCAGCTATTTACAACTGGCATCTGAAAAAAATATATGTTTTACAATTTGACAGCTGTCACTAATGTTTGAATAATCATGTGTCAAAAAATAGGAAAATTGTTTTTTTTACAATTTTACAACTAGTAAATGTACTTTGTCAGCCGCAATCGCGCACATGAAAAAAATCTGTTTTTACAATTTGACAGCTGTCATTAATCATTTTAATAATCATGTGTAAAAATAGGAAAAATGGTTTTTATAATTTAGTAGCTGGAAAATATATTTTGACAGCTACAATGCTCAAATTTGAAAAGATAATCGTATATTTACAATTTGACAGCTTATTGATTATTATTGATAAAACGTAAAATGTAGATATTTTTACAGCGTGAATAAATATTTGTTACAAAATAATAGGATAAAATAATTATTTTGACAATTTTACAACTGTCAGAAATGTTCTTAATGATTACGACACTCAAAATTCTGAAAAATAACTGGATTTACAATTTTATAGTTTGCAGATCTAACTATTTGGTCTGTTACAATTGCGGACCTGAAAAAAAACAATTTGACAGCTGTCAGTAATTCTTTTAATAATCGAAAAATACATTTTGACAGCTACAATGCTCAAATTTGAAAAGATAATTTAGTGTATTTACAATTTGATAGCAATTGTTGAATAGTTACAAATGCAGAAATAGGATAAAATAAGTATTTTGACAATTTCACAACTGTCAGAAATGTTCTTGATGATTACGAAGACATTCAAAATTCTGAAAAATAACTGGATTTATAATTTTAAAGTTTGTTGATGTATGTACCTGTTTTGTCAGTTACAATCGCGGACCTGAAAAAAAATCTGTTTTTACAATTTGACAGCTGTCAGTAATGTTTTAATAGTTATTTTTCTTTTTACAGTGTCACAGTTATCAAATAAATGTTAACGGCTACAATGAACAAATTTGAAAAGAAAATACTACATTTTCAATTTGACAGCTATTAGGAATACTTTGACAGTTATATTGGTGTCAGACGTCACTCAAAATTCGAAACAATAACTAGTTTTACAATTTAATGTTGTCAGATGTAATCTGAAACAAATCGGTTTCTATAACTTAACAGCTGTTATTAATATTTTAATCATCATCTGTCATCTGTCAAAATAGTAAAAATTGTTTTGATAGGAACAGGAAACTTTTTTTTACGGCTGTTCGAAATATCTAAATAGTTAGAAGTACAAAATGAAGGGAAAGACGTGTTTTTATAATTTTACAACTGCAACTGTGTTTACAATTTGAAAGTTATTGAGAATAAACAGTTTGACAGTTACACCTGTTAAAATCGTTTCTACAGTATAACAACAAACTGTTAGAAGTCGTTTATATTCATAAAAGAACAAGAACATATAATACTAGCTATTTAATGTTTTTTTTAATTTAGCAGCTGTCAGAAGTGTTTTGAATTTGACAGTTTTCAGAACCATTTCAGCTGTTACATTTGCCGTAACACTAACAAAAAGAAATGGTTTTTCATGTGTTTTGATGACGTATTGCCTTCCTTTGTAATTTCACTTTAACTTCAATACATCATTTTGTCGAAGATATAAAAATAAACTTAAATTTTACTTTACCTCCTCTTTCTTATGACAGAATTCCTACAATTGAATCCAGTTTTATCTCCCACGTTGCCGATACTGGAGAGCAACGAAGGTTCTGATTTCTACGCAGGAATGAATATTGTAATTCTCAATTATCTTTACGGCATACATATAATAATAAAAATCAATGTCAGCTGCATTAATCCACTCCCTAATTTACTTTTAACTTTTATATCTTTCTGAAGAATGTGAAAGTCGATTCGATCTATGTAGAATGTCTACAACAACGTTTGTAAGTTTTGTAGCTTAGCCACATGGCATTCAGGTTATTTTTTTTAATATTAATTGAACCTGTATTAGAATATTAATCTTCCTCTCGAAAATGTGAGCGCTAAAAGCTATTCGAAAGTGCCGATTTGCATTAAAATTGAAATTATTCGGTCACTTCATACGCTCAGCGTAAGTAAATATATTTGCGCAAGCAATTATTACCTTCTTTATAAATTATTCAAGAATCCATCTCGTATGTTTAACGGTTAAAAAAAGACATAATATAAAAAATGAATGTGATAAAACAGGTAGCTTAGATTTATTTCCATTACATCCCAAATTTGCGATGTAATAAAGATTTTTTTAATCTTCGCTTAATGTAATACCGCTGATAATTAACAGAATGTTTCTTTTGCTGTAGCGGGTACGTGAGCAATAAAATTCACATAAAATACGTTTTTTAATGAAGTAAGAGTTATTTAAGGTATGTGAGAAGTAAATAGTATAAGATGATCGCAGCACTTACTGCCAATTTTTTTTAATAAAAAAATTACGGAGATACGCTATTGGAAAAAAGGGACGAGCACATCCTCTATAACCTGAACGCGTAAAGATACATGCATAATTTTAGCTGTGCATAAAGTATTCACCTAGACGAGGTGATGCAAATATATTCGAATCTTTCTATTACTGAGCGGTAAAAAATCGTATTTCGTGCGTAATGGAAGTCCGTTCGCGTTACCTGATCGAGTTTGAGCGAGGAATGGTTGCAGGTTTGCAAGGACGAACGTGCCTTCAGCCGCACCCTTTTCCGAAATTTAAAATTTTGAATGTTGTTCCATGTTGTTCTAGTTTTGTTAGAAGAAAAATATTGAAAAGTTGTCCAGAAAAATCGAAAAAACCGTTTTTCTGGTCAGCTCTCCCCCTCCCCCCTTTTCAAAATTCTTCGAACAATATAGAACAACCTGGAACAACTTTCAAAATTTCGAAATTCGAAAAAAAAAGGGGGGGGCTAACTTCACATCCGTGAAATTTTGTTTTTCTCATTTATTTCACGAAGTATACATGATAGGAAGCTAAAATCTTGGAAGAATATAGAACAAATCTAGAACAACTTGGAACAAATTTCAAAATTTTGAATTTCGAAAAAGCGGGGGCTAGCAAAGTTTAATTTTTATCGATTATTTTATAAACTACTAATGTGGGAAGGTTCAAATTTTGGAACAATTTTCAAAACAACTAGAACAACCTGAAACAACTGTCAAAATTTCGAATTTTGGAAAAGGCGGGCTGACAAGAAGAACGGTTTATTCGATTTTTCTAGACAATTTTTTAATATTTTTCTGCAAAATTCTGAAACAATTTAGAACAAACCTAGAGTAACCTGGAACAACTTTCAAAATTTTGAATTTCGAAAAAGCGGGAGCTTGCAAAATTTAATTTTTATTGATTATTTTATAAACTACTAATGTGGGAAGGTTCAAATTTTGGAACAATGTTCAAAACAACTAGAACAACCTGGAACAACTGTCAAAATTTCGAATTTTGAAAAAAGGAGGCTGACCAGAAAAACGGTTTTTTCGATTTTTCTAGACAATTTTTTAATATTTTTCTGCAAAATTCTGAAACAATTTAGAACAAACCTAGAACAACCTGGAACAACTTTCAAAATTTTGAATTTCGAAAAAGCGGGAGCTTGCAAAATTTAATTTTTATTGATTATTTTATAAACTACTAATGTGGGAAGGTTCAAATTTTGGAACAATGTTCAAAACAACTAGAACAACCTGGAACAACTGTCAAAATTTCGAATTTTGATAAAGGGTGGCCGACCAGAAAAACGGTTTTTTCGATTTTTCTGGACAATTTTTTAATATTTTTCTGCAAAATTCTGGAACAATTTAGAACAAACCTAGAACAAACTGGAACAACTTTCAAAATTTTGAATTTCGAAAAAGCGGGAGCTAGCAAATTTAATTTTTATTGATTATTTTATAAACTACTAATGTGGGAAGGTTCAAATTTTGGAACAATGTTCAAATCAACTAGAACAACCTGGAACAACTGTCAAAATTTCGAATTTTGAAAAAGGGGGGCCGACCAGAAAAACGGTTTTTCGATTTTTCAGGACAATTTTTTAATATTTTCTGCAAAATTCTGGAACAATTTAGAACAAACCTAGAACAACCTGGAACAACTTTCAAAATTTTGAATTTCGAAAAAGCGGGGAGTAGCAAAATTTAATTTTTATCGATTATTTTATAAACTACTAATGTGGGAAGGTTCAAATTTTGGAACAATGTTCAAATCAACTAGAACAACCTGGAACAACTGTCAAAATTTCGAATTTTGAAAAAGGGGAGCCGATCAGAAGAACGGTTTTTTCGATTTTTCTAGACAATTTCTTAATATTTTTCTGCAAAATTCTGGAACAATTTAGAACAAACCTAGAAGAAACTGGAACAACTTTCAAAATTTTGAATTTCGAAAAAGCAGGGGCTAGCAAAATTTAATTTTTATTGATTATTTTATAAACTACTAATGTGGGAAGGTTCAAATTTTGGAACAATGTTCAAAACAACTAGAACAACCTGGAACAACTGTCAAAATTTCGAATTTTGAAAAAGGGGGGCCGACCAGAAAAACGGATTTTTCGATTTTTCTGGACAATTTTTAAATATTTTTCTGCAAGATTCTGGAACAATTTAGAACAAACCTAGAACAACCTGGAACAACTTTCAAAATTTTGAATTTCGAAAAAGCAGGGGCTAGCAAAATTTAATTTTTATCGATTATTTTATAAACTACTAATGTAGGAAGGTTAAAATTTTGGAAAAATTTTCAAAACAACTAGAACAACCTGGAGCAACTGTCAAAATTTCGAATTTTGAAAAAAGGAGGCTGACCAGAAAAACGGTTTTTTTGATTTTTCTAGACAATTTTTTAATATTTTTCTGCAAAATTCTGAAACAATTTAGAACAAACCTAGAACAACCTGGAACAACTTTCAAAATTTTGAATTTCGAAAAAGCAGGGGCTAGCAAAATTTAATTTTTATCGATTATTTTATAAACTACTAATGTAGGAAGGTTAAAAGTTTGGAAAAATTTTCAAAACAACTAGAACAACCTGGAGCAACTGTCAAAATTTCGAATTTTGAAAAAAGGAGGCTGACCAGAAAAACGGTTTTTTCGATTTTTCTAGACAATTTTTTAATATTTTTCTGCAAAATTCTGAAACAATTTAGAACAAACCTAGAACAACCTGGAACAACTTTCAAAATTTTGAATTTCGAAAAAGCAGGGGCTAGCAAAATTTAATTTTTATCGATTATTTTATAAACTACTAATGTAGGAAGGTTAAAATTTTGGAAAAATTTTCAAAACAACTAGAACAACCTGGAGCAACTGTCAAAATTTCGAATTTTGAAAAAAGTATTGACAGAAAAACGGTTTTTTCGATTTTTCTAGACAATTTTTTAATATTTTTCTGCAAAATTCTGAAACAATTTAGAACAAACCTAGAACAACCTGGAACAACTTTCAAAATTTTGAATTTCGAAAAAGCAGGGGCTAGCAAAATTTAATTTTTATCGATTATTTTATAAACTACTAATGTAGGAAGGTTAAAATTTTGGAAAAATTTTCAAAACAACTAGAACAACCTGGAGCAACTGTCAAAATTTCGAATTTTGAAAAAAGGAGGCTGACCAGAAAAACGGTTTTTTCGATTTTTCTAGACAATTTTTTAATATTTTTCTGCAAAATTCTGAAACAATTTAGAACAAACCTAGAACAACCTGGAACAACTTTCAAAATTTTGAATTTCGAAAAAGCAGGGGCTAGCAAAATTTAATTTTTATCGATTATTTTATAAACTACTAATGTAGGAAGGTTAAAATTTTGGAAAAATTTTCAAAACAACTAGAACAACCTGGAACAACTGTCAAAATTTCGAATTTTGAAAAAAGGAGGCTGACCAGAAAAACGGTTTTTTCGATTTTTCTAGACAATTTTTTAATATTTTTCTGCAAAATTCTGAAACAATTTAGAACAAACCTAGAACAACCTGGAACAACTTTCAAAATTTTGAATTTCGAAAAAGCGGGAGCTTGCAAAATTTAATTTTTATTGATTATTTTATAAACTACTAATGTGGGAAGGTTCAAATTTTGGAACAATGTTCAAAACAACTAGAACAACCTGGAACAACTGTCAAAATTTCGAATTTTGGAAAAGGGGGGCCGACAAGAAGAACGGTTTTTTCGATTTTTCTAGACAATTTTTTAATATTTTTCTGCAAAATTCTGTAACAATTTAGAACAAACCTAGAACAACCTGGAACAACTTTCAAAATTTTGAATTTCGAAAAAGCGGGAGCTAGCAAAATTTAATTTTTATTGATTATTTTATAAACTACCAATGTGGGAAGGTTCAAATTTTGGAACAATGTTCAAAACAACTAGAACAACCTGGAACAAATGTTAAAATTTCGAATTTTGAAAAAAGGGGGCCGACCAGAAAAACGGATTTTTCGATTTTTCTGGACAATTTTTTAATATTTTTCTGCAAAATTCTGGAACAATTTAGAACAAACCTAGAACAAACTGGAACAACTTTCAAAATTTTTAATTTCGAAAAAGCAGGGGCTAGCAAAATTTAATTTTTATTGATTATTTTATAAACTACTAATGTAGGAAGGTTAAAATTTTGGAAAAATTTTCAAAACAACTAGAACAACCTGGAACAACTGTCAAAATTTCGAATTTTGAAAAAAGGAGGCCGACCAGAAAAACGGTTTTTTCGATTTTTCTGGACAATTTTTTAATATTTTTCTGCAAAATTCTGGAACAATTTAGAACAAACCTAGAACAAACTGGAACAACTTTCAAAATTTTGAATTTCGAAAAAGCAGGGGCTAGCAAAATTTAATTTTTATCGATTATTTTATAAACTACTAATGTAGGAAGGTTAAAAGTTTGGAAAAATTTTCAAAACAACTAGAACAACCTGGAACAACTGTTAAAATTTCGAATTTAAAAAAAAAAGGAGGCTGACCAGAAAAACGGTTTTTTCGATTTTTCTAGACAATTTTTTAATATTTTTCTGCAAAATTCTGGAACAACCTGGAACAACTTTTATAATTTTGAATTTCGAAAAAGCGGGGGCTAGCAAAATTTAATTTTTATCGATTATTTTATAAACAACTAATGTGGGAAGGTTCAAATTTTGGAAACATTTTCAAAACAACTCGAACAACCTGGAACAACTGTTAAAATTTCGAATTTTGAAAAAAAGGGGGCTGACCAGGAAAACGGTTTTTTCGATTTTTGTGGACAATTTTTAAATATTTTTCTGTAAAATTCTGGAACAATTTAGAACAAACCTAGAACAACCTAGAACAATTTTCAAAATTTTGAATTTCGGAAAAGGAGGGAGAAGGGGTTAACTTCACGCAGGCTCGAGTATGTCCCTAAAGCAACTTGGATCTGCTTGGCTAGCAGGAAGGGAAGGCGAACTCACTACGCGAACTGTACAGCCGTACACGACGTCAACGAGTCGAGGTAAGACATCGGTGAGTTGTCGAATGGAGGCACATTTTGTTTTCCGATGAATCGAGATTCGATTTGAGCGAGACCTTTGTGGAAGAGCCCCACATACGAATGCTTCCATGCGAACATGGCTAACATTGAGGAGCTATGGAGGCGAGTTGAAACAGCATGGTTGGCCATCCCTCCCATTACCACACAAGGACTTGTTGACTGACGCACTATACCACTTTTAAGTTCATGCTAAATCAATAAGTGCCATAACAAAATAAATACTATGGCGATGGCTGATGTCTTAACTTCAATGAAGCAAATATGAAATTCTGGTTGTTGGTCCAATTTGCTCCGAACATTGTTTCAGAAAATCACATTTTTAGCTTCCATAGTACCGCAGATATCTTGGAAAAATCAAATTTCGACAGCCCATCATTTTTGAAATACCGAAATTTTGATCGTTCAAGATAATCATGATTCTATCCATCAGAATACCGAAGATATCTCGAGAAAACATTTTTTTTTGGGTTTTTCTGAATATTGTTACGAAAAATTACGTTTCTAACCTTTATAGTACCGGCGTGGTTGGCGTTTTTGAAAACTCTTCAGGTTTTACAAGATAGAAGTAACAGTCTCCGGACAATTAACGAAGAATTTCCATTCTTGAAAATCACACAAAACACAACTTTCTTAACTACATAAGTGACAGTTCAGTGACATTTCATTTGTCTTCCCTGTCGGACTGCAACCTAATTTATTAGAATTCTCTACTTCTCTCTGGAATGTGTGACGTCGTATCCTATGTAGTTAACAGCGCCTAATCTTAGTGAAAACAGATAAATCTATTATTTTGAAAATATCACGTGAAAAAGCTGTCTATTTTTATATAAATGTTGAAACACAAGTAGTCATATTAATGAAGCAATTTATTCAATTAAACTGGCATTAATACCTTTTACACGGAGGAGAAGAGTAGTATATTTTAGAAGTGGAAATTCAATCACGGCCAACATTATAAAAACAATAAAACTATAGAATTTAAACAGAGATACGCTTGATATTCCAAAACGAAAGAGGCGCAATCAACCTAGCGTGACAGTTTTAATTAATATCATCGCCGGATATGATACAAAATCATTTCAGTTTTACAGAATTTCAAACCTGCTTATTTAACGGCTATCCGTTACATTTATATGCATATTCACAATAGCTCCTTTCGTGATTCTCTCTTAAGCAAATTGGACTTACTTCACTTATTCCTTTTTGTACGTTTCCACTCCACCTCCTACTTAAAGATTCCAAACACTTCAGCACACAAACAACAAAGACGACCGTGTAAAATCGATCGATTAAACTTAACACTTTTCAGAGGGATGCTTCGATAGTTCCCTTCTAATAATTTCGAACTTACAGCACCTTTAAAATAATCCTTATAAATCGATTATTATGATTGTTTAAAAAATTAAAACGATTTTACGTACAGATCGCTATAACACTGGAAACAAAACGTACATACGTCGTGAAAGAACAAATGCCGAACCAGTACTGACCGCATGTTCACCTGTCATGGCGGCAAACACCTGCTGCTCTTCTACCTGAGTAGAGAACAGAACATATCATGAGTTAGCGCAAAATTGTTTAAGCCGGTAGCCCCGATGTTCCATTCGTATTGAAGCGTTTCTGTCGGTCGCAGGGGGGTAGAAGAGTGCCGCAGAAGTACTAGAATACATGGTAGTACGCCACTGATGAAACACGGTTATTACAGCATGTAAAGGTATTAGATTGTGGGTTAAGTGCGATTGCTCGGGGAAAAAGAAAGAGGTTTACTGGTTTCCATTGCCATTTTGAGATTGTACATAGATATGCGGCGTTTTTATTTCTGCGTGTTTGGCATTTCTGTTGGGAAATTACAGAAATTTATGAAGGTCTCAAGTCGTTATACTATCTAGTTATTGAATTAGTTTTTATAAAATAAAGTCTGTATTAACTCTGTAGTTCATGAAATTGTATTTCAACATTTCTGATCGTCTATGACATTGAACCTTCGAAAACAACTGATGAAGAACCTGACAGTTATCTAACAGTTAAGTTAGATTTCTTGCCAGTAGAATTTATGTGACTCGGTTTCCCGAAAGGCGACGTCCAGAACTGATCAGTTTTGCCTGACTTCTTGAGCGCTTTGCTAAAATAGAAAGCTACAAAAAAAGATAGAAAGAACAAAGACGGCAACAAATGAGGAAAATGAGTTGACACTTTTGTTGATAGTTGACAGACAACAACGTTTCATAACAGTATTATTCTGTCGAAAATCCAAGAATAATAATAATAATAATAATAGCTTTTTATTGACGACATTTCATTACATTATAGTAATACAATAACACGTGTAACAGTTAAACATTAATTAATATGCCGTCAAATGGATCCGAGATCAGCTCCATGGATGGCCAGGAGCTGCTTTTATTCTCGGGCTCAAAAAAAAGAACTAAAAATTAATTAATTTAGAAACTAAAACTAAAAGAAAACCTAACCTAAATTCGTGTCTGGTTTTTTTTTAATATGTGCAGCAAATGTATGTAGAAATAGAAGAAAAGAAAAGAAGAAAAGAAAAGGAGAGCGAAAAAGAGGCAGAAGAAAAGAGAGCAAAGACAAGGCAAGTATATACAGGGTCCTGCAATAGTGCGTCAGACTTTCATAGCTCCTTAACGAATTAAATTAAGAATTTCATTCATTGCCAACTTATACTATATTATAGGGTGTACCTTAAGAAAATATTTTCAGTAATGGTGAACTTCCGGTTGTACCGAGTAGATACAACTTTGTTATTTTAAATGGAACACCCTAATGATTATTGCAAATTTGGATTCCCTTAAATTTAAATGGCACTTTGTTACATACATTAGGTATAAGTCGCATCGTTTTTGAATTACATGACGTTTTTCAAAAAAATAACTGTAGCAGCGTATTCGAAATTTGAAAATATCTCCGAAACTGTTGTTAGACAGATGAGGTTTTCAGTTTTCGTTTAAGCATGAAGGAAAACTCGTGTTTTATTAGAAAATTGTTGCGTTTAAATTACATGATTATTAAATTAGGGTTCTTTAATTTTCAACTCTAAAATTAAATCTTGATTTTTTTATAAATAGAACGGTATAGTTATTTTTACATAAATGGGATGTAAAATTTAATTTTATTTCAATTTTATACAGGTATTAATCTATCTGTCACGGTTTTCGAGATATTTCCAGTTTTTTGGATTTTAACGACAGATGCGTTTACGAAGAAACAAAGGCAAGTTTAGAAAAACAAGCATGTTGTTTATTGATACAAATTTTGACATTTCCTGCCTGAAATAAGTGTGTGCTTAAACAGGTAATATTTTATTAAAAAGAAATGAAGTATTCAAGAGAAGAACTCATTGATATGATTTTTGTGTTTTTGTTAGAAAATCTGTTTTCTTGTTAGTAAATTTATGAAACTCGGTTTCCTGAAAGGCGACATCCAGAAGCGATCAGTTTTAAGACTTCTTGAGCGCTTTGTTGAAACAGAAAATATTAACTACAAAAAAAAGAGAAAGAACAAAGACAGCAGCAAATAACGAAAATGAGTTGGCAGTTTTATTGACAGTAACTGAAAATCCAAATACTAGTCAAGCAAATGTGGGGCAAGAAATAAGTGAGAGGTCCGTCCAAAGAATTCAAAGAAACATCATTTTCATGCGTACCACATTCAATTGCACTTGGCTATGTGTGAAAATGACTTTCAGAGGAGAGCAGAGTTTTGTACGTGGGATAATTGCAAGAAAATTATTTTTCATATGAACGTACTTTTTTCTGACGAAGCAACTTTTCACAATAGTGGATGCGTCAACAGACAATTCTCAATTAGTATTTTGTCGAAAATCCAAGAATAGTTAGGCAAATAGATCGCCAACAACGCTGGTCAATAAACGTTTGGGGAGGAATTATTGTTAGAGAACATGTGGTGGGCCCACATTTTTTTAAAGGTCACCTTAACAGTCAAATATATTTTGAATTTTTAATAAATGAGTTACCAAGATGAATCCAAAATTTACCTATAAACATCCACAAAATAAGTCAGAGTTCTGTTAAATAATCAATATGAAAACAGATGGATTGGAAGAGGGGGATCACCTGGCCTCAAGGTCGCCCGACCTGACAAAAATAGATTTTTTTTATGGGGGTATGTAAAAGAATTGGTTTATATTGGAACCTCAACCACTGAACAAAACATACGACAAAGAATTGTCGGCGCGTTTGCATCAATCACACGCAGAATTGGTAAATGCCTTCAACAAAATGGAATACAGTTCGAACATCTATAAAAAGAAGACATTTGTTTTATAATGTTAATTCGAAAATATACTTTCCAATCCTATTTTAACATCGAAGATGTCGCTTACTTATTTTCTTTTAATTTTTTTGTTTGTTTGTTGTGTTCTGTTGGTCACTTTTGTAATTTGTATCAATAAACAACATGCTTGTTTTTCCATGGCCGCCTTTGTTTCTTCATAATACGCATCTGTCGTGAAAATCCAAAAAAACTGGAAATATCTCGAAAACCGTGACAGACAGATTACAAATACCTGTATAAAATTGAAATAAAATTAAATTTTACATCCATTTATGTAAAAATAACTATACCGTTCTATTTAAAAAAAAAGATCTCCATGATTTTAGAGTTCGAAAATTACAGATCCCTATTTAATAATCATTTAATTTAAACGCAACAATTTTCTAATAAAACACGTGTACTCCTTCACTTAAGCGAAAACTGAAAACCTCATCTGTCTAACTTTCACAGTTTCGGAGATATTTTCCAATTTGAATACGTTATAGTTATTTTTTTTTGAAAAACGTCATCTAATTCAAAAAGATGAGACTTATACAATGTGATGGAACTGGTGCCATTTAAATTTAACTAGGTCCAAAAGTGCAATAATATATAGGGTGTTCCATTTAAAATATCAAAGTTGGTATCTAAATAACAACCGGAAGTTCACCATTACTGAAAATATTTTTTAAAGTAGACCCAATAATATAGTATAAGTCGGCGATGAATGAAATTCATAATTTAATTCGTTAACCCCATTTAAGCCTGACGGAAATATTGCAGAACCCTGTATAGTCCATAGTCCATGCCGAACTAGCTACACAGCGAAAGAAACAGAAGTTATATCCCACGTGCTCGCGATCATAACGGGCCCGACGGTGAGTGGTACAGCCTCCTGAGTTGGCGAATAAATGAAGGCAAATTCAAACCCTTTAATGTAGTTGGAATAGCATTATATAATCTGACAACGTTATAAGAAAAAGATCTCTTAAAAAGCTCAAGGTGATGGACTGGTGGCGTTAAAAGACCCTTGGTCCTGATGTTCAAAGTACGAACATCGGATCGAAATACCAGCTTTCGGTGTAAATAACTAGGCTTCCTGAAGAAGATTATTTTAAAGCAGAAAAGGGTAGAGAGAAATTCAGCCCTACGCTCCATATTTTGCCATTTAGCCCATTCAAGTGTATGGGAAATATGTTCGTTATCGGCGAATCCCATATATAAATCTTAACAGGCATTTTGCCATTCCCATAGCCTATCAGTACTGTCTAAACAGGGATAGTATACGTTAATACAATAGTTAAACCGAGATAATACTAATGATTGACATAAAAGCTTTCTAAGATCACGATTCAGGCACTCTTTGCTGCCATATAAAATTTTTAGTTTGGCAGAGCTGACAAGGTGCGAGATGTGCTGCTTAAATCGGAGCTATGTATCAAGGGTGAGCCCTAGAGATCGCACACTGTCGGAAATGGGCAGAACATCAGCGTTAATACGTATTTTAATATTAGGGAGCACTCTAGATCTGGCAAGAGCCCGATCAAATACCATCACAGAAGACTTTCTGCTATTTATGAAGAGAGAATGTCGGGAAGACTCTTCAACTATAGTCTGTAAATCTGTATTTATATTTTTCACGGCGGTGTCCACAATGTCGTGACCAAATGAGTAGTAGGTACAACTGTGTGTCGTCTGCATACATGTGGTAGGAGCAGTGACTGAGGCATCTAATTAAGTTGGATGTGTAAATACAGTACAGTAAGGGCCCCAATACGCTACCCTGTGGAACGCCTGAAACTACGGGTCTACAAATGGAAATATCACCCCTGAGATGTACCTCCTGGCTCCGATTCAAAATGTACGACCGGAAAAAGTCAACTGCTTCCTGACTGAAGCCAACGAAATGGAGAATGGATAGAAGAAGGCTATGATTTATGGTATCGAACGCCTTACTATAGTCTAGTAGGAGCAGTACCGTGATCTCGTCATTGTCGATCGTCCTGAATATATCATCGGTCACGTGCGCCATAGCCGAGGCGCATCCGTATCCTGGCCGAAAACCCGATTGTCCAACTGGTAAAACGTCGTTGGTTTCTAAGAATGCCCGAACCTGCCTGGCGACAACCTTCTCAAGAACCTTGGATAAAGTTGGCAAGATTGAAATAGGACGCAAGTCGTTTAGAGAAGTAGGACGATTATTTTTAGCTAATGGTAGGATGATACTAGTTTTCCAGCAGCTTGGGTAAAAGTTTTCTAGTAGACAGCTGTTGATAATGTGTGTGATTGTGGGCAGAATGAACGGGCAACATAGAAGAAGCATTTTAAGTTAGATGCCATCAGACCCCACGGATAGAGACTTGATCGAAGACAGCAGCGCCATAAAGTCATTGGCTTCAACCAATGTGAAAGTAAATCGAGCATTGACAGATATTTCAGTCATATAATAGTTCATTAGATCCGAGTTGACTGGAAGTTGAGACATGGCAGCAATAAAGTGGTTATTAATGATGATGATCACGAATGATGGCTTTCCTCTTGGAAGCTGAGATATTCAGTGTTTTTAGAGTGCTCCAAAGATTTCTAGAGCTTGAATTCCGGAGGTTGAATTGCAAGTAAGCACGTTTCTCGCGACGAATTGCAGCCGTGGTATAATTGCGTAATTGCTTATAATAATCAAAGGCAGTTGGCGTCTTCTTCCGCTTAGCATCTCTAAGTGCTTGATCTCTAAGAAACATCATCTGCCTTATATTGTTAGTGAGCCACGGAGCCCTAGGTTTCCGAAAGCAAGCCGTTTTATAAGGGGCATGTATATCGAAAAGCTCCCACACAAACTTATTGAAAATGTAGAGTTTTTGGTTTATATCGTTAACAGTGTGAATATTGTGCCAAGAGAGTGCCCTTAAATCATTATCGAAATCGCCGAAGTGAAAATTACGAAAATTTCCGAACGTTCTGTAACACGGTTCATCCAGCGGTGCAGACAGGTCAAGTTGTACAAATATTAGGTCGTGCTTAGACAAAGCAAGATCATGTTTAACGCCGCTAGCGCAAATGGATGTGGATGAAAAAATCAAAATAAAATCTATTAGAGACAACGACGTTTTAGTCGCGTGAGTGGGCTCGTTTATAATCTGCTTAATTCCCAACGAGTCGCACATATTGGAGAAGCACAGACTGTAGCTATCATCATGGTGTAACAAGTTGATATTAAAGTCGCCCAAGATTACTAATTCCTGTGCATCAAGAATTAGGTCCCCTAATAGGTTTTCAAAAGAATCTAAAAATGCCGGGAGACTAGACGAGGGGGCCTGTATACTACACCAATTGTAAGGGCTATCCTATTAACCGTAACTCTCACCCACAGATGTTCAAAGTTGTCATCACGTGGTAGATCCAGTACTACAAATGAAAACATATCCCTAATATACAATGCAACACCGCCACCCCGCCTACCATTCTCCCTATCGCAGCGTAGCACTGCATACCCATCCAAAGATACCTCGCCATCAGCCATTTCAGCCCTGAGCCACGTCTCAGTCACAGCAATCACATCATAAGCATTATCCAGGAAGTAGTCTCTGAACACGTCAAGTCCCGAAACGACCGAGCACGCGTGGATATGAGATAAAGAAAACATTATCGTTACGTAGAAGAAGGTAGCATAGATCAACTAGCAGCCGCAGTTTACACAGAAAGTTTCACCTATTACTCACCAAAGTTGAGCAGATTGCAAAGCAACTGGTTCGGCAGTAATGAAAAAAGAAATGAAAAATAGCTAAGGAGAGAGATTGAAATAAATCAATCAAACCAAATCAATAGATTAGCTAGCAAAGCGTAATTACAAAGAAAATTTATCAACCATTCTTATGGAGCTCGCAGTTGTAAAAGAAAAAAAAAGCTATCTATTAATAACTACAACTAATATTAAATTAAATTAAATCAAACCAAATTAAATTGAATCAAATCGAATCTAATTCAGCAAGCCGCAATTACAAAGAGAGTTGCCCAGCTATTATTATAAAGCACGCAGTAATGAGAAAATAAAAGGTATTAATTAATAATTACGACAAATATTAAATTATAATAATAAATATTATTACAAAGAAAATTTCTCTACTATTGTTATAAAGCACACAAGAAATAAAAGATATTTATTAATAACTACGACTACTATTAAATTAAATTAAATTAAGCCAAATTAAATGGTATCAAATTAAGTCAAACCAAACTAAATCCAATCAGAACAAATAAATATATTGGATAGCAATCCGTAATTACAAGAAAGTTTTGCGACTATTATTATAGACCACGCAGTAGTGAGAAACAAAGCTACTTATTAATAACCACGACCAGTACTAATGTAAAATTATCAAGTTGTAATGTACTTAGAAGAGAGAAGGAATTTCTGGAAATTTATTAAATTTGGCAAATAGATCGTCGACAGAGCTGGTTAATAAATATTTGGGGAGGAATTGTTGGAGAATATGTGGTTCTGCCAAAAATTTTTAATGATTACAGCAAGATGGAGCCTCGAACCATTGTTCACAACAAATAAGAGCCCTATTAATTAATGACCATGAGAATCGCTGGATTGGAAGAGGAGAGCCAGTTCTTTGTCCTGCGAGGTCGCCCAATCGTAACAAGAATATGCCACAAAGAATTGTCGACACATTTCACTCTATTACACTAAAAATGTGGAAAGGGCTTTTCAATGGAGAATTGGTTAAATGCCTTGAACAAGATGGAAGACTTTAACATTAAAGAGTGCAGTAGGTGGTGCAATTAATGAGTGGATTATACAACATCAACTAAATTGGATCTATGTAGCTGGACGACCGTCCAAGGATTAACTGCTGACTTACTTGCATTAAACATGACTCAGCTTAGAACAGTAACATGTCTATTAACAGGACATGGCTGTCTAAGAGGTTACTTGCTCAAGATGGGGATCCCCTATGCGGACTCTGTAATGAGGAGGATGAAACAACCTCTCATACTATCTTCGCAAAGTGCGTTTGATCTACCAGTGGAGAAAGATTTACCAAATAGGCTTCTAAACCTGATCGAGGGAACTAACCTGTTTTAGTAAAATGGAATCAAGATAGGAATAATATAATAGGCCCAGTGGACTGCAGTGTTAGGGTTCATTAAAGACTGCCCTGCCTTGATAGCAATCAATCAATTAATCAAACTTTAAAGATGCGGCTTATTTAAGTTTTTTTTGTGTTTATTTGTTTTCAGTGGTCCTACTGTGTAGTACTTGAGGCCACTTTCTAAGTATGCCAGTAATATTACTGCCACTTCCAAGCCTGGTGGAACGCGAAGGGAAGGTGATGATCCATACTTCCACATTTACAATACCTTCTATTATAATTAGCGTTGAGATTTGCCTCACCATCATACTTTTGACAGTTTTGTGTCTGTAATTTCAGTTCTTCATGTAATAATCTAGATTTTGCAAAGTTCGATGGTGGTGGTGGTCCGTAGTCAATTGTTTTTACAGATGTCACGATTGTGCCATATTTCGAAAGTAACGTTAAAAAGAAATTTCATCTAAAACAGTTTCCTGTTCTTTCAGTTCTCAAATGACTGTGCTAAACATAACGGAATTATCTTCTAATTTTTCTGACTTTAGATTTATAAGCCTAGTCCTCTGTTGACAAAGGACTAGGAAGGAGCTTTGTGAAGGAGCTCGACTTGGCAAATACAGCTTTTACAGCTTCTATTTGACACTTAGCTGGCTTACAGTCTTTGACAAGGTCCAAATGTTTATCAGGCAGTCCCTGAACTACAGGGTGTCCGGGAAAATGTGGGAAATCTCTTGCATACAGATACAACATGAACAAATGAGATGTTGTTGATGAAGTTCCAATAATTTTTTTTCCTACAGCACCTTCTTACGGAGAGTCCCTGAAGGACGCAGCTGAAAATCGGTTTTTCTTGATTTTTTTTAAACTACTTAATATAATTTAATAAAAATTTAATGTGATGGACACTAGTAGGGATCTTTTAAAATATTTACCTTTTGTAGCGTAAAATTTTCCTACATGCCCTTTCCATGTAGGAAAATTTTTTATAGGATCTTATTTGTTCATGTTCTATCTGCATCCAAGAGATTTCCCACATTTTTTCCGGACACTCTGTATAATTGACTCCGCTTTTGTATCTTTTTTATGCCAATCCTTCTTTTCTGCTTCTATTGCTGTTGTACTCAATTCTATTCTCAAAATATCCTCGCATAATTCTCGTCTTAGAATTGTTTGAATCCTGAACCACCAAGTGTGCACCCGTGCATTCTAATGATGGAACAGCACTTATTTCTTCGACAAATGCGATCGTTTCTGAATCAAATCAATATCGAATTTTTCAAAAAGCTCTGAATAATATATGCCGGTGATCACCTCGTTGGCCTTCTTTGGTGCACGTTCACCTGAAGAAACCCACTGTCTTGGACTGTTCCTTGGTTTCTGGTGTGGTGTGATGCATCCATGCTTCGTCTACGGTAACAAAACGGCTCAAAAATTCGCCACCACCTGGCTATCGCAGCCTACCGCAACACCGTTGCGCCACCGGGCGGCTTCGACAGCACTAAAAAAAAACTATAATCTGATGTAGGTAATAGGAAAAATTATAATTTTAGTGTTTGAGACCACTTTCTAAGCCTGCCAGTAATATTACTATCACTTCCAAGCCTGGTGAAACGCGAGGGGAAGGTGGTGATCCATACTTCTACATCTACAGTACCCTCTATTATCATTAGCTTTGAAATTTGCCTCACCATAATACTTTTGACAGTTTTGTGTCTGTAATTTCAGTTCTTCATTTAATAATCTAGCTTTTGCAGAGTTTGGTGGTGGTGGTAGTCTAAGCTCGACTTGTCAAATTCAGCTTTTACAGCTTCTATTAGATGCTTAGCTGTCTTACAGTCTTTGACAAGGTCCAAATGTTTATCAGGCAGTCCCTGAACTATGATTGACTGCACTTTTGTATCTTTTTTATGCCAATCCTTTTTTTATGCTTCTATTGCTGTTGTACTCAATTCTATTCCCAAAGTATCCTCGCATAATTCTCTCTAATTGTTTGTATCCTGAATCATCAACTGTTGACATTGTTTGCCTCCAAAATTAGAACTAACACCCAGTGGCGGCTCGTGAATTATGAAAGATAGTGGGCACAAAAAAAACTTACCTATTTTTTGTACATAAAATCCATTCCCCTATTTTTCATGGTGGAAAAGACGTCTATGTCTATGTTAACAGATATTACAACCTAAGTTTAGTTAGTATTATATGTTTAGAAATTAACACGTTTGTTTATTTCAAATGTTTTTGTGCATTTTATTATGATCAGCACCTAATAGGTTGTATTTTGCAATCTTATAGCTTCTCAAATTGGATACCTCACAATAATTACAATTTATTTGGTAAATTGAAGACTAGTATTTGCAAGTGTGCAGAACTTTGACAGTTCTGCACACAAGCCATTTACTTGCTTCCCAATTGAGATAGAAACTACCTGAGGATTTTAATTATGCTGCATCTAAACTCTTTACTCCATATACATATGTACCTACAATTTTTCAAGCAAAATGTCATGATTGATGGTATCAAAAGCTCTAGACAACCATATAGTATTCCAGTTTATCTATAGGTCATATTGAATTATAGAAATTAGTAGATTTAATAGCTGTAGAAGACAATTTTCACCAAATTACTCATTGTTTATCGGTTTCTATTGGCACAGTAGGATCTAATTCCTATTCTTGCTTCATCCATTTCGACGATTTCGAAAAACGGAAAACTAAAACGCCGGTTAATAATACCATTGATCTATTTCGTCGCGCTTGAGTCATTCGAAAAAAAAACAACAATTCCGAACGACGAATACCGTTTTTATCCCCGCGTGAGACATACCGAGAGACTCACGCATACACACGTACGAAACTGTGTGTAACATGCATCTATCTACTTCTCTGTAATAAAGCAACTTTGATCTTTTGAAGCGGACAGGCGAAAAAAAAAGGAAAGACGCGATTCGAGGGAACGTCCGTTGGGTACGCTAATGCGCATTCTATGACAGTCCACTGACTTCTCCGCGTATAATAATTACCCGCTAACTATGCGCGAGTTTAAAATTAGACGTGATTGCTAGTTAGACGACCAAGCTGTGTGTATGTGCACATAATGCGTTGCATTCCTGTATAGAATGGATGCAAAATACACGATAGGTACTCTACCTTGCAAGATTGATGTCGCTTGTTGGATTTAATTTGAATAATTAACTAATACGACTTGATGATACACCTCGTCTCTTGAATCTACTTCAAGAACTGTGCAATTTTTTCTTATTCTGATAATAAGTACTGTCATGTTATGTCATTTCGATCATTTCCAACAAAATTCGTTAAGTCATATATTAAACACTGTAAATTTAGGATGAATTGATTTGTCAAAATTACACGTACACACAAGCTACTACTATTTAGAAAAGCTTAAAAAAAGGAGGTCAAGAAAAACAAGAAAAAAAGAAAAACGGTTTTGAAAAGTTGGTTGAAAAAATAGAAAAGTCAGGTGAAGGAAAAAAGTTATTTTTAAAAGAAGAAAATCAAAATTAGAGAGACAGGAGAAAGAGAAACGTTTTTGAGAATTGAAAGGAAAAAGATGTGGATGGATTTTGAAAAAATGACGGATGAAAGAATATAAAAAGGAAAAGATTTTGGATAAGATTGAAAAGTGAGAAAAGGAAAAGAAGAAAGAAAAGGTGAAATAAACGAAGAAGAAAAGATTCAAGGGAAGCAAAAGGAAAAGAAGTAGAAGCAGGAACAAGGTGTAATATATGTTTTCCTTTTTATTTTATTTGACTTTAATATTGAACATTAGAGCAGTACAATTCCTATAGAAAATTCGAGGCAGAGGCACATCAAATGTAGTTTAGTCTTTAGCATTTGATAAGAAGAAGAAAGTCAAAAGTAAACGAAAAGAAGATTGAAAATTAGAGAGACAGGAGAAAGAGAAAAGTTTTTGAGAATTGAAAGGAAAAAGATGTGGATGGATTTTGAAAAAATGACGGATGAAAGAATATAAAAAGGAAAAGATTTTGGATAAGATTGAAAAGTGAGAAAAGGAACAGAAGAAAGAAAATAAAACGAAGAAGAAAAGATTGAAAAGAAGAGAAAAGGAAAAGAAGTAGAAGCAGAAACAAGGTGTAATATATGTTTTCCTTTTTATTTTATTTGACTTTAATATTGAACACTGCAGTACAATTCCTATAGAAAATTCGAGGCAGAGGCACATCAAATGTTTTAGTCATTATGATAAGAAGAAGAAAGTCAAAAGTTTGAAAAAAAGATTGAAAATTAGAGAGACAGGAGAAAGAGAAACGTTTTGGAGAATTGAAAGGAAAAAGATGGATGGATTTTGAAAAAATGACGGATGAAAGAATATAAAAAGGAAAAGATTTTGGATAAGATTGAAACGTGAGAAAAGGAAAAGAAGAAAGAAAAGAGTAAACGATGAAGAAAAGATTCAAAGGAAGGAAAAGGAAAAGAAGTAGAAGCAGGAACAAGGTGTAATATATGTTTTCCTTTTTATTTTATTTGGCTTTAATGTTGAACACTGCAGTACAATTCCAATAGAAAATTCGAGACAGAGGCACATCAAATGTAGTTTAGTCTTTAGCATTTGATATTTCAGAAGGTCAAGAAGGCGCAGTTAGGTCTTGAACATCATGTTCTGAAAGTTGAAAATGCCTCAATCATACCCTAAGGATACGTGCATAGTGACGCGACGAAGCGAGCGATTAGCGACGAGACTAGAGTAGCAATTTAGGTACGTTCATTGTGACGCGACGAAGAGAGCCACAAGCGGCGATGCTAGAGTAGCGACGAAAACAAGAACCTACAGTCAAAACTTAGCGTTCATAGTGCTAGAGACACGATTCCAATATCTTGTTTAAGTCGCTACTCTAGTCTCGTCGCTTGTCGCTCTCTTCATCGCGTCACTATGAACATACCCTCAGGCGATTTCTGCAGACATACAAGATTAGAAAAATTAAAAGATGGCGTTAAAGAGCGCATCCGTTCACAAGAAGCAAACAAGTTGATCTCAATTTTTGGGGGAGGTGTGGCCTCGCTAAACCACTCTACAGGGTGCCCGGATTTCGTAGGGACAACATGGGTAACTTTTTTATTTTTTTTCTTCCAATTTTTTTATTTCTTTAAGTTATAGTTAACAACATAAATGTCTTCTATTAAAATAAAACAAAATTTTTAAAAAAATTTTAAAAAAAATAAATAAAAGTTAAAAATTATCGGAGGTTGTATAAACGACGTTAGTAGCATTCAAAAAATGTCTAAAACAATTTAGTAGTCCATATTTAAAAAAATTAAGTTGATGGTGATTACTCAAAAACGAAACGTCGGAATACAAAAATGTGGACAGCGTTGGATAGAGCGGAAAAAGTGTCAATGGGAATGTGCAATGTGTTTTGAAATTCGATCAAAAATAAAGTCAGGAAAAAATAAAACGATTTTCCGAAATTTCGGTTTTTCTCGGATATCTCCGGAACTATTCGGAATATTAAAACTTTCTAAATGGTATATTATTAGCCACGTAAATGCGCTACTTTTCCCTAATTTAATCGACCCCGTATCTCTTACCGTTTCCGAGATCCCCATGTTGTTCATTCTTATCTTACAAAATAAACGTATAAAAGGGTGCCCAGACCATGCGAGGACGGAAGATTACGACTTTATTATTACAGTTAGAGAAAAGTATTTTAGACAAAAGTTGTACGCACTTCTAAAACGCACATTCTAAAATTATTTTCGACTATACAGAGTGTTGTGTAAATGAGTGACGATACAAACTTGTGTTTTTTTTAATGGAACACCCCATATATTTTAGTATATTTTGATGGTACTCTTAAAAAGAAAGACATTGATATCAACATGTGCAGGTGTATCTCTTACCGCTGTCGTTTTATTTGCAATTTTGTGTCTCAACATGTCTAACTTTGTGGAGACACCGAGACGAAACCTGAAAGAATTTTTGAGATCTGTTTAGACAAGAACTTTTCCACTTTCGTCAGGTTTAATAGTTTAATAATCTATAATCATTTTATTTATTTTTAAATAACTGAAATTGCAGCAATAACAAACGCAAAATTAAATTTACGCTGTTTTTTGTTTAATAGAACACTCTGTATAGTTTTCTTTTAAAGTAAAGTATTAAAGTCGTAGTCATCTGTGAATTTATCTGTATTTTATATCTGTCATTAGCTACGTTGCATTTACAAAATAACGCTGATAATTGTATTTACTTTTTCGATGAATTTCACGAAAGAAGAAATGGTAAATATGATTTATGGTTGTCCGAAAAAGGAGATTAAAAATCGAAGGGTTACTAATGAGGAAAATGAATTAAATATTTTGCTATCGTTGAAAGAAAATCATCAAGTAAGTACACGAAAACAATTTAGTCCATATTTAAAAAAATTAAGTTGATGGTGATTACTCAGAAACGAAACGTCGGATTACAAAAATGTGGACAGCGTTGGATAGAGCGGAAAAAGTGGCAATGGGAATGTGCAATGTGTTTTGAAATTCGATCAAAAATAAAGTCTGGAAAAAATAAAACGATTTTTCGAAATTTCGGTTTTCCTCGGATATCTCCGGAACTACTCGGAATATTAAAACTTTCTAAATGGCATATTATTAGCCACGTAAATGCGCTATTTTTCTATAATTTAATCGACCCCGTTTCTCTTACTTGTTTTTAAAATGAGATCCCCATGTTGTTCATTCTTATCTTGGACACACTGTATACAGGGTGCCCGGATTTCGTAGGGACAACATGGGTAACTTTCTTATTTTAATATTCAGTAGTTCCGGAGATAGAGAATAAAAGGCTGGGTTAGGAATTTTCACAGACTGGTATAAAAATTATTTTTGGTGGTTTGAAAAAATCCGCAAAATCTTGACCGTTAAATTAGCAAAAATTTCAAAACAGTGTTAGATTGAAAAGCTCACAAAGGATCCATTTTCAAATTTTAATTGCCATGCTTCCTTTGTTTAATATTGAAGAAAAACTGAAATCTCTTAAATTCGTTTTCCTTAAAATTTTGAGGTTAGATGACATTACTAAAAATTTGCGCAAAAGAAATTTGTTTTATTAAGCGTCAATAAAAGTATCTAGATTACTAAAATATATGGGGTGTTCCATTAAAAAAAAACACAAGTTTGTATCGTCACTCATTTACACAACACTCTGTATAGTTGAAAATAATTTTAGAATGTGTATTTTACATGGTCCGGACACCCTGTATAGTCGAGATTTGCAAGCGTCGCGTTATTATTTATTTCCGAAATTGAAAGAGTTTTTATTGTAAAAATAAATTTTGTTTAATTTCACCTCTCTTCTTCGTAATTTCGCAAACTTTTTGAGCTGTTCTCGTAACACTAAAATGAGCAATGCATTTTTATATTGAACGCTCTAACTTCTTCTTCTTTAAATATTTCAATAAATACCGCGAGGATTACAAGAAAGGAGCTTCCGTTATATTACGCACAAACTATTTTAAACCACAATCCTATTTTTAAACCTCTATAAATAGTAGTTTGTTTGTGGGATATATACCGAAGCTATAAAACGCATGAAAACATTATTAATGTCTGCAAGCCGTTTTCGTAATATCGAGGTACAGTAATAGCATTGTGTGAGTCACGGTTTCCTAAAATATTACCACTTTATAGTAATAATAACAGTTGCACTTTCTAACAGGAAGTTCTATTCTTTAAATACGCACCTTAGACGTCCAAAATAAATTATCACATAATTACTAGTATGGGAGCCCCGATGTTGGCTATAATTTATCGTGCGTTTCATTTTTATCCGCCCAAAATTAATTAGATATACCCACTTTTACTTCTGGCAGTGTTTCTAGAAGATATAATGTAATTTGCTTGTAATAGTCCTCAATAACAGCTTTTATTAAAGGAGTTGCTTTCTACTGATTTATTATTAGTATTAGTAATAGTAGTAGTAAGATAATAAACACAGATTTATTTCGAAATTTATTTTTAGGAAGTCGCATCAATAAATACAAAATATTTTAATTAATACAAACACCAATACACCCATAACTACTCACACCATATATTTCACCATAATCCCTAAAATTATACGATCTTTTCCGGGAACTACTCCTCCTTTTCTCACTTCTAGGCAAGAACCTCTGATGACCCCCAACCACAGGATACTCCCCGTATCTATCTCGATCTCTTCGCTTCATCCTCAGAGCGTGGAACATATGCATAGGCTCGTACCTGGTGCAACCTTTATCGTCAGCATAATAGTAAGGTATCTTCCCGGTCAATACATCTCTGGTAGCTTCATGGGGGTACACCATCGTGACGCCCCTTCGCGAAATCAACACTGGTAAATGATGTTCGTCATCATCGTCTGAAACGCTGTTCACCACAGCGTTATCACCTTCGTTTGTAATCGGTGCTGGGTGATTTGGTGGTGGTGAAGGTGGTAATCTTGGAGGCGAAGCCGGTTTTGTCCGTATTTGGGCTTGATTTTGAGCGCATTGTGGGCAAGTAGCTGCTGCTTTTCCTTTGAGATAAACTGGACGGTATAAGGAATACATTTCTGGACTAGAATGAAATCGAATTATTAAAATTTTGGAATAAATTCAAAAGTTAATACAAAGGGAACTCATCTAACATGTACATTTCTTCACTTACCTGTTTATTTCTGTCCTAACATCAACTGCACAGGCGAAACGAAAATAAACGATGTGTTTTTTACAATTGGAGCGACGCAAAATTTCTAATTTGCATAGTCACGTGGCCTTATTTATCTGTCAAGATGTGGCGATTAGAGCGCACACTTGGCATACCGTGTAGGTTTCAAGTCGGATTGTTGGGCGGTCAATGCGATGTCATTGAAGATGGCACGATGCGCATATAAAATTGATGCTAATTACGGTTTCAATGTGACTTTATAGGATTTCTTGCTTTGACACGCAGAGACGCGGTGACATAGTCGTTTGGGAAGGGAAACTCGAATCAATCAGGGATATTATAACGGTGTGGACCTTGAAAGACTGCAAATACTAAAAGATTATTTTATTTGATAGTATATTGCTGAGTCATGTAAAATTGCACATACGAATCAATTAAAGCTCGTTTTACATTCGCCAATTAATGTGTGGTTCCTGTTCCACTGTGCAAAAAAGACGAAAACTTTGGCGATTTCTAAACCTGGCTTTATTTAGAAATGTCATAAATCTCAATGTGATTGGAGAGTGGCAGAAAATTGTCGCTATATACGGCAATGGTGTTTCTTCTTCTTAATTAACTCTTGATAAAAGGAAATTACTGTACAAAATATTATGATGTTGCGGAGATATCAAAACTTTAAAAATGTAAAAAAAAAAAACTGTACAAAAAATTATGTTCACTTGTCAATTTTGATACATTACAAAATATTGACAGGTAACGTTGAACCCGCACTTAAACAGTCACAATCGTTTGGGAAAGTCTATGACGGAAAATTTGTTTTTGCTTTCGACTGTACAGGGTGGGCAAATTTCGATGTTTTAATAGGGGATCTCGGTAACTATAAGAGGTATCAAAAAACGGACCACGCATCCTCGATCTGTTTTTTCGAGAAGAGGATGATGGTGAAAACCAAATTTGGCTATCGGCTTTCGGTTTCGAGTTATCCCTGAAAATTCGATTTTTCCCATTTTCGTTTTATCACAATATCTCGGCTATTTATGAAAATTGATAAAAATGACTTTTACGTTCTTCAGGCACTTATTTGATTAGAATGCAATAGCGTTAGAGAATTTTTGGAAAAATTTTCGAAATTCGAGGTAGGACATAAAGTTGTATTTTTTTATATGGAACATATAGTTGGCTATGATATCATTAAAAAGAGGATTTTTTGGCCATTTCAATGTTGCTCCGCCACGATTTGTAATGCACTCATCTAGACGCCTTGGCATGCTATTAATCAAGTGATCTATAGCTGCTTGTGGTATATCGTCCCAAGCTTCTCGAATCCGTTGTTGAAGATCGTGTAAATTATCTGGAGGGTGCGGTAAATTACCTATTCGCCTACCAATCATATCCCATACATGTTCAATGGGCGACAAATCAGACGACCGAGCAGGCCATGGGAGGACGACAATGTTAGATTCTTCCAAAAACCGTGTTGTAGCCCTTGCCGTATGAGGGCGCGCATTATCCTGCTGGAAAATGGGATTTTGCAGCCCCTGAAGATATGGAAGGCCAACTGGTTGTAGCACATTAGCAATGTAACCAGGTGCGTTAAGGTTGCCGTCAATAAAGACCAAGGGTGATCTGCTACCATAACATATTGCACCCCATATCATAACTCCTTGAGTGAGGGCTGTGTTGCGTTCCACAAAAAATGTTGGATTTTTACGTTCTCCACGCATCCGTCTGACTCTCCTACGACCATCGTGGGCCCAAAGCAAAATCGGGACTCGTCACTAAACACAATTTGATGCCATTCCTGCGCCCAATTAACCCTTAAGTTGCTCCACTCTAGTCTGCGTAGACGGTGAAGTGGTGTAAGAGGAAGACGTAAAAATGGACGATATGAACGCAATCCATAAGATCTTATCCGGCGATAAACAGTTGACATTGACATTCTGAGTCCTGTACCTCTCATCCAATCATTTGCAATTGATCGAGTTGTTGAAAATCTATCTCTTGTGGCCAAAAGTCTTAAGCGACGTTCTTCGCGATCTGTAGTCCTTCGAGGACGTCCAGATCCACGGCGACGATGTTGAACCCCTTCCTCGGACCATTTGGACCAACACCTCAATACCGTTGAAACATTTCGGTTTACACGACGAGCAATTTCTCTTAGCGAAAGTCCGGCCTCTCTCATACCAATAATACGGCCACGTTCAAAATCACTTAATTGGACAAAATGTTGATGTTGACGTACTCTCGGCATTGTTATCAAGTGCAGAATGAAATTGTGACGTAACAACAACAATTTGCAAACTTGACAGTTACTAAATGGTCTAATACTTCAAATTTATAGTTAATATGTGTTATGGAAACAACATGCAAAAAAAAACTACTGGCTAGATTTTATTCAAATTTTAATCATCAATTTGTTTAATGAAAATAAACGTTTCCTGAAAATTTCAATAAAATCATTCGACAACTTCTAGGTTGCCAAATATATATAAATTTTTTTAATCCAAGCGAGTTAGCGCGGAGAAACAACCTTTCAAAGCAAAATGGAACTGCCACGAAAAAATAAATATCCTTCTTCAAAAAAAGCCAATTTTTCCCCGTCAACAGACATCGATTAATTCCTCTCCTCAGTGAGAGATTGTAAGTTAAATATTTGGGGTCCTCACAATTCTACCTTGTATACATATCTTTGAGATGTTGAAGCCTACGCAAGTCACTTCTTATTAATGTCAATATTTCGAAAACATAATAAACGCAATTATAAAAAGTACTTTTTATAAATAAACATGACAGGAAGATTATAAGGAGGCACTCATTCAGCAGCTGCTTTTGACAGGAGTGGATACTCGCAGGAAATTCCAAGGTTACATGCATATTACTATTATAGTTGCGTTGTGTTGTTACATTGTCCATATACGAGATGTAAATTCCAATTTACGAGTCACTATAGGTACCGTTACTACCTCAAGAGTTTTTTTTAACATAATAATGTGTACGCAATTTATATTCTTGATCACCTAATTCTTTCTGCAACGGAATTATTAATTCCAAGGCGTTAAAATATAGAAAGCTAAGTCTGGGGACTTTTATTGCCGCAAGCAAAAAAAATAATACTATGCATATGTAATCTAGAGCAAAATAAATTGCGGTAATATGCAAATGTTATAGACCCAATACGAATATTAATTTTTACATTAAGTTAAAAAAAGAAAATAAAAAAAAACAGGTAAGGGATTAACTACTTAAACGGAATGTTGTACAGCTAAGTGTTTATTAATAGTATAATTCAAAAAAGATTTAAGCAGTAGTAAAATGAATACTGTTACATAGAAGATAATTAAACAATGTAATAAAACTGCAGTTACTCAAATAAGATGAAGATGGAATTATTACGAGTAGATCTAGCCAATATTGTATCAATACAATTAGCATTTAGTGTGAATGTTTTAGTCTATCGCTAATATTGTATTTGGAGGTCTGTGATAAACAATGGCGATAGCTAAACGCTGTAAGAGCCCTAAATGAGGTGGGCACCCAGAGCAAATTAACTTTGGCCTGGGTCCCCAGCCACACGACGAGGTTCATCAAGGTCTTTTATAGGAGCTGGCTCTTCCTTCGGCATCACCAAATCGCAAATTAAAAAGTCCGTCTACGAATGGATATACAGGGTGGGGCACATAAAGTGTTACAGAGCAATAGCACTCAAACTATTAATCATATTGAAAAATGTTTCAGACAAAAGTTTCAGTGTTCGGGAAGGCGGTCATACTGGGCCACCCAGTTTTTTGATCGGTGTAGGCGTAGAAGCTACGTCAATGTCAACTCAAATTTTTTAAATGGAACCATGTATTTTATTTTCAATAACATTATTACAGATTTTAAGACGAATTCAGCGACCTACAACACAAGGTCATTGTAGTCACGCAAATTATGAAAATAGTCGAAAAATCGAAAAATATCGTAATAATCAGCATCAAAGGATCCACTAACTTAGGTTTGGGTCTACCTACAGAAGATGCTCGAAGTGACCACCCTCCGCTTGTAAGCAGTGGTTAATTCTCTGAGGAAACGACCGCCTAACGTTAGCCAACATTTGTGGTGTAATTTCGGTACATGCTCGGCGTATTCTTTCTCTCATGTCGTCAGGCGTGGTAGGTGCTTCCGCCATTACGTGTCCTTTGACAAAACCCCAGAAAAAGTAATCCATTAGTGTTAGATCTGGCGAACGAGGTGGCCAAGCAACAGTAGCACCTCGACCTATCAATTTTTCACCAAAAATCTCATTCATCACTTGTCTTGCACATAGAGCATAATGGGATGGTGCACCGTCGTGTGGCATCCACATGTTTCTGCGAACTAGCAAGGGCACGTTTTCCAGTAATTCGGGCAGTACGTTTTGCAGAAAGTTTGCGTAAACTTGCCCACTTAAGTGACCTTCAAAAAAATGTGGACCAATGACGTGATCGCCGACAATGCCGGCCCAACAATTAATGGACCACGGATGTTGATATCGTACAGTTCTCGTCCATCGAGGATTCGCATATGCCCAGTAATGCATGTTATGTCTATTCACATTTCCCGTATTTGTGAAGTTAGCTTCGTCAGAAAAAAAAGCACATGATTCAAAAATGAAACATCCGTGTCCATTTTTCGACGAATCCAGTTACAGAAATTGACGCGATTTTGGAAATCATCGCCGTACAAATCCTGATGCAGTGACATACAATACGGATGTAATATTCTTAATACAGATCGCCGACTAATTCCACTCTCTCTTTCCATTTGCCTGGTGCCCGCATGGGGATTTTGTGCAGTAAAAGCTAAGATAGCAGCCGCATTTTCATCAACAATCGGTCGACGTTTGGCTCGTGTTTGTTTCATTGTACCGAAGCGACAGAAACGGTCAGCTAATCGCTTAAATGCCATGTGCGATTTTTGTTGTCTGTCCGGATAACGAGCCGCGTACAACTGCTCAGCGTTTCTGTAATGTTTGCGGCATTCTCCCAGCACCATTAACATATCAAAATATTCTTGATAATCATTCATTTTCGCGATCCAATGTACTTACAATAGAAGGTAATGCGTGACACTGACAGTCGTATGCGTTGACAGTTGATGCTGATTATTCCGATATTGTTCGATTTTTCGACTATTTTCATACTTTACGTGACTAGAATGACCTTGTGTTGTGGGTCGCTGAATTCGTCTTAAAATCAGTAATAATATTATTGAAAAGAAAATACATGGTTCCATTTAAAAAATTGGAGTTGACATTGACGTAGCTTCTACGCCTACACCGATCAAAAAACTGGGTGACCCTGTATGACTGCCTTCCCGAACACTGAAACTTTTGTCTGAAACATTTTTCGGATATGATTAATCGTTTGAGTGCTATTGCTCTGTAACACTTTATGTGCCCCACTCTTATAACAGGTTCAAAGAATGGTGCAAAAGATCACCAGGACAAAGACAGGCAAAGGAGTTCCTAAGGGAGCGGAGGCCTGAGTTTACTGAATACCTACTGAGTAAAGACAAAGTGATAGTAAGTCTGCTGACCGGTCATTACAGACTGAATAGTCATATGTTTAACATAGGCCTAGCAGATGATGCTCTCCGCAGATTCCGTCAAGAAGAAGAAGAAACCCCAGTTCATGGTTTGTGCTGCTGCGACGGCCTAGCGGGGACAAAGTTTCTAGCAATGGGCGTAGAGAACCCCACAGCTAACGGCTGCATAAAAGAGCTGCTCTCAAAAATGATAGGCGTAATTAAGAAGGCAAAATTAGAGAGCGTCCCCTAGGGTAAAAGGGAATTCGCACTTCTGCATTAGGCGATCTGGAGAATACTCCACCACCAGCCCCATCCGAGCCGGTGTTCCTCAGGGCTCGCTTGGTCCAGAGCTCTTCATACTTTTTACGAGTGACGTACCTAAGTCGCCTAGCAAGATCTGTTGACCAACTCACTTAATGGTGGTGGAAATGACGGCTTTTGATAAACCTCCCCGCTTTTCTAGAATGCGTAATCCACCTCCCTCGCAATTCACTATAAAGAAACGGGCGCCACCCTAGAGCTCGCTGGTCCAGTACCTGGGTATGATCCTCGACTCGATATTGACGTTTCGCCGCCACTTCACGATGGTCACCTCTATTTTTTTTGAAGGCGCGGTGGACTCTGGTTTCCCTAATACTTCCGAAAAGCTCCTTAAGCTTGAAGCTTAAAATCTTAATCTATACGATGCTTCTGCAACCGATATTGACCTAGTCCAGCGCCGCCAAATCGCAGGTCAAGAGAGTCAATGTCTTACAGAACAGGGTGCTACATGTCATTGCCATTTTCATAGAGACTTCGAAATTCCAACTTTGAGGGAATATGCGATAGGAGACGCTGTCGTCATGAAAAGATTTCGAAAAACACGACGCACGCTGAACACCAGAAATTGACTCCTGTAGCCAGATCGAAAGACACTCCGTAGAGATGGGAAGGCTTAGGGATTTGTGAGTCTAGCCTTAGACCTCAGGAACAACGAAAATCGAACGGAGCGATTGCACACACGTTGTTCACTTAACATTACTTCACTTTCTTCAATGGTATCGATGATCATAAAAATATATTTTCTTAAGAAATTTTGCCATCCCCTTAGGGGTTGAATTTTCACCATAAAAATATTATTTAATACACGAACTTGACTACCTCCTTTCACCTTATTAGGGATAGAATTTGAAAAGAAAAAACCGAAACGCGTGTACTTTTCATAGAAAGTTTGTCATCCATTTAGTGGTGGGATTTCGAAAAATCCCTTCTTAAATGACGCTACAATATAAAACCAACATCGTCTTCAAATTTTCAATTTTTACTTTTAGCAGTGTGGGCTGGGCGTCGTTGTGTCAGTCGAGACAGTCTACAAGTTCAATCTAGTCGAGATGTTTGGTAAAACTTATGTCAACGTGTTGTGCATGATAAATTAAGACAATTTTTTTTTTCAATCAGTATGACAATGTAATATGTCTGGATGGTGGGCAGAAAGAATCGAAACGTCGTAGAAAAATTTCAGGTATGCCATTAGCTAGAAGATAAAAAGTGACCTTAAGAACGTGATTTTAAAGTTTTTCTCTGTGGAGGGTGGGTAAAAATAGAAAGTCAACTTTCTTCGTTTTTTGTCATAAATTTCGAATGTTATTTATCATAGATCTATTTTTCTTCGATATGATAATAATATTTCAAACATTACCAGCAAAGTTCAGGGGCCCTTTGAAAGAGATAGTCGTTAGAAAAACACAAATTGGACTAACTCAATATTTTTATCTATGAACATCGTACAAGAAATGACTCCAATCTTTACGATGTGGCTACCGTTCCGGCCACAAGAATCACTTTTTGGTATGGTTGAGGCAACAGCCCCAAAAACATGAGAGAGAAACTTTATTTTAAAGATCACACCGACATAGCAACATACAGAAATGAGAAATAATTTGAAATATCTTTAAAAGCATTAATTTTAACTACATACGTGCTTTATTCAAACTAATAGATAGTGTTTCAATTTGAAAAAATGAAGATTTTCGCATTTCAATTGTTTCAAACAGACACTGATTTCTAGAACACTCTGTATAACGTATTTAAGTCTACATCTGTTTATTGTCATCATAGGAGATGCTTCTAACGTTATGTTAAGTTTGATAATGTTTTCTGAAGAGAGCAAAATGTCAACATTTTAAAACAAATGTCAATATCTTGAAGACTAATTAAAATAATTGAATACGATCCTGTATAAAGTCGCCTTAAAATCCATCAGGCAATTCAAACATGTGATAATATATAGGGTGTTCCATTTAAAAATGTACAGATACTGATAGTTACGAGCAAACTAAACACCCTGTATATCGTAGAATAATTTTACGCTATAAATTTCGTAAAACTAAACAACTTTTGTATTTAAATATTTTGCATAAAAATGGAGATATGGAAGGATATCGCACTATTGTTACGCCCTGTATACCGGGTGTCCCAATAAGGGTAACGAGAGGAAATTGGAAATTAGGGAAACCGATGTACCTAGAAATTTGAAACAAAAAAATTGTTGAGTAAATCGGCTGAGAGAAAATGCTGGAAATTATTTTCGAGTTTCTGAAATGGCCTCCAGGCGGCGTAATTGCCATCCTGAATTTTAAACCCATTTTTCTGGAAAATTTTCTTATATTAATGATAGTCATAGTGAATACTATTTTAAAATATTTTTTGTTAAATGCTTTTTGCTCTATCACATGAAAAGAAAGTGGTGGGGGCGGTAGAATATTTTCGGAAATAAATGTCGATAACTCTAAAAAGGCTTAACGTATCTTAATAAAATTGGAGTCGTTAAAAAGGGGATTTCCTAGACTATTAATTGAACTGTGAGTGAGGTGATTGTGTTTGCTTACCTTGCCGCCAGATGGCAAAAAAATCACTTTTTTACGTCATTACATAGTCAATCAAAAGCCTAATAAGCCAGCGTGAACCGCATCTCAATATCTTTATCCTAACCTAAGATATGAATAAAAGAAGTTTATACTAAAAAAAAGAAATTACATTTTGGGAAGCATTTTCACTTTAAGGTTTGTTATTAATGTCTAATTATTCCTAATTTACTAAATAAAATGCTAATTTATTATTTAGGATGCCAAACGATATTTTAAATCGAAATAAAATTTTGTTATTTATCTTACTTTTTTCTACAATGCCTTTAAGGACACCATCGTGTTTAATATGTGATATTAGTATTACGTTGTGATATTGTCACCCGTTTTCAAATATTTTTTATTTATTATTTATCACATTTTTTTATTAAAAGTTAGGTTTTTAGTCAATAGTCGATTGTTGAGTACCAATTTTTATTAATTATTGACGTAATGTAAGTAATAAAATCCTCTGACAATTATCAAGATTGCCATGAAAACAAATGTTGTTTATATCTGACATAACTCTACGCGTTTTTCATGTCGTTGTTTGATGCTTGTCAAAGTGTCAAAATCTCTTGATATCCTGTTTTAAATAGTCGGTTTAAATTTTAATATTTAAATTAATTGTCTTACTGTGATTGTGTTTATTGCATTAAAAATGTCTTATTCAACTGCAGAAGCATACGTCATGTTGGACGTGTTTTTCCAGTGTCATCAAGTTTCTAGGTACATCCGTTTCCCTAATACCGTACCTCGTTACCCTTGTTGGGACACCCGGTATATTCTTGTCTGTTGGGTTTCATTATTAAGTAATTTGTGCATCTGACATATTGACGTTTATCTTTGTCGCGCCATCTATTCACAAACGATCGAATCACAAGAGTTAAGTATTCATTAGAAAGTATAATATATTGAAATTATTAATACTGATTCAAACTTTAGTTATAAATCCAAACAAATTGATAATTACTAATTACGTATACATATATACAGGGTCCGCCATCCGTCTGCGATTGTCATATTACGGCTTTGATATTGTAAAATTCGAAAAGTTATGTAATGTAGGTGGTAGCGGACTAGTAGGAGCACAAAATAAAATTATTGGTAATTATACAGAGTGTTCAGGAAAGGAGTGTGATGTCAAAGTTGTATATTTTTAAATGGAACACCCGGTATATTATGTGATTTTTTAATTGTGCAATTAAAAATATTGGTATTTGATATCGGATTGTATTGACCTAAAGCTTACGGTTTGGGAGTTATGGACGCATCAATTGGAAAAAATGCTATAATCTAGCAGGATGTGGATTGGTTAGTATAGTGTTTAGAAATATCGTGCTTATCATGAAGTTTTCCACGTTAGTATACTTTTATTCCAAGGTTTTAATTTTAAGCTTCATCGATCTGTTATACAGGGTGTTTACCATTCGCGAATACTAATTTGTCGCAATTTTTTCAAATGGAACACCTGTATATTATTACCAATTGTTAATAAGGGCACTTCTAGCTTTCATTTGATATAAGGGTATGGCTGTCTAACTCCAATAGTTTTTAAGAAACATCGAATTAAGGTTTGATGAAGACGACTTCGAGCATAGACTAAGATTTTGCCAAGAAATGAGACAAAGGCTCCAAATCCACCCAGAAATACTAGACTGTATTCTGCTTAGTGATGAGGCGTCATTTCGACACAATGGTTCGCTTAACAGGCACAATATGCATTATTATGCCACCGAAAATCCCCACTGGGTTAGATACATTGATCATCAACATCAGTGATTATTAAATGTTTGGGGTGGCGAAAGATACTTGGAATTTTTAAGAAATGAACTTCCGTTGCTTTTGGACGATGTTGATTTAACAACTTGGCAACAGATGTACCTACAGCAGGGCGGTGCCCCAGTACATTATCATCAAGCAGTCAGGAATTATTTGCAAGAGTGGCTTCCTAAAAGATGTATTGGGCGGCACATAAAACAACTGGTTTACTCAGTAGCACCAACAACAGCCCAAAATATGCATTTAGCAATATTTCTCCTGAAATTTTGAAACATGTTAGGATATCGTTTATCCGAAGACTTGACATTTGCATAACCAATGATGGCCGAGTTCTTGAACATTTGTTGTAAATTTGCATTTCTGATACTACTTTGTGCTCATTTTCGTAGTGCAATATCAATGTACGAGTGGATGTAAAATAATTTCTACAAAATGTTATTAAAAATGTTAAATTTCAAACCTTAATTCGATGTTTCTTGAAAACTATTGGAGTTAGACAGCCATACCCTTATATCAAATGAAAGCTAGAAGTGCCCTTATTAACAATTGGTAATAATATATAGGGTGTTCCATTTGAAAAAAATTGAGAAAAATTAGTATTCGCGAATGGTGAACACTCTCTATAACAGATCGATGAAGCTTAAAATTAATACCTCGGAATAAAAGTATACTAACGTGGAAAACTTCATGATAAGCACGATATTTCTAAACACTATACTAACCAATCCATATCCTGTTAGATTATAGCATTTTCTCCAATTGATACGTCCATATCTCCCAAACCGTAAGCTTTAGGTCAATATAATCCCATATCAAATCCCAATATTTTTAATTGCGCAATTCAAAAATCACATCATATACCGGGTGTTCCATTTAAAAAAATACAATTTTGACATTACACTCCTTTCCTGAACACTCTGTATAATTACCAATAATTTTATTTTGTGCTCCTACTAGTACGCTACCACCTACATTACAGAACTTTTCGAATTTTGCAATGTTAAAGCCGTAATATGACAATCCCAGACGGATGGCGGACCCTGTATATTGAGAGCTAGTTATTGTCCTCATTACGCATTGTATATTATATTTGTATATGTAAACGGCTACAGGTATGCGTATAGTAACCCGGCGTGAAGACATTAATCTTATTAATAAACCGACATACCACCCGAAATACATCTGTCCGGAATACGTACGACAGAAAACTAAAACAAAAACGAAAATAGCCCCGATCCTCTTTATTTTAGGTAACTTTAAGAACTAGATTACGTCACGTGAATCGGAAAGAAGTGTACGCTTCAGATGTTATTTATAGGTTAATTAGAGTCCGTGTTCGCCGTTAACGCGGCTTTAACTTAAATGATTTACTACGATTTAGCGTCCCTTTTTCTCTAAGATGATGTTAACATCATACTGATCATTCGAAGACGCAATTGTAACGTCTACATCTAACTAAATATTAAAGAAATGACTCACTTACTTACCGTCAAATTTTCTATTCGTGTAGAGAGCCTCGATGTTGTCTATAGCTGGTTTATTTTATACACTTATACCATCAAAATTGGCGAGCATTGTTAGATTTATTTATAGTTTTTCGCGAGTTTATCACCGGAAATTGTTCATTCAATAAATAATAAACTACGTAAACGTAAACGTAAAAAAAAAAACAAAAACAATAACAACGTAACGATAACACGATAACAAAATTAGGGAAACGTCACAATTTTTTGTTGTTTTTTTTTTTGGGTAGAAAAAAAGTACAATCACATCATATTAGAGATTATTAAGGAGACACACATTTAAGCAACCATACGGTTATTTAAGGACGCTTTACGTATATGATTCCTTACTTCAGCCGTCGATCTCTTCGGTGGTGTATAGAGTTGTTCCTGTTTTTTCCTACCATCACTGTCTAAAAGTCTCTCGTGTCCGCCCAAACTGGCGTAATTTCCATATCGATTTTCGCGATTTTTACTCATCTTTAACGCGTTAAACATATGCATCGGTTTGAAATGAGTACAGCCACTCTCATCGATTAAAACGTAAGGGATTCTACCTGCCAATACGCCCCTAGCCGCCTCTCTAGGCACAACAGCCTGTATACCATTCCTGCTGATCAAAATCGGTTGATCCAAACGATTCCTTCGCACCAATACTTCTTCGATCGCCAAGAAATTCTCCGTTCTAAATAATCTGAGCGGGATCTCTTTGGATGATTTGACAGGATTCCATTGACGCATTAACGATGCGCTTTCGACCACCAATTCGCGGATTCTCGGATCGATCCTCGTCGAATCTTTAGTTTTCGCGATCCGTTGTAGTGCCGTTTTCGACGAATAATCTCGTTCGGCTAATTTTCGGATTATAATCAGTCGTTTTAGGAGATCTAAGCAAGCTTTGTCTGTGCCGAAGAGATTGATGTCGTGGTTGGTTAGGAGGGCGTCCAAATTTTCGGAAACCTCCATTAAACCTAAAGCTTTAGCTAAACCTGCACCTTCAGATACAAATTCCTTAATCTCATCTTTAGATGATAATATAACGTATTCTTGCAGTTTTTCTTCGGAGAAATCGGTGACTGCTTCCACGATCGAGCATTCCAAGAGATGTCTAGCCCCCATTTCGGTTTTAACTGTATTAATTTGTTCCTCAATATTATCGATGATGAAATATAAGACGTCAGCGTTTACTTTCGATAATTTTTTTAAAGCCGTCGTCATTATATCACCCTCGGCTAAGATTTCCTTCATTCTTTCCATGATCTGGAAGCTTTCGATCTTCTCGGATAAATTGATCAAATTCTTAAGGATATCAACTTTATTTTCTTTAATATCTTGCGTTAGGACTTTAAGGATGGTTGACGAAATTTCGTTACGATCAATTGGAGTATTCATCAATAAACACAACTCCTCAAGCAATTTTTCTTTACCCTTTAATGCGTCACTAATCAATTCGCCAATAGTTTTCAAGGCCAGAATTTGATCTTTGGGCCTCTTTTTAAAGACGTCATTCGCTGCGAAGATCGCGCTCTTCAACGCTATCTTAATCGTCGAATTCGCAGCGTGGAATTTCTCATCAGCTTCGGTTTGGTAAACGGTGCTGTCAACCATAACCGGGTTGTTAATATTCTTTATATTAACGCTGTTTCTCTCCCTAAAAGTGGACGCCCTTCTCGTTAGCGTTAACAAGATATCAGATAATTTATGCATCTTCTCGTTCTCGGTAATTTTGGCCGCCACCTCTTGAGCGTCCTCCAAACCGACATACGTGACGTAATCGTCACCGACGGGGATGGTGAGCTTGCGCAACTCCTCTAATTTCTTCTCCAAAGATGATTTCTTCTCCTCAACGCTAGCTATCACCACATCCATGCCATCGTGGATCTCGTAATGATCGTTGATGAGGGTTTTATTAATTTCGGGTAATTTCGAGTTGTCCTCTTCGTATATATGTTCGGGTAATTCAATTTTTACTTCGTTGATAACCTCGTTTAACCGATGGTCTTCGATTTCCTCGACTAATTCGGCCTTCTCATCGATTTGCGCCGGATTTTCCTCTTTGATAACGGGTTTCGGCCGTTCTTCCGGATTGGTGGTGAATGTTAATTGGCCGTCGGCCGTGATAGTGGAATCCGTCGGTAAAAACATTGGTGTTCCATTGTTTTCTTCGCTCATGATTAGGCCTGTTATCAAAGTTGGGCGGTTATCCAAATTTATCGTGATTCCAGGAGCATATTCGTAGCCAAATTCGTTCTCGATAGTTTGTCCCGGGACGAAGACTTCACCTTCGTCGGTTTTAACCATTTGACCGGCAACGAAAACTTCTTTACCTCCCGATAAAACGACTTTAATCCCCGAAAGGACTCTCAATTCTCCAGAATCTCCTATGGTGATTTCCCATGGTGTGGCTTTAGACATGTTCTTGATAACTTCCGGGATTTCGCTCATTGTTGGTAGGATATCGACGGAGCTGTGTTCCAAGATTTTGGTGGTGACGTCTTTGGTGATTTCGAAGTCACCGATCTCCATACCGATGTGTTCCTCTTCGACTTGCTCGAAGATCGTATCTATAACATTTTTAGCGTCTTTTTCGAATTTTTTCCAATCTAGATTTTTGATACCTTCCCTAACCATATCTTCCCATTCAACGGAACCCTCACCGTGTTGCTTTTTCCTCTTATTCACGATCCTGACCAATTCCATCTCCCACTCGTCTAATTCGCGTTCCTTTTCCTCGAACATCCTGGCCAAACTCATGGTGAATTTACCGTAATGATGGAATTTCTCCTCTTCGGCCGTGGTGGCCCCTTCGCCGTTAAACATCGGCTCGTCGAGTTTATAATTTTCCAATTCTAACGGGACTTTTTTGTAGTCCTTCAGTTTGATTAGGATCTTATTGCTGTTTTGCGAAATTAGGACGTCGATTATGTCGCCATCTCTGATGGCTAATTCGAGTTCTGTATTAAAAACTAAATTGTGTCTTTTATCTTGAACGGTATAAACGAATTTTTTCCCGTTAGTCGTTTGTTTATCTTTTAAGATGTTTTGAAGCAATTGGTGGCTTTCTAATTTCGGGTCGAAAACTGGCGTTAAGTAGGTGTAACCTTTCATTAGTTTGTGTGTAGTTTTGCCGTAATCTTTGCAGGTTGTCGCTCGTTTTCTGCTGTGATTAAACAAGACCGGCATGTAATGTTGCACTTTCGAGCCTAACAGCCATTTTCCTGTGATCTTAAAGGTGCGTAGAGCATCTTTGGGGGTTTGCGGCTTCAATAGTGGCAGGTAAAAATTGCGTTTGAATATCCTACTAGCTCCGGTAATTTTGCAAAAGGATAATATGTAATTCATGGCTGTTTTGATTATTAGATTTAATAATACACAAACAGAGAAAATATTGATTAAATGTTTACTTACTTTCGATGTATGATTGTGATGGTTGTAGATATAATGCAATAACAATAAGGAATTATTTCGGTAAAATAATTTTATTTCGTTTTTAAAATATTCGTTAGATACACATTAATTCTTTTATTTTATTTTGAAGTTGTACAATATTATTTTTATTCGATTCTATATTTCGAAATTTAAATTTAATTAAATCGAATTAAATTTATTTAATCAGAATAAGAAGCAAAATAAAATTAAAAACAATAAAATGTTCAATAAAACGTAAAGTTTTGAAATCACGCACGCCGATATGTTAGCAAAACACAACTCACAGCACTACTGGTGAGATGATTGCGGCTCTCGGGGGACTAATTCTAGTGGCGGCCGAAACCAGCGCCAAGATCCACATCGTACGCCGCTAACTTATTCATCAATTTAATCCTTCGGCTGCTCGTCCTCACGTTATCCAAAATCGCTCTGGTGTTGTCATCGTCGAAGAAAGTACCTTTCGAAATGTTAGCTTCGTATTCAGTCAATTTCGTACTTTTCTTGACCGGTTCCTGCGGTTGATACGGTAGCGGTTTCTCGAAAACCATACTCTTACATTTCTTCCTAATCTGGAGACGTAAACGGTCAACTTTCAATTCCTCCTCTCTAATTTTACTCGTGAGTTTATCCCTTAATCGCTTACGTTCCTCTTCTTCCTGCTCTTTCATCCGTTCTTGGAAAGCTAATAGGGGATCTACCGTCGATTTTGGGGCTCTCACCACCTCTTTCTCCTTGATTTTCTTCTTCTTTTTCTTCTCGGTTTTTTCGGGTTTATTCTCTACCATCTTGAGTAGTTGACGAGATTCGTCGGAGATGAAATTTAGAACTCTTCTAAATAAGTCTAGAGATAATGAACTACTGAAACTAGAGCTGCTAATTGCGTGTGTAATAGTAGATCAGCGTGGGAGATGGATATCGGATTAAGATCGATGGGTAACGACCAATCGCCGAATTAGCAGGGCGGTGCCCCGATAAAGATATGCACGTCTTGTGATCTACTTAGATCTCGTTCCAAATTGGATTCGGATTGTCATTCCTTGGATTTTCGGCAGGTTGTTTCTGCTGCAATCGTGTTAAATATAACGCACGGTTAAAGATGTGCCGTCCAAGAATTTTTCCCTTGATTTATTTAGCGAATAATTATATAAAAGCTCGTGCGAAAAATATTGTTGCGATTAAAATACCATAAAAAAAATTAATCGTGCCTCATCACTCTCTATCAAGGCAAAAAACAACTAAAAATCCTAAATATATTTGCCCTCTTTCGAAAAACGAAAATAATATTTTTATAAATTTTTTGTGTTCAGAAAAAAAAAATTAAAAAAAAAATAAAAATCCATCCACAAAAATTATATTTAAAATCGTTTAAAATAAATTTACATATTTGGCCTCCTACTAAAAAAGAAAAATATCCAGATAATTATTAATTCGTTCTGAAAAATATGAAAAATTATTTTAAATTATTTTTGAAAGGTTTAAAAATATTGATATGGTACCCTCCTATGTTATGTAAAGAAAATGTTAATTATTTTTGCAAATTGTGTTAAAATCTCGTCACAATACTAAAGAGGGGGAGGGCTTCACTGACGTCAAAATATTTTTATAACTTTTTCAATACTTTGGAAGGAGAAAATCCTCGATCTGCTTTCGGAAATACGAAAAATTATATAATTTTTTTGACATTTTTTAAAGCATTCCTTGAATTAAAAATTATTTTAATAATCAAAAAAACCGAAAAAGCCCCTTGTCCTTTCCGAAAGCAAAAATATTTTTATATATTTTTCAATTGTTTTAAAGAGAAAAAAATTGTCAATCTATTCTGCAAAATATGAACAATTTTTAGAAATTAGTTTAACTATTTTGTGACACTTTTTAAAGCACACTCCTTGAGTTAAAAATTATTTTAATAATAAAAAAACAAAAAACTATTTTCTGACATATTTAAGGCACTGTACTTTTATCCATATTTAGTTGAAATAATTAAAAATATAAAAAGTCTAATTTGCCCGCTTTCTAAAGTAAAAATATTTTTGTATTTTGTTTTAATTGTTTTGAAGAGAAAAAAAATCCTCAGACTGTTCTGGGGAATATGAAAAATTTTCAAAAATTATGTTAACTATTTTTTGCATTTTTTTTAAGCATATTCCTTGTATTAAAAATGTTTTTAAAAATTTCCACCACACACTTCTTTATAAACTTGACATTTTTTAAAGCACCCTCCTTGAATTAAAAAATTATTTTAATAATAAAACAAAACGAAAAAGCTTAACGTTGTCCCCTTTTCGAAAGGAAAAATATTTTTATATATTTTTTCAATTGTTTTAAAGAGAAAAAATTGTCAATCTGTTCTGCAAAATATGAAAAATTTTCAGAAATTATGTTAACTATTTTTTGAAGTTACTGTACTTTTATCCCTATTTAGTTTAAATAATAAAAAATATAAAAAAGTCTAATATATTTGCCCGATTTCTAAAAGCAAAATATTTTTGTAATTTTTTTCAATTGTTTTGAAGAGAAAAAAAATCAAAAAACCCCTCAAACTGTTCTGGGGAATATGAAAAATTTTCAGAAATTATGTCAACTCTTTTTTGCAGTTTTTTAAGGCATTCTCCTTGTATTAAAAATGTTTAAAAAAATGCCACCACACCATATTTTTTCTTTCTTTATAAAGTTAAAAATTACTATTTGGTTAGAAATGACGAAAAATATAAAAAAAAAACTTCAATAAATTGGCCCCATTTCTAAAAGCAAAAATATTTTTATACTTTTTGTCAATTGGTTTGAAGAGAAAAAAATCAAAAAATTGCTCAAACTGTTCTGGGGAATATGAAAAATTTTCAGAAATTATGTCAACTGTTTTTTGCAGTTTTTTTAAAGGATCCTCCTTGTATTAAAAAATGTTTTAAAAAAAATACCATACTTTTTCTTTCTTTATAAACTTAAAAATTACCTACTGTTGTAATTTGGTTAGAAATAATGAAAAATTAAAAAAAAGCAAACAAATTTTTTTCCATAAAAAAAATTTTTTAAAATTTTTTTCAAAATTGTTTTGAAAAACAATGTTGTAGAAAAAATTAAAAAAAAAATCTGAAATTGTCTACTATTTTCCTGCATTTTTTAAGAGACCTTGTATTAAAAAAAAAGTATTTTAATAAAATTGCCACCATACAATACATTAATCTATTATTAAAATTATAGTTTTTTTTTAATGTATAAATAACGAAAAATATAAAAAATGTGTTTGCCCCCTATATTTTTATAATTTATTTAAATATTTTTTCAATTGCCTTGAAGAGAAAAAAAAATTCCTAAAATTGTTCTAGAGAATATGAAAAATTTTCAGAAATTATTTTTACAATTTTTTGCAGTTTTGTAAGATATCCTTTTGTATTTTTTTATGTGTGACTGATTCACTGTAACTTGTCTGACTGTCACTGCAACTCTCGCGATGTAGTTTTATATTATAGTTATTTTTAAAATATAAACTTAAAAATCCCTATTTGGGTGAGCTATCGAAAAATACCTTTAGCTTCTCCCTAAAAGCAAAAATAGCAAAAAGCTCCTCAATCTGTTCTTTGAAATGGCATATTTTACTGAAATTACTAATTATAGCTATTTTTTTAATAAAAAGGATTTTATATAAATTCCAATTGTCGTGAAAATAAAAATTAAAAAAATATATTTTGGAAAATTCAGAAATTATGTTAAATAAGTTTTGATTTTTTAAATATTTTTTGTAATACAATTTGTTAATCTGAATACGTTTTCATTGTTTAAGAATTTTAAACAAAAAATTTTTTCTCTGTTTATGCCAAACATTTTTTTTAAATCAACAAAAAATAAAAAAATTTTAGAAATTATTTTAAATAATTTTTTATATTTTGGAAATTATACTAAATTATAAATATAGGAAACTTTTTTAAAATGAAAAATTATTAATTTTTTATTGAAATAAGGAAAAATGCTATTTCTATCAATTTTCTACTGTATCAGAACCAAAATTATCAAATTTAATTTGTTTTGGAAAATATGGAAAATTTTATTTTTTAATTTTTTAATTATTTGTACTTGTATAATGAAATTGAAAAAATTGAAAAAATAGTAATAAAATTTCTATAATAAATAATATCAAATGCATTAAATTTTAACATTTTTAAAACTTTACATTTATCTTCTAAATATCTTGAACTTAAAATCGTATATTTTTCAAAAAAAAAAACACTTAATATCTTTTTAAAATGGATTTATTTGTATATATTTTTTTGGGATTTAATTTAATAAAAATACATCATCTTTTATGGGGTGAAATTATGTACTTATTTTTATTTTGACAAATTAATAGTGGGAAACATACATAAAAATTAGATAAAATGATTTTTAATTTGTTTATAGTTGTGGACATTTCTATCAAATGCGTATTCTGCTAAATTAATTCTTCTTCAATAGAATAAGCAAGGAATAGAAAGAAACTGGCATGTTTTAATTGAAATGAAACTGAACACAAAAGAAATATTTTAAATAATAATAAAAAAAAATGATTAGATTTGGGATTCAACAACACATTTCCATAATTTATATCGATTAATACCGACTGTGTCGAAGACGTTTTGGAATTGGAAGGGCTCTTTCCAATCGTATTTCCTTCTACGCAAGCTTCTAGTCACGATGAATTTCTTATGATCAGTTGTGAAGAAAGTGCCTTTCTTAATACTTGCTTCGAGGTCTAGCAGTTTCTCACTCTTTTTCACCGGTTCCAAAGGTTCATATTTCGGTCTCGGCAGGGATTCTAAAAGCTTCTTAGCAAGTATCCTGATCTCCCTTCTTTTAGTGTTGATGCTACGCTCTTCTCCATCCTTTTTCGCTGTCAAATTCTTAACCCTTTCCTTCTCCTGTTGGAGAATATCTTTCTCTAATTGTACCGAGGACATATCGTAAACTTTTTTTGGCACGTAGGGTTTTACCGGTTCAGTGTCGAGAGATTCTAGAGCTTTTTGAGCGGCGCTCTTTACTATTTTCATCGACTTTCTCCGTTCTCTTCGTTTGATCCCTTGGGATTCTTGTTTAATCCGTTTCGGTCGTTCATATTCGAATTTCGGCGGCGGTTTTTTCGGTAATACAGGTTTAGGAACGTCCAGTTCCTCTTCCTCTTCTTCGCTGACCTCCTCCGAAGATGAGTCTTGCGGGGGTGGGGGTGGTGGCGCACCAGCGACTGGAGCTGGTGCTACTTTTTTAACAATAACCTTGCGTATAATTTTCTTAGTTTTTGGTTGCTCCGGTTTGGTTTCTTCCTCTGGTTCTGGTGGTGGGGGTTGATAATTTGGATCGCGATCTTCTTCAGTTTCGACGAATTGCAATTCTCCATTTTCTGTAATCGAAGATTCGCCAGGTAAGAACATCGGCTTCTCCGGCGTGTCACCCATGACTAAGCCTGGCAGTAACGTGACTTCGTTATCCATAACGATGGTGAAACCGGGTGTGTATTCGAAGGTGCCATCTTCTTTCTCTAAAGTTTGACCGGGCATGAAGATCTCGCCTTCATCGGATTTCACCATTTGACCTGCTACGAAGCGTTCTTGTCCACTTGATTCTAATTGGATTTGCATACCTGAAACGTTAGCCATTTCGGTGAAGGTACCATCGGACATTAATCTGACCAATTCGGGGATTTCCGGCATCTGAGGTAATTTACCCAGGACTTCAGGACCTGCGTTCTTCAGTTTTTCGTTGATATTCTTGGTTTTCTCCATGTTATCGACCTCCATTGGAATCTTGTCGTCTTCAACGGGCTCTTTAATTTCCTCCACGATAGTTCTAGCTTCTTCTTCGAATTTATCCCAATCCATGTTCTCAGCTGCGGCTTGCATCATCAGTTTCCAATCGGCGGTACCTTCTCCTTTCATCTTTCTCCTTCGCTTGTTAGCTAACCGCATCATTTCCAACTCCCATTCTTCAACCCCCGATTCCTTAGCTTCGAAAAGCTTCGCTAAAGACATCGTTTCTTTACCGTGATGGTGGAATTCCTCAATGCGTTTTCTGGTCCATCCTTCACCCCTGTAAAACGGGGCGTTGCCGTCGTATTGAACTAACGGAAGAGTTATCTTGGTCTCATCGGATAACTTAACGACGATTTTTTCGCTCCTTTGAGCCATGGTCACGTCGATGATTTGTTTATCCCTGATGGCTCTCTCCATCTGGTGACTTATCACTAAAGTACAATCCTTATCGGGGATGTAATAAGTGTAACATTGCCCTCTTCCTTTCGATTTCTTCGAGAGCAGTTCCTGCAACTCCTGATGACCCTCCATATCATCATCGAAGAAAGGCATGACGTACCTCATGCTGGCCCTCTTCCGCTGACGTTTCTTGATCCTCTTCCCCTTAATGAACTTGAGATATTTCCTCCTAGTCTGTCTCTCTTTGTACTCCTCCAGGACGGGGATGTAATGCTCGATCCGGCTACCGAGCAGATTCTTTCCAGTGATGATGTGGCGACGGAGCGCATCTTTAGGCGAAATGGGCTTCAACAGGGGCAGGTAGAAGTTCCTTTGGAAAAGCTTACTAGCACGCGTTATGCGACATAGCTGTATCATAACATTGAACGGCATTTTTGCTCAATAGATTGGTGGCGCTTTTTGCAAGGATCAGGGCACAAAAAATTCTGTTACTTACGGATATATCTTTCTGCTGGCCGATTGAGTAACTATCTCGCACAAAATTCCACGCGCGTTTTCGCACCGAAAGCGGTAGGAAATACGGAAAAGTAGGTAACGGGCGGACACTCAAAGAAAAATTCGTTCGAGATCGGGAACGGTTCAGCGATCACTTTGGGCGCGTTCTAGATGGCGGAAAAATTTTTTGCGACGGTGGGGGCCTGGACAGGATGTGATTTACACGGATTGAATGCGAGTCCTTGTGATTCCTTTCGTTATCCCGTGAATGTCACAGTTCAAACCTTGACTAACAAACAACTGCTGATTCGATTTGAATGGCCAACATGAGCAATCGAATTGCGATGGAATTTAATAGAAAAAACAAAACAAAAGATGGATATTTTCGCTATTTCCTTTGATGATGATTTTTTGAGAGTTTTGCGAGTGAGAGTACGAACGGAGATATGTGCGAAAACGATTTTGTTTTGCAGCAAGGTGTTTTAAGATTGAAATGTCGATCTATTTTATATCGTGAGCATTGGACGAGTGATTTGCACCGGGGACGGAAAAAAAATGTGTGGTTGTGTGTGAGTCGATTGTAAAAATAGATGATGAAGTTTCATTGTTAAAATCACCAGTACTGGGAATTGTCCAATTAAGACTTGTGACTAAATTGTACGGCCAAAACCTCTGACATAAACTATACTGGAATAAAATCATTTTCAGAAACACAATTATCCTTGCGAAACTGAAACTGGTATTGTAGAAAGATGATACAATTGCACAAAATGTTTACTAAGCCATAATGGGGTCTGGTGGGGAAAGAGACTTGTTTCAGGAACTATAAGGAGGTCATTTAATACAGAATATATTCCTAAAAGTATTGACAAGTACCTATTTAAGATGACCACCAGAGGGAAGTTGTGGGGAAATTATTTTTAGTTGCTTCATTCATGTTTGATTGTGGTGTTGAATACAAATTTGGACTTAAGTCGCCATGCCAAGTCTCTCCGCGTCTATTTATTCTTCTTCTTTCCAATATATTCTTGCTTCTAAATTAACCCATTAATACTATGTTTTTGCAACATTTTATAGTATGACATTTTTATCAAAAGAAGACAGTAGCTCAAATTTTGAGCAATTTAAATGAGACAGAAAATCTAATTCATGATAATGACTCAAAGTGTTGAAGTATGAACTGAAGAAAGCATCAACAAACTTGAAGATTTGGACCATCGAGTCAAACTTTCAATCATCAATTCAATTTAAGTTGAAAATCAGAAACGACTCTTTTAACATTCGACACAAAGATTTGGAAATGAATAAAGTGTTGGCACGATAGATTCCTAGACTACTCAGTTCCAAAAAAAAAATTGTGTAGACGTTAAATTTGTGACTGTTACTTTTTTGAAAATTCTTCTTTTGACACTATAATTATTATTATTAACTTAGTTTCTATTCAAGCAGGGCTGAACCCCAGAACATGCCCTATTCATGCATCGATCCGATCCGATTCATTTAGACATACAGTGTTGTCTAAATGAAATCCTAAATAGTCTTCCGGCTTTCCTCAATATTAGCAAAACTTTTGGTTGCATAAGTCATGACCAGGGGTTGGGGACTCTCAAATTGGCGCCATTTACTATTGTTTGAGAGTCCCCAACCCCTGGTCATGACATCCAAATAAGAAAGCTAGATAGATATGACGGGCATTCACGAGTCTGTACTAAACATTATCAAATCGTATCTATCTCGGGGTAAACTAAGAGTAGGTAGTAACTATCATTGGCTATTTTGGCAATGGGATTACGTCCTGATGGATTCAATGAATGTAATCGAGGTGTGCCACAGAGGTCCATTCTAGGACCAATAGTCTAGTTCTGAATGCGAACAACCTACCGTTAAGTACTAATAGGATACCGATGTGAATCTATGTCTATAGACTTGGAAAAATCAGATGGATCATTTAATTAGCAAGATATCTGGTTATAGAGATTAAGATCGTTAATGAAGATGCTGCAAACATTTTCTTGAGTCTTTTTGGGATTGCTGAATCCGAATTTGAGGTCAAAGAAAAAACCAGCACGTCAGGATTTCGAGATAACCTTAACCTTAAAGAAAATATAAAAGTCCAGGAAGATGGGATGAAAATATGATGGCATGTTTCTGTTGGATGCTAAAGCAAATTATACCTAAAGAAGATAGAAAGCGTAGATCTTTTGACGAGAAAAAAACTCGCTATACTAGCAAAAAATGAGTGTGATTTTTCAATCGTCCGTTCTAATTGTTTAATTCTTGAGTTCGTTTACTCTAATCGTTCATTTTCCATTTTAGTAAATTTTTTTGCCAGCAATTTGTAAGAAGTACAGGGTGTTGCACCTAAGATGCTTCGGACCGCAGCTTCTTTATCATACATTATATCGAAAAAAGTCTAAGACCAAAATTGTCCATAATTACAATCACCAGTCTCTGAAATATTTTTGATCATCAGTGGCGTGCCGTATTCCAGTGGCGTGTCAAACCTATGTTTTTTTAAATGGAACAATATACAAGGTGTTCTTCCTTAAATTCGGAGTCCACAATCCTAATACGAAAATGTTGTACCATGCTCCACATCTTTGCACGAGTTTCCTAAAGTTCGGACTTTCAGTCTTATTACTCGATATTTGTTGACAGAAAGAGCTACAATTTAGAAGAAAGAAGAATTGTTGTTATTATCCTTTCGTTAAAGTTTTCTTTTTGATTTTAAAATTTGTTTTTAATATTTGTTTATTAACTTATTTTGACGAAAAATACATCTGACAACGTTGTAAAACAATAAGTAGGCAGCCTAATGTTGTTCTAGTCAAATACATTACTACTGTCAAATTTCGACACTTATACTCCCTCGGTCTCCTGTGTCTAAACGCTAAAAGATACGAGTTTCAAATTTTAGTCAAATATTTGGGGCGATAAGGAGCACATTTTAAAATTATTTGCAAGTATACAGGGTGATTCAAAAAAGTACAGCATATCAAAGTTAGGTTATTTTTAATGGAACACCCAATATTGTATGCCATTGTTTGATTCTACGTCATAAATTAGGATAACTTTGTTAATAGTTCCCTATACCTATCTGCCGCCAATTTTGAGAAAATTTGATATTTATGAAAATGTCGGCTTTCGCGAAAAAATGAAAAACAGGAAAACTGTATAACTTGGACGATTTACATTTGTAAGAAGCTATTTTGACAAAGCGTGCTTTCAATAAACCAGTAGAGCATTTTGATATTGGCTACATGACATTAAGCAAAACAATTTATATTTTATATGTTTTCAACCATCAATAACTCTTTTAAATTAAATGGAACACCCTGTATTTATTCATCCCATATGAAAGCACATTAAACCCCCTACCAAGAACTATAAAGATGTCTATATCTTAATTTAACGTTTAAAATGTTGTTAACGATATTATCTAAAAACCTCATAAAACCGATGTTTTTTCATGTAAATAGGAGGCTATGCTGCTTTAAAATTAGCATATATTCATCTAGTTGCGACTGTCATTAATTCCTATGCATAAATCGTATACTTTAAACAGTTATTACGTCTAGTAGATGAAGAATAAAACAAAGAAACAATACTTCACCTACCACTCCCAAAGGTATGAAACTAAAATAAAAAGTGTTATTTCAAAGCCTGTGGTCTCGCATGATACAAGTAAAAATTTGCCTATTAGCCCCTGACACACGTGTCCGGAATGAATTAATTAAGCGTTGGGGGTGTTGGCGTTATCGATTTATTTTGAAACAATATGCAAGCGTTTACTGAAGTAATGTCAAAAAAATGCCATATGATGCGATGATACGATTTTTTAGTTTTAGCTGCTGGGCGAGCAATTTTTTGCAGGAAGCCATCCTTATTGCGCCGATTAGTGGTCACTACGTTCTCGGAATTATGATACCGGTTTTGTAAATGCAAATTGCTTTGCAGCCAATCCCCAATCCATCAGCAAATTCACTGTAAAAAACAACTTCATTTCATCGCATGTAGTTGACTGGAAAGTTTGTTTCCTTTTTTGGTATTTATCTGCGTAGCATATAAGTTGGTATGGAATCCAATCCAGTCAAGCAACTCTTCCTGAAACGAGCACAAGAAAACATCAACAGCAAGCTCAGCACCAGCTCACTAAACCAGTTGACATTTGTTCCGGTAGTACAGCACCCAACCCATCATTACCATCAAATAAAGCGGAGTAGTTTTTTTTGCAACAGATGGCGTCATAAGTGTTATATTGACGGGGCGGTTTAGGATTGAGCCAGCTAATTTTTAAATTGTTGGTTACGTGGAGTAAACAGTAGGACGCAAAGGGTTATTATATTAAAAACTAAGAAAGGAGGTCATTTTGATATTCGAATAGACAAATATTCATTCGATTCAAACAAATAATATTCAAGTATTCGACGAATAGTCAATTACTTGAACGATTCATTTCAACTTTATCTCACTCTTTAATAATGTATTAATCGGATATTCATATTGCTTCAACATAATTTCCGACTTTATTTATCAATATAATACAACTTACAAGGAATATAATTATCCACACACAAATAATTAGAAAGCATGGCCTATTTAGATGAGAAAAAGCATCAACTTTAGAGCGTTTTTGGAGGAATTTCGTTAATAACATTTTAATTGTTAAATTTAGATATAGACATCTTTATAGTTTTTGCTAGGGCGTTTAATGTGCTTTCATATGGGATGGATAAATACAAGGTGTTCCATTTAACTTAAAAAAGTTATTGATGATTGAAAAAATATAAAGTATAAATTGTTCTGCTTAATGCCATGTAGCCAATATCAAAATGCTCTACTGGTTTATTGAAAGAACGTTTTGTCAAAATAACTTCTTACAAATGTAAATCGTCCAAGTCATACAGTTTTCCTGTTTTTAATTTTTTCGCGAAAGTCGACATTTTCATAAAAATCCAATTTTCTCGAAATTGGCAGCAGATAGGTATCAACAAAGTTATTCTAATTTGTGACGTAGAATCCAAAAATGGTATACAATATAGGGTGTTCTATTAAAAATAACCTAACTTTGATGTGCTGTACTTTTTTGAATCACCCTGTATACTTACAAATAATTTTAAAATGTGCTCCTTATCGTCCTACATATTTGACTAAAATTTGAAACTCAAATCTTTTAGCGTTTAGACACAAGAGACCGAGGGAATAGTCGTGACTCACCCTGTATAATCTATATATAATCTATAATCGTTTTTGGATTAGGACTTTTAACTCACGATTTGGCTAGGAATGTCGCCACATGTAGTGGGCCCGCCAATTTATACGCACCTTGCATATTTTGTGGCAGATTCAGAAGAGTACTTATTTTTTCTTATATAACCCTTTAGCGGTTTCGCTGTTATCAAAAAAAGTTAAGACAAATATATAACTGTTTTATGAGTACTAAAAGATAGCGACAATAGTTTGCCTGTTATAGTTATTGTTTTCCAGAAACAACCCTCCACCCCCTATATTTTTTAAAACTGTTGTCGCCATCTTTTACTACTCATATAACAGTTAAGGTGCAGAACCTCCTAATTAGTAATTATACTTAGTGAGACTAATTAGTCCGTAACGAAACTACTAACTCGTCATTCAGAACCTCTCAAATTAAGCCGTTCAATTACAAACACGGCGAACTGCCCTCTATGGGGAGTTGGTAGAAAACTGTGAATCTTGTGTAATTAAAGAACATATGGGGGTCATTTTAATCGCATTTCTCGAATTAAATTATGGTAATCTCCTTGTTGCAAACGTTGTTGATTAATAGGTCTAACCCACCATCTGTTGTTTTAAAGCGTTGTGCTAGCTCAAACTTTGAATATTCGAAATAACCTAACTTTTGTAATGTGTAGATGTCAAGAGGTAAACTAGTTATTTACGAACCAAGTGCGTGAAATCATATTTCGCGAATGAGTGACCAGTTTAAAGCGCGAGCCGGAGGCGAGCGCTTTATGGGCACGAATTTGCGAAATGTTTCACGCACGAAGTTTGTACAATATTTTTTGTACGAGAACTATAATAATAATACATATTGTTAATGTACGTTATCGTTTATGACCATATTATTAAGGTTAGGGATTTATGATTTTAAAATGTCACTAAATTAATCAAGTTCCAGTAAGTACCAACTTTACTTTTACGCACTCGTGCTTAAAGTGACTTTTTACGCACGCAAATCGAATCGTGAAATGAGGTTTTGATAAGCGAGTACAAAAAATACATTTACTCATCCGTCTACGCACGCGCGCGTACTAATTTACGGTAAATTAGTAGCAAAAGTTTGGAGTTTGCAAATATCTGACGTTAATTGAAAAGTAAAGCTACTAATTTGGAGGTTGTGAACGATCCCACTTAAAAGCATTGAGCCAAAATTTGGCGTTAAGTTCAACTACTAATTATAATTACTAATTTGGAGGTTCTCACTGCACCTTTATATTTTTATCTTAATTTTTTCTTAATTTTGGAGATATTAAAGCAAATAGCGGAAGGGAGCGTTGGCTCTTGATCGCCCCCGCCCCCGAAAACGAGCAATTTAGCATCTATGGAAGTTACCGTTGTTCTTACACCGCATCAGTCGACAAACCCACCAAATTTCATTTAAATCGGTCACCACCACTTGCCTGTTTTCCTTGTCAGCCTAACCTAAATGTTCAAAATGACGACCTTCCTGTTGGAGGCATAATCGCAATTTCGACTCACAGACACATGGTGATTGTAATTATGTACAATTTTGCTCTTAAAGGAGCTACTGTCCGAGGCATCTTAGGTTCTACATCTGCTGTATATGATGGCCACTAAGGAAGGTAAGTAGCTGTATCTCGGAAAGTATTTGTCCTAGATTCTGCAGGAAAAAATTATTGCTGGTGAAAGCAGTCAAGAGAAATTGTTGGATATTACTTTTCAAATTCAATCAATGTTCGAAATGATGGCGATGTGGATACCACATTACATACCCTTTTTCAACTATTGCTGCATTTCGAATGCTCAAAGTCATCATCAAGTGAAGAGAAAATAATTTAACATTTCTTCCTAATATTGTCATTTGAGACTAACTTGAAAATAATTTCTCTTGATCATTTTTACTATGAACATTTTTCCCGCTTAGTGCCCCATCCTGCACAAAATCCTCGCGGTATACGAGTTAACAAGGTTATGAGCTTGAACTGTTTAGTTTTTTAGTTTACAGGTTCAGTCAAAACGTTTCAATGTTGAATAATTTAGACTACGGCAGTTCCTACCATTATTAGGTAATAGGGTTCCGAGATAATGGATATATGGAATTATAGGATTTAACTAAATGGTTATGGAGTTTTTTTGAGCTTATGTTGAAACTCTGACGTGCTGGCATTTTTTTAACTTTTGACGGATTCGGATTCAGCAACTCCAGAAACATGGTTTGATCCCCAAACTCAAGAATTCTTTTTGTGCGGCTATGTTAGTTAAGTTTTACATAAATAGAGTTATTTCTTCCTTTTATGTTGGCAATAACTCCCACCATTTCAATTTCTGCAACATCTTCATTGAGTCTTTCCCCTTGTTCATCACTCATCTTTCTTAAATTAGCAAGACATAAATTCAAACGTGACTATAAAAATGAACTTGGATATCCCATAAAATGTTTGCCAATTTTTTTAAAAGAAGTCCAATTCTAAATCATTCATGGTACTCTCCAAATTTTTATCTTTGAAAAGCTTGGACCAGAAATCAGAAATATGTTATTATTAAACTATTGTAGGGTACCAACTCATTGGTTAAGGAGAGCCCCGCTAATCATTTATTTCCCTACCTACTCATCTCTCCACAAAATTTTGGCGAAATAGATAAAAGAATTATTCTTACTTAAGAACACGTAAAGATAATCAATTTGTGTCTCCTTTTATTAATGGTACTTCACGTTAAACGTACGCGATTCTAGATATACCGAAAATTGCGACATTCAAAAGATATTTCCAGGGCCTAATTAACGTTGTTCGTAATAACGAAGTGGACATTAATTACGGACGAGGTGCACATAAATAACACAATCGGCACACTGACTGGAACATCTCCAAAAGGTACACACACGCTTAGTAACTACTTAGTTCCCTTCAGGCTTAAATGTTAAGGACACATTCGGGTAGCATAAACAAGTCGAGAATAGTACTACGTCACCAGTCGGACGGTCCTGAACCATTTAAAAAAAGATCGATGCGATAGATATATAATCGGGTTTTTATTTAGGTATATAGGTATATTGGGAATTGGATCTAGGTTAACGCAACCTTTAAATACGATTGCGACCGATATGGTTGCGATATTAACGTAATATCGCGTTTGACGAGATGAAATAAGTTTTGCACGATATTTTTACTATGTTTGTATGTACAATCTTGACCTGTTTTCCCTTGTAAACTGAATGTTTATAAAATACTGTTGGTTTAATTAATTTTCAATAATCATAATTTATAAATAACGTTAGGTTGATGCTTTTCTCTCTCAATATTATATTTGAGAGAGTAAGATGAGGTCGTAAAATGTTCTTACACTTTATTTATTTATTTTGGAATGAGTTAACCAGGCAAAGTTTTGGGTTTGGTGAGATTAAGATATAGAATTCACAAAAGATTCCAAACTTGACCCACATCCATGGCAATGCCCTGACGAAAAGATCAATTGTTAGGTACTAAACATCAGTGCTGTGGGTTAATTGGACCCAGGTCTGCAGAAAGCTACCAACCCACATTCTAACAAAATCTGAGCGAAAGGCATTTTTTGACAGTTTTTAGCCTGCTGACATCCCATCCAAACCAGATAGTCAACAAATAAAATGTCCTCGTATCTATTAACTTATTGCAAAATGCTTTCAATCCGCATGGTTGTCTATCGCTATTGGTTTTAAATGTGTTGGATACATAAACAAGTAAGTATTTAATTGAGACTAGCATTCCCTATATACCTAAACCTAACCAGTTTTGGGATATTGCATTATTTAACTTAAAAATAACGACATTTAATATTTCAGAATTAATAAAGCGTAGGCTATAAACAATAAACATCGGTATCACCACACACCACAACTTTGATTAATTATTCGGGACACGTGTTTCGAAAACGCATGGGTTCTAATCATCAACCGAATACCGAATTAATAAATAAAATTGATTGATAGGCTATGGCTGTCAAATATGTGACAATTAGACAGTAAATTGTTTATCTATGTTTTGACAATTCTCTTTAAAAGTTTGTGTTTTATAGCAAATAATGGTAATCAAGCTTTAAAAGCAGCCAAGCAGAAATCATGGAGGAAGTTCTGTGAAGATGTAGAAACTACATCGGAAGGAGCAAGTCTCCATAAACTTCTGGCAAAAGATCCGATCACCCCTCTAGGGACCATAAGGAAACCCAAGGGAGATTTTACAAACACCGGAAAAGAAACCCTTGAGGTACTATTTCGGAAACACTTCCCAGACTCGGAAGAAGTTAGCCCTGGCAACATACACGATCAGCAAAATCACCCACCCTCAGAGGGCAGAGAGGAGCTGCTGGACGTTGGCCAGAAGGGTAATAACATACGACAGGGTAGTATGAGCTATTAACTCTTTTAAACCATACAAATCGCCTGGATCAGATGATATACTATTCTACAGCAGGGGGAAGGATACATGGCAACGCTGCTATGTAAGCTATATAGAGCCAGCTTAGCTCTAGGATACATACCGAAAGTATGGAATAGGGCTAGGGTAGCTTTTATACCCAAACCTGGGCGACCCTCGTATTCGGAGGCTAAAGCTTACCCACAACCCTATCATCATTCTTATTAAAAACAATGGAAAAACTGCTGGAAAAATACATTAGGGAAACTTCTCTAGAACGGAGGCCATCACACCCTAATCAACATGCATACCAGTCAGGAAAATCATGTGATACTGCCTTACACCAACTCGTATCAAGAGTAGAGGCAGCTATCAACAATCAGGAGATTGCACTAGTGGCATTCCTGGATATAGAAGGAGCATTTGACAACACCTTCTTTAACTCAATGATAAGAGTTGCCAGCAACCGTTGACGTGGAAAACACTATTTGTAAGTGGATCAGGGCCATGCTGGAAGGAAGACTCATTGAAACATCACTAGCGGGTGATACGATGCCCAGGGGATGCCCACAGAGGGGAGGGGAGAAGGGGTTCTGTCGCCCCTACTGTGGGATCTTGTCATCGACAAACTGCTTGTAACTTTAAACAATGTAGGCCACTATACCCAGGGGTATGCAGATGACATAGCAATACTTACTAGGGGAAAAAGTGCAAGTACTATTTCAGAACTTATGCAAAATGCTCTGAAAACAACGGAAGGATGGTGCATGCAGGAAAACCTAAGAGTTAATCCTGCAAAAGCAACACTAGTTCCATTTACGAAAAGAAAAAGCTGGATTCCCTAAAACCACCAACGCTTTACAATGAAACTGTACAATTCAGTCAAGAGGCTAAATTCTTAGGATTAACTCTTGACTCGAAGTTAACATGGAATAAACATCTTGAACAGATGATAGAAAAGTGCAAACGAGCACTAATGACCACCCGCAGAACGATTGGGAAAACATGGGGATTAAAGCCACGTATGATGTACTGGCTGTACGCTGCAGTGGTAAGACCTATGCTAATCTATTGTCTGATATGGTGAACCAAAACTACACAGAAGCAAGCAAGTGCAAAACTCGCAAAGGTACAGAGGCTGGCCAGCCTGTGTATCACTGGGACGACAGAAAACACGCCAACTGCTGCTATGGAAACCATGCTAAACTTACCCCTCTTGGACATTTACATAAAGGGGGGAGCAAGAATGGGGGCATATAGACTGAAATGTGGTGGAAACTGGAGAGACCAGAACACTTCAGGACACACCAGCATAACGATTCAAATCACAAACCCAATCTTTGAGATGGGAAGTAATACAATGATTCCCAAACTCTCCTTCGATAAACCCTTCAAGGTCGTCCTAGACTGGGACAAGTGGAGAGGAAAACAGAAACCAGGGGACCAAACCCAAGTCTAGTACGCAGATGGGTCAAGAAGAACCACAGGTTCTGGAGCAGGTATATATAGTGAAACCCTAAATCATAAAGAATATATGACACTAGGGCAATATACCACCGTATACCAAACGAAAATACTACTAATAAATAGACACATGTGCTCCAAGAGTCATCATGTCTCCAAGGGATCAGCTGATCCATATCCTGTCGGATAGCCAAACGGCCCTAAAGACACTAGCAGCTTATCAGATAACCTCGAGGCTAGCTTGGGAGTGCCTGGAAAACCTAAGAACCCTGGTCAAACACAACAAGGTAACCTTGGTGTGGGTGCCGGGGCATAATGGTGTACCAGGTAACGAAATAGCAAACAAGCTAGCAAGAAAAGGCAACAATATTCGCCGGATGGAGCATTGAAGGGCAGATTCATAGCTAACGGATGATGAGGCAGCCATCACGGCAGTTGGCAGCAAATTTAGGATTTACAAATGACGATTTTTTAAATCTTATCATTTTTACGGAAACTGTATCTGAGTTGTTGAACAGACATTTAGCGTTTTAGCAGAAAGGTACCGAGAAAAACCAAAAGTTAATTAATTAATTACCGTAAGAAGATTTTTTAGAAACTGCTCTCAATTTGGTCAATTTAAGCCAAAAATTAATAAAAAGAAACCGTTAGTTGACAATTGAATAAATTAAATTAGTGTTTTGGGATATTTTACGACCTGTCTAAATGCCTGCATTAGAGATTGTGTGAAAAATCTGACTTTATATAATTGGAAACCATTTCCTTATCATTTGGTGCACTTATACACCACCATGATAAAAATTTAAGGCGGTGCAAGATGTTGTAACGTTTTAAAAGAAGTCATACGACAGGCGTTACATATTCTTAGAAATGAAGAGGCGGCATCTGCTCGGTATCAACCAGATGGAGCACCTTCCCACAACTTTAGGCTTGTTGCTCAACATGGTTATATGTTTGATGATAGATCGATAACCAGTCAACTCCATCTCTTAAAACTTCTGATCAACTCTTCGTACCACACCCCCGTATAGGAAATGAAAGAAGGAAAACGTAAAAGAAATATGGGATAACACTATTGCTTTAGTTCTTGGAGAAAGAAGGAATCGCCTGAGACAGATGTTAAACAGAAAACGCAAAATAAAAGACTGGACCAAATTCATAACCAGTGATGGTATACAGGGTCATTCACGAACCAGTTCTGTGAATGACCCTGTATATACATTCTGCTTGCTCTCATTTCTGCTGTGAATTTCACGTAGTCACAGAAAGAAACATAGCCGAGGGTAAAAAAGCTGTGGTGGATAGTGGTAATACATAGAACACCACAACGTTTTATTACTCGAGACACGTGTTTCGAGAGCGCATGAACTCTCATCATCAACCGAATAGTGATGATGAGAGCCCATGCGTTCTTGAAACACGTGTCCCGAGAGGTTGTGGTGCTGGTGTTAACGATTTTTTTTATTTATAATTTACGAGCTCACAGTCCTCGGAATCTGTATATACAGGGTGTTTTATATTATATGCGCAGGACTTCAGGATGTGATAGCTTATCCAAAAATGTGAAAAAAACTTTTACCCTCTAAATTGCACCATTTTCGAAATACAGTGCGTTGAAATTTGGTTTAAAAAAATTGTTTTTTGCAAATATCTCCGGAACAGTTTAATAAACTATATTACTAATAAAAGTTGTGTGTGAGAAAATTTGTTTTAAATCATAATTCCTGAAGATTTTGAAAAAGTACCGTTTTGGGATGCCCATTTGAACCGTCAATGTTTTCTACACAAAAAAGTCAATATAATTGTACCAATATTTTGATTGGTTGGAGGCTTCTTCCTCGAAAGCTTCCATAAAATTGGGGTTTGCTCAGAAGGACCACTCTCTTGGCAGCTACTAATTTATTAATCCAATTATAAAAATAACAAAAGTTGTACCTAACTTGTTGGTGTCTCCCTATCCTTCGAGGTCGATCAAATAAAGGAAACACATCACCGAACTTACTTTTATATAAATCTTTATCGGCTAACTAATTTCACGGAACTGAACTTTCAACCCAAAAGACCCTGCCTCAGATATAAGTGCAACACGGAGATCGACATGTGATTCCGGAAATCCCGGGTCAGATACCGATCGCCGGTGGAGACAGACAACGTCTTTCTTGTCGAATATGATATGCAGCAGAGGAAGCAACAATACGCTGACATTCTAGAATTGATTTGTGACAATATTAGCAATGACCGATGATAACGGTGATTCCGGCACACTTCTGTTCCCGAAGAAGTAGGTTGAGTTCAAATAAAGTCTGGGTCTCCAATATTTCTTTTGTTGCTACCTTTGTTTTCCCATCTCACTTACCTTAGATGTTTTCAGTCGAGTAAAAAATTTAACCAAATTGTTGAAATTGTTTATTACAGTTAATTTGACGGGAATACGGTTTAGAAATAAAACAATAGAATTCGTTTATGAAACACTTTATTTTAATAAATATTATATTAACAAGCTTAACATGTAGGCAACATTGAATGAACAGTTGGCTGTGAATTAATTAAAAAAATATATATAATCGAAACTTGTATACAAACGAAACGAATGAAGAAAACAAAACGAACGATTCCTTCTGTTTTTTTTTTCCTCTTATTTTCGTGTTAAGTTATATTTAAAAGATCACAATTAAAATTCGATAAGAACTTGCTATTCTCTCAGATAAACGTTTCCATTTAATGATATACAATGTTAAACAAGTAGAAGCCACCATTTTACATCTTACGACTTACTGTATTGCAGTCACAAAAATGGTATTATTTGCAGTCTTTGTATTTACTTAGGTATCTATATTTTAAAAAGGAAAAGAGATTTTTTTTTCGTCTAAGTTGTGATAAAATAAAAAAGGAAAGATAATGCTGAATAGTTCATATAATAGATTTTTTTTTAATAGATGATAATATATTATACATATATAAGTATTTTCTTTTAACATGTAAGAATTTCATCTTTTTAATTAAAAATAACAAAGCAATTTTTATAGCGGAAAATCTTACATACTATATTGCTTGTGCTTGTTTTTTTTTGATTTTGATATCTAGTTAGGGCATGCGTTGCATTGCAAGAATAATGTAGGATTTTAGATGAAACAAAAATGAGTGGTAAAATTAGGGTCGTATTTCTGAGATTATAACAGTCGTCATTTATTCATGTCTATTTTCTACTGAAAATGATATGTACTTGTAGGCTTACTATAAGAAAAAATTTCATACAAATATTCTGCAATATTTGTATGAAACCGGTATTAAATTCTAGTTCAAAATTCGATAAATTTAGCTCTATTGCATATAAAATGGTTCTCTCAAGGAAATAACGACTGTTATAATTTCTAAAAGCATGGTCTTTGTGATCGTGTTAAGGTGTTTATAATTTCTTTCACGTCGTAGGGGGAAATGTGTTATAGCGAAACATATTTCTTGCGTAGTGGAGTTTTCAAGATGTAGACAAAGACAGAAATAGAGACAGACAGAGAGAGAGAGAGAGAACATGAAAAGTATAAAATTCTATCGTTTAAAAAAATAAATTGGTAAATTTATAACATTTTTCGATCTTTAATTTTCCTCTTATAAATAACAAATTTATTTTTTCTTTTGTTTGTTTTTTTATTTATTTTACTTTCCATCAGTTAATTCATTGCCCATTTTTTTCTTTCATTTCCACTGAGGTAGGACAATATTGCAGTCCTAGATAATAAACTATATTATTAATTATATTTATTATTTATATTATAATGTACCAGGGTATCACACTACGAACGTCATCCATAGCCATTAAAACAAAATCTCTAAAGATAGTAATTTTTGCTTTCATCTCCCATCTACCCTTCCCCCGTCGCTTTTCACAATGATGTCATTGTGAAAAAATTCTTCTACCCTCCTCCCCTCTCTTCCCCAAATTTTCAAGCAAATTTCGATAGATTCGAGAATTCTGTCAGCCTGTGCTTCTGTCACTATATCCTTTGATGATAAACCGATGTAGTGACAGGAGTATAGACTGTACCGCTAGCGATCGATCATTATTAAAGTCCGTGACTGTACATTATTCAACTTCAGTTGCACGTGCGGCACACAGGACTGTGTCTGCTCGATGCCTCCATGTGTGCTCTTAGCCGCACAAAAGTTTCTGTTTTCTCGTAATAATGATTTAAAAACTATTTGATTGAAGAATTAAGATAAAATCTGCATATCATCATTAATTTTTTGATTAAAATAAAAACATGCTTAAACTTTTGAATTATAATTCAATTCCTTTTTTTTATTACAGCGCTGTATAAACGGAAAACCGACAAAGTATCTCTTACTGCAGCACAAATAGAAGAAGTTATGCGATGATCGCAAGCTGGTTAAAGGACGATGCTAGAAGACTGGCCATCGACGAATGGATTTCTAGGAACTGTTTGAACGCTATATGTAATTCAATAAAAATTTAAAAAATCCTCGGACCCGTCGATTTTTATTTTTAGGTTAGGTAGTTTTTTTAACGTGAAATTGAAATATACAGGGTGTATCAAAAAACAGATATGACGTCATCGTTATTTTTTTAATGTAATCTCCTCATTTTTTATTATAGAATTTAAAACGAGTTCTTTTTTTACACGACAAGGTGAATATCCGGGTTTTTTCAACTCTTCTTTTAACAATCAAAGAAATGCCTATAATAGGCGCTCATGGTATATTGTTGGAATTCTCCCTGTAGACGAATGCAAGATCTAATTTCACTACCTTTCACCTCTCAACTTATCTGTATGATACTCCAATCAATGTACTAATTCCAACCTCGCGCCCTCTCGTAGGCAAGGTAGGAAGTAGCACACCGCAAGGGCGCCACACAAACGTCGGTACACAACAGATACCGATCTAGCTTGCACAACTCGCGGGTTGTGTGCCCCGCTAAATGTCTCGATATGCTAGCAGTTAATGGTGAATTCCATGTGGCGCCCTTGAGGTGTGCTACTTCCCACATTGCTCACGAGAGAGCGCGAGGTTGGATTTAGTACCAGGCTCGTCGCTAGCTGTTTTGAACGCCCGCGTGCAATACCGATTAGGCCGCCCGTTGTACAATTGTAGACATGCAAATTATGACAATATTTTGTTTTACTGTCGATGTTTTTGGCGCCGATGCCGCCCCCCTTGAAAATGCCGCCCTTCCGCCCCTTGTACAATTGTAGACATGCAAATTATGACAATGTTTTGTTGTCCTTTCGATATGATTTTGTCGCCGATGCCGCCCCCTTGAAAATGCTGCCCTTGTGCGCTGCACGCCTTGCACGCAGCGGCCCTAATTAATACATTGTTTGGAGTATCACACACATAAGTTGAGAGGTGAAAGGCAGTGAAATTAGATCTTGCATTCGGAGTAGCGCTGATGAGGCCTGGAAGGTCAAAACCATGAGGTCCGCTTCTAATGCTTGATCTTTTTTCATTGCATTTGCCCGCTGAATTCCAACAACATACCATGAGCGGGTTAAGGACATACGAGGGTTATATAAAAAAGAACATTAGCCCATCTGGTTTTAATATATCATATTTTTCAATGGTAAAAATAAATTATTTTTTAAGTTTACCATGTTGTAAAGTTGTTGAAGTTTATTTTCGGAAGATATAGTTCAACTTATTAGGCCTGTTATGTTTGTTACAGAGTTCGCTGGCGTGCTACAAGAAAGCCCCAACAGATGAGATGAAAGGGGAACTGATTTAGCAGTGCAGAGGTTTGGACGACTGGTTGAGAGTGTTTTAGAGAGAAAACTATCACTGCAGAATGCTGCATGATAGTGTTGGGCGATATCACTAGAGGTATCGATACTGGGTATTGATCCGTATCGTTTCAAAAACTATCAATACATGTATCGTCTCGCTTCAAAAGTATCGATCTTGCGAAATATCGATACAAAATATCGATAAATTTATTTGTTTTTTTTTAACAGTAGTAAATAGTAAAACTTTATTAAAACGAGGATACAAAGTAGTATAGAAAATGAACAAAAAAAAACAAGATGAAGAACAAATGTAGGTAACTACTCTTTATTTAAAACCATAGTCCTTCTCATACGAGAAGTTTCACTGTTGCTCCGGTGGGGGCGTAGTAGCGCGGAAGTAGGGGCAGTAGGGCGAAATAAATTTTAAAGTATTTTTATCTATAAGTTTATTTTGATTCAAGGATCGATACTAAGCAATAAATGATCGATCCAGTGCCATATCGGAACTTCAAGTATCGATCCAAAATATCGTGGATCGAACCGCAAAAGATCGATACTTTAAAATATCGATCCGTATCGCCCAACACTACTGCATGAGTGTCGTAGGAATGTATTGTGTCTCCAGCATTAATTTTCTCTAGAAAGAGATTGTATTCTAATCACTTCAGATATGCTCCTTCCTGAATTTTTATCCTTGTGACTGAAACAGTTTACAAACACAGAATTCTTTCTTAATTTGCTGAAGCACTTCATCGGATTCAGTCTTGCTTATAACAGACAAACATTCTAACATCATTCCCTTCCTTCAATTTTGCACTATCGGAACTGCCTCTAGATAAAGCTAGCTGAAAAATGGCTAACCAATCCAGGTGAAGCTATTAAGTTAAAAGATGAAGCAGTAATTTTTAGCGCAGCTTATTCCACTACAGCAAAAATTAAATTGGAACAAAAACTAATCATAAAGTAGGTGGAATCAAACCTATTAGTGTCGCAAAACTGCAAATTATCCAGATTTTTTCTTGCTCAGAACGTCGGACAAATGACTGCATGTAAACTCACCTTACTAGCAAGATCAATAAAAATAGATTACGCCTGCCTGACTTCATCAACGTCCTTCTAAATACCAGACATATCTTCATGGCCTCTCGCCTCTCTATATTACACAACGGCTCGGATAATAAACTAATTCTATCCTCATGCCTGCTATCGATCATCGACAAGATACTATTTCTGCACCGCTTACACCTTGTAAGCCAAGAATGGAAGTTCCCACACTTGACTGTACTTAACACCTCTATCCATTCACCTCTTCAATTTCTTCAGTTCATTCCATGATAGCATCAGGATTCACAGTTTACTAACATTGAGATATTGCAATATGAGTTAACTGAATTAATATTTTTTAAATTCATCAATCGATAGCGTTCTTAATGTGACACCCTGTATAATAAGTAAGTCGATTATTGCTGTATCTAAACAACATTTCTAAACACAAGTTTTACAATTTACATCTTACATGTGTGTGAGTGTGTGTGTGTTCGTATGATATACAGTGTGTCTATTTTATGATCTAAACTAAATCATTATTACTGAATTACGATGGGTAGTTTATTACTGCTGTGTTTTTTTAATACTTCTTTTACTGCGTTTTACTGCGCGCTGTACTAAAAGAGCGACAACTAAATCCTAAACACACTGTATAATAATATACAGAGTGATAATTTTATTTAACAAGTATATATTTTGCTTATGAATGTACAATTGACAGTATGTTACATTTACGTGTATTACTTTGAGGAACGTTTCTATGGGAATCGATCTTAAGGATATTCGTTACTTGTTTAAGGAAGACTGGTTTTCGTTTTTATCAATAACTGCAAAAGTGACGCCAGTCAGTATGGTGTATCACTAAAATAAAATAAAATATTTTTTGTTTTCCTCATTGTTGATCCATTATCACTCCATACATTACCAATTTAATACACAATTAATTTAAGTTACTTACAAATTACAACTTGGATATTACTTTGTAAGCTTCGATGAACTAAACATTGTACTGTAGTAGTAGATCCGTCTAAAAAAATATCTAGATTGCGTATTTTGTATTCTGTCAATATTCTTTTCGTTACTTTTTTTATTTGTATTTTTTTTGTTTGTTTTTTTGTGTTTTTAAGTTGTATCTTACATTTTAATGGATTTACTATACAATTAATTCCCTTATTCATTTTCTTTGTTTTTTTTTGCTTTTATATGCATATGTCGCTTGTTTGTTGCTTTTGTTTATTTATAAAAGATGTAGGAGCACTATGTATAGTATGGATGCAGGTTAAGTTTGGATTGCTATAATGTACCGCTCTGACTGTTTCGTTGTTGTTGGTTTTTCCGAAGATCATCCAATTGAATCAGCTAATCGATACAAAACAAAAATGGTAATATTTTAACATAAAAAATGACAGCTGTCAAAACGAATTCAATACCTTCTCGATTGGTATGCAAGATAATTCACCACCACCACATTGCGGCGGGGGTAACGGTGTACTGGGTGTCACCGCCTGCTTACTAGCTTTCTCAGCGGCTTCTCTCGCCCTCCTCTCCTTCAATTTCAACGAAAATATTGCTACGGATCGGGCTCTCTTCATCAAGCTTTGTTTGACGCGCGTTTTCTTAGCTGCCAACTCTTCAGCTATAATGGTGCCATGTTTAGGTACTAATTTTAATCAATTACCCATAAGGAAATTATAAATCAGAACATTTTTTTTAAATTAATATTCTGATCTATATTTTCTCAACACCAATTAAATATATGTACCCTCCATTAATGTTGTAGCAATTTCTAAATTGATCCTACTTATTGATCAGTAACACCATACCTTTAGCTTGTTCTTCAGCTTCCTGGCTAGAAACACTCTTCGCGCTATCACTCAACGACGTATCCATGGGTAGAGGTATTATTTTCGGCGGCATACTCGGCGGAGTACGCGGCCTCGGCGGCCAAACAGGGCTGCTACCCCTCAGCAGATCCGAATCCGAGCTCGAAGAATCCTGCGCCGGTAAATCGGGAATAGACTTTACTTAGAATATTTAATAATTGCAAAATTATCTATAATATCTCACTTTGCTCGTGATACAATCAGTACTCCGATGTATATCGCTCTCCTCCTTTAATCTACGCGACCATTCCGCGCCACCTGTCGGTCCGATCGTCAAATGATAACTGTCACCCTACGCAAACAAGATAGTAACAAAAATTTCGTTAATACGACGAATTAGTGATTGCGCATACCTCCGACCATTCTTTTGATTTTCTCGCTTTGAAAGGAGGTATGGGTTGGATGCTGTCGGCCGTGATGGAAATTACCTTCGGATGGGAGGTGCTTAGTGAAGGGGGCGTGGTTGGAGTTACGACGGGGGTCGGGGATGTCGAAGCCGCTTTCAAAATCTCCGTATTCGCCTCTTTGATCTTAGCTTCGACTTTCTTAGGCACCGTCTCGGTTACGAGACTGTGACTGGGCGATACCGAGAACCTGCCGATCTTAGAAGCCACGTCGTCGGGCGAGGGAGTCTGCGTGTTTCCTAATCTGCTGGCTTCCCTGCGGGCCCATTCGATTTTCGCCATTTCCGTCGCTAACCAACCGGGGATGTCCGGAATTGCGCAGGTTATTATGAAACGGATGCATAACATGATGTGCTGTAAAAATGTCGTTAAATGGTTTTCGTCGGCTTTGTAATATGTGTCGTGTTGGGTACCTCTAAAGCCACTATTAGTAAAATTGTTTGCGTAGCTGTCATATCCGGGAACATACGATGGACTTGACCTGATAATCCGATAAGGGCACAATTGACTAGAACGGCTACGATACTCATATATTCCATACAATTCTAAAACAAAAGAATGTGTTAGATGTTAAGAAACAAACAAAATGGTTGATTTCGAGACCCATCAAAATATGGTATTTTCTCTTTCTATTTTTTAAATGCCCTGTTATTGAAAGACCATTACCGACCTGCCTAGACATAAGGTCTTACCTAGCCGCCGATAGATGCCGGCTGGACTTACTGCCTTGAGGAGTCTTTCCCCATTTGGACGGATCCCGAGAGTTTTACAATGTCTCATGCCGGTAAGTCCGTTCTAACAGGAGCGTAGGAGTTCAATACTAATAAAAGTTTTGGTGCTGCCATACACGTCGGTGTAGACCTGCGAATGGCAGTTCGTCGTTATCTCTTACTAACATATCAGCTATTTCGTTGCCTCTGATCCCAGAGTAGCTTGGCATCCATCTTAACCTAATGCCGTGATGTTCCGCCAGTTGTCCGAGCTCCCTATGGCACCCCATTACTACCTCAGAATCGGAGGTAGTACTGCATGCATTTTTTTTCATGCAGGTAGCTCAAAATGCTCACTGCACAGGTCTGGATGGCGATTATTTCCGCTTAGAAAGGGAAGCCCTCTAAGCTGATGGCTTCGCCACCTCTCCAAATTCCAATGAAACTGAAGACAGTTGAGATCTTATCCGTTCTTATGGACGGTGGTACTGTCAGTTTGATGTAGTTGAAGATACCTACACATACGACTACATTTTGCTGTATGGCTCTCCTCCAGACGACTACGTTTGGAGGCGAGAGAGATCGAATGTATTAGAAGGCGCATGAGGAGATTGGCCTCTACATACAAGAGTGCAATCTGCAAACAGAAATTAGAATCCTGGAAAAGATATGTAACGGTTGAAGGGAATAAAAATCCCTGGAAGTCGACCTATAAGTTACTAAGTGATAAGGTCAGACCTGATAATATTTTCAACTGTGTGCTCGTAGAGACTCTGTCCTGGGCAGACACGGTAAGCGCGCAATTAACCGCTGAACAGGAACAAATAATCAGTGATAATCTGACATACACAACGGAGAAAATTGACCGTCCTTTTACCAGGGATGGACTGGATGTGGCAGTCGGTAGCATGAAACCGAGGAAGGTACCTGGCTGTGATCTGATCTGATCGAGCCTAAGATTATGAACAGGCTGTGGGTTTTGAAGCCACAAGCCCTTTTAAGTGTAATGAATAGGTGTCTCATGTTGGGCACGTTCCCGGATACCTGGAAACCGGGTGAAATCAGATTACTTGCCAAGAATAGTACGAAACCGGCTAACGACCCGAAAGCATATCGCTCCGTCACATTGTTACCGGTGATGGGGAAGGTGTATGAGCGATTGCTGAAAAGAGTGCTCATGCACTGCCAGGCAATGGATATGCTCGTCGAAAATTAGTTTGGCTTTAGGCCTGGTAAATCTACGGTAGACGCGGTAGTCCACTTACAGCAAATAGTTGCGGATGCTAATGAGAAATACGTTCTGGGTATCTTTATAGATATCGGTGGCACTTCTGATAACTTATGATAGCCCAGTATTTTTCGGAGATTTCGACAATGTAACGTACCGATGAATCTATACAGGGTACTACAGAGGTATTTTGAAATATGATTCTCCAAGGTCATAGTAAAGGGATGCCCATACGCAGACGATCTTGCACTGGTGGTCATGGGAAATAGCAGATTACAGATAGAGACTAGAGCTGGTGCAGCTCTAAGTAGAATAAACGACTGGTTGAGGGTAAATAGAATGGCTATTTCTGTAGACAAAAGCAAGAATAGGCATCCCACGGATCGTCTTGGGGATACTGCCAATATCCTACGGGTCGATGGCCGCAGTGGTTAGGCGGCTGACTATCGTTGTGAGAGGACGATAGGCGCCGGGGTTCAATTCTCTGGAGGGACGGTGACATTTTTTCAGAGAGTTAATCCCGGATCGACTTGCCATTCGCTGTTGGGAACAAAGTGATTAACAGCGCGGCATCAAAAAGGCGATATGATGCTGTCACAAAGCCAATTGAACACAACTTACACACACAAAAACTACACCGCGAGAGTTGCAGTGATAGCCAGACAAGTGATACAACTTACGGAGTCACTGCAACTAAGCACCCACCACACAGTAAAAAAAATCCTACAGCCCCTCGGTTAAATACCTTGGGGTTGTGATTGATGATAGGAGCAGCTTTGTACCAGATATGGAGTATATAAGAGATAAAGTAAAGAAAATCTTTGCGAAACTGGCAAGAGTAACATAGAGGGACTGGGGTCTTCGCCCATCGGCACTTAACCTTCTCTATGAGGGGGTCTTCGTGTCGATGGTAACCTATGGTGCACCCGCTTGGAGTGGAAAGTTGCACATGCCAGCAGTAAGAAGAAGGCTGATAAGTGCGCAGCGCTTCGTGTTACTAGGAATTACTAGGGCCTGCAGAACGGTGTCTAACGACGCACTGCAGGTCCTGGCCAGTAAACCACCCATAAGAGAAAACCCTTTTCGATTATTGTTGTTATTATTACTATTATATAAAAAACAAAAAAGAGAGCAAAAAACTTCTATTATAGAAAAACAAAAAAAAATCACACACGCCAGTGTAATGCTGCTCGTTCTAAGCCGAGATAAAGTGGGAAGAGAAATTTGTTATTGTCGGGGAATTTTCCATTCGGTGAATTGTTTGTCGGGAAATTTTCCTTTCGGGGAATTTTCCTGTCGGGGAATTGTTTGTCGGTGAATTGTAGTCGGGGAATTTTCCGTCGGTGAATTGTTTTCGGGGAATTTTCCGGTTCCCAAGACGTACAGTTTTAGATATAACTAATGTGCCTATTTGCTAACTAAGAGGCATATGGAATGAGCGCAGGAGACTAAGGCATATATTACTATTGAAGTGGCAGGAGAGGTGGGGCAATAGCGAGAATAGCAGAACAACTTACGTATTTATTCCGGAAATTAGTAACCTGCGACACCAGACGTCTGCCTGGTTTAAATCAAATTCGAGATTGACGTATATACTCACTGGACATGGTTCTCTCAATCAAAAGTTGTTTGAGCTAGGACTCGTAGATAGCGACCTTTGCAAGTGTGGTGTAATTGAGGATGCAAGACATGTCCTAGAAGTATGTCCCCTGTACGTTGAGGCCAGGGAGACTTTACTAACAGCAATAGGACAAAGGTATGTGGGTGATGTGGATTGGACACTTATTACAATGGACCAAGAATTTTACAAAGCATTGTTACTGTTCGCGGAAGTGGCGTTTTCTATAAGAATCGGTCAGTGACGTGACGTGATCTAATAGATTTACCAATTAACACCGTAGTACCGTAATAGACTGTGTGAATGAAAGGGTGTATGGCTCTCCATGGCTGACATCGGCGTCGAGGACACGCCTAAGCAGGCAATCCCGTACATTTCTGCCAGCTAGTGCGCCACGTTCAGCCCCCACGTTTTACTAAACAATCTTTTACAGACTTTGTTCGTCACTTGTTTCAGAAGTGATTTACATGTCAGTTTGACGTCCAAGATCACACCTACACAAATTTAGTAACCGTTATGACGTCATTATCGAGTAACCTAGGAAATTCGATGGATTTGCGTTGCCATTCCAGTGAAGTCGGGACTGCTAGACTGCAACGTTTATGTAACGTTTTATGCAACAAAAATAGCCGTTCGGACAGTAAGAACTAAAGAAGTCTGTTGGATTAATTACTTTTTAGCTTATACTACTTTAAATTTTTTCGACAAAACTCACCTGCCACGTTCCAATATTAGGCACCCGTTGTCCGAAAGGCCTTTGACAAACATAAGCCAACTTGAAAGCGTCGCTCCGAATCTCGATAAAATTATTGAACATCGCACATAGGGCAGCCGGCGGGAACGCCGAAGAAAACAGGATAACATAACCTAATTGCACGGTCATCTCTAGATGCTCGGAAAACGTTCCATCATACTGAAATTGCTTCTATTTAAAACTGATTTCGTGTACGTACATTCCTAAATACCAACCTTGTAAAGGGAGCTCTCCAATTCAGCCTGGCTCATACTCCTCTTCGTACTAGCATGATCTTGATTGTCACCGTTTTTATTTTCGCCGGTCGGCGTTTGTTCCTGTTGATTTGCGAAATCGTTCGGGTCGGGCTCGGATCTCGTCGGACTTAAGGCTCCCCAGAGATCGAAGCTCATCTTAGCTAATTTAAGATGTTCTAGCATATAAGGCAAAGCTGATTCTTTAAGATTACCTATCACTTGGCGCGAGATTAATAGTGCTGCTAGTTGCTGTAAAATTAAACGGACAAATCACGTTTAATATAAAAATTAACTATAAAGGAATTGAATTGATATTACCTCTTTTAATCTTGCTTGATCTTGTAAGTAAAACGCTATATAAAAGAGGGACATGAAGGAGTTGACGAATTGGAACTGCAAAGTATGAAATGTTACGTTTTAGTGTTTGATTTTTTTTTGTGACAGACGAAACGTACTGGTACCATATGTAATTTTTAAATAAGTAGTGTGATATATAAAATGTTTTAGTGTTTCTGGTGGATGTACCTACACTAAAATGATACTATTTACAATAGGGCCTAATTTCGAACGACCTTTTCTATTTCTGGTTGGTGCAGGATTAAGTAAAAAATGGAATCTAGAGATCATGTGAAAATATCTTGTGTTTATTTAAATGTCTTTGTTCTGTTGCCGGTCCACACCTGCGTGACTTGTAAAAAAATGTTACTAAACAGTTTTATCGGGAGAAGCATATGGTACAACTGCCAATAATATGAAACATCCTGTATGTGTTATTCAGGGTATTTCTATACAATAGGAAATTTAATTACTTGTGCAATTAATAAAAGCATGTGTTATAATAATATACAACTGAACCCTTAAACATATCTTTTTGATACTTGTATACCTACGGGTGTCTTAGATATTTTCGACTGTAGTTGATCAGACCACACATACACTACCTCAACAAGTTTATCAACGGCTAAAAGTCAATAGTGTATATAATTGCATGTACGCTACTGGTTTTCTTCCTAAAGGGCACACCTAAGTTGGCGTCCGAATCATTAGATTTATTGCAAAGAGCACGTCAGGGTATCATATTGGCTATGATGGGGCATTATATGCACTACCCAATCCCTGGTTTCATAGTTCCAGGGCAACGGGCGTGGCGGGAGTAGACTTCGTATATAGGGGAGGATGCTTGGGCGTAGGCATGGGCATACGCTCCGGTGTCCGGCCGCTAACCGTCGGAATATACGGTGGGTAAGTGAGGCACCCTACGGCGCTTACCTAGAGAACTCTGCAGCTGCACTACCCCATCCTTGGTGGCCACACTCAGGGAAACGGGCGTGGCGAGAGAATTTGGCGAAGATAGTAGGGGAGGATAAAAGTCGGTTCGCCGAGGAGTAGTCCGCCCGTTGGTTGTCTGGTTGGGAAACCTTCGGTTTCATCCTAAAACAACTCGGTGATTCTGGGACCCTACGGTTTCACTGTAGCTGCCGCGGATACTTGATCGCCGGAGGGGCGAAAGAGTTGGCGCGGTTGGCATTTTGGGGTAGGGCTTTTGCCCGGCCGTCCCCGTAGTTCAGGCTTAATTCACGGTCGGGCTGGTTGTACCTCACGGCCAGATTCCGTTTCCCACGCTTGGCCGATAGTAGCCATCCGCAAGGAGGCCTAGGCCCCGTGGGGTTAGATGTGAGGTAGGAGTTCGCTAAAGCGTCTCCAACGGTGACCCGTCCAACGTTGACAAGAAAACTTGTCTAACATGGGTAGCACGGGGGAGAGGATCCCACCGGTTCGCCGGGCTTCTCCGTGAGGTGTCGGTCTCGTGCGGGCAACTGGTTTCGTACCTCTTTGTCCTGAGGAGTGTGTGCATTTCCGTGACGCCGCATACCTAACGGTCGGTCGGCAGCTGGGTGCCCGATTCTGTCCCAGATATATTCGACCGGATTGATATGTTAAGAATGAACTGGGCCGTTAACTTCCTCAGTCCCTCGATGTTTCACTGTCCCCATTCCACTCAAAAAACGTTCCATACGTCATGCGATATTTCGGAAAGACAAACTCGCTAAATTAGTTCCAACGACTTCGTAGGCTAACTTGTGAAAGTATACAAATATATGCCTACGCAAAAAATAGTGCATCGATAGTAGCAAACGTCTTACGAAACCCATATCGTACCCCTAAGACAAAATGATACATTTTTGTGACAGACAGATAATATATCTCTACTCGGCCCGTCGGTGTTTTCTAGGGTAGCATGATCGAAAGATAATCCCTCAAATTTTGACAATTATTGCTTGTTTGTTCTTTGGTTTTTTTTTGTGCTCGCACCTGTTTTACCTAAACAATTCCACTTAATCTTATCCGGGAGAAAATGTTGACCTAGCTGGCGCTAGATAGAGGGGTGTGGCAGATTTAGTGACGTCAATTCGCTATCTTGGTTACTCTTTTTGGATTTGCGTACTTTTGTAAGTCCACGGCGTGCAAAATAAGAACACGCAGATGAAGAATAGCAATCAGCAATGAGCACATGATTAATTAAGCTAACTCGTTATGTGACACATACAATACTGGTCAAAAGTATTAGGCACATCTATAAAACAAGCAGTTTTTTTTATATATAATAACAACCATCTCATCTTGCACTAATTCACTTTTGTCATCCAGATTGCTTGTATCCCATCGTTAAGCACAGAGAAGGCAGCATTATGATTTGGGTTATTATGGAGAGAACACGCGGAAAATTGTGTAGGACAATACCCCTGCAGACAAATCACATATTGCCATGCAAACAATTCATGATTTAGGGTTCGAATTACTCGAACACCCCCTTTTTTTCACTAGATCTGGCACCGCCCGACTATCATGTCTTTCTTCAACTCGAAAAAAGTTTAAAACGTCGTAAATTTTCTTTTAAGGAAGAGGTGGTAGAAGCTGTGGAGGCCTGGTTTGCAGAGCAAGATCAAAATTTCTTTTTGAAAGGTCTAGAGGCATTGCATTGGGATTTCGAAAACGGTAAGAGATACAAAATCGGTTAAATTGGGGCAAAGTTGTTTTTTTTTGCTACTGAACAATAATCCATTTCAAAAAATTTTCTGATTTTTGAAATATTTCCGAAAAACTGGAAAACACACTTTTCTTTTTCTTTTTTCTGAAGTTATTATTGCAGGAATCAAAACAAGATTAATACATTCCACAGGCACTTTTTTAAGCTCTTTACGAAGGTGTTATTAGATTCTGCTTAAAGCGTTTCGTCTTGCTTTGACCAACGTCAACTTCATTTTTTCTTATGGCCGCCATATTAGATCTTGGCATTATTAAATAGATCAATTTTTCAAGTTAAATGCCTATAAATGCAGAAAATATTAAAAATAACAGTGTTAAGAAAAATACGGTGTGCTGTGACGACAAAAACAAAACGTTTTGTTTTGTGGCGTGTTTTCCGGTTTTTCGGAAATATTTGAAAAACTACACATTATTGTTCAGTAGCAAAAAACACAACTTTGGTCCAATTTAACCGACTTTGTATCTCTTATCGTTTTCGAGATCTCAATGGTGACCCTCGAATCAGCCTGTATAATCCAAGTCTTTTTTGCAACAATCTGATTGCTTCCAACTTTTATAAAGGTAGTGTAGGTATTGATCATTGCAGTTTGTGTAGATAAGTGTGTTGGTGTAAAAAATATTTTATACAAGAACAATTTTTTCTTATACATTAAATAATCCTCTTAAGCGATTTATATATAATACTTCAACATTAACATGCAAGCTATACAATATAAGACGATACTATAAAATTTGCAACATTTAAGTGTTACACCAGACTTAACACCAAATCAGCTTCATTTCTTTTATGATAAAATAGATTCAAGCATCATTTTGGTATTAAATCTCGTTCGAGGCTAAGAAGTAGGTCATCTATTTTACTCTATTTCCTCAAAATAAACACAACAAAATCGAAACAACTCAATCAAAACTGAAAAAGGAAAGAAATAAAAGTTTCTTCACACGTTTGAACACTTATTACATTACGATAAGAGTAAAAAATAGTTTTTATACAAACCAATGCCACTTTGCCGATGAGGTGGTTTTCGTACTTGGTTTCGAGTCGATAATTCTCTGGCAGCGTGAGAAAAACACGCCAAAGTTAAGAACCACTATTCTAAGAATACTCTAACAGAAAGAAAACCTACTCTAGATTTTCACCAAAAAAACAAAAAAAAAAACGCAAAAGGAGATGAGAATCTCTACACGCTAACTCTCGTAATTTCCTCATCAAATTTCAAAAAAATCAAATCAAAAACTTCATTTATATAATCGTTACTTAATAAGTGCTTTGTAAGATATAATCATTATTGCTGATACCACTAAAAAAAGAAGTTAAAATACACAAATGTACAACAGTATATGTATGTAATAAGATATGTAAGTAACGGATCTATATAGATTGAAAGAGAAAAAATTATCATGCAGTGCTTCTTCAGATAATATAACCTTTTCAATTGAAAAGAAAATATATTAGTTACCTTTATCGTTCAACCAGAGCGCTATCTTAAAATAACCTTCGTCCATCAGGGTTATCACGATGGCTAGCATGATTTTAGGGAAATACCCGAGCCATAATGGGAATCCCCTGATCCGCAACTGTGTATCCCACCAATCCTAAAACATCGGCGTCGCGTATAGCTGTATTGTAATTGTGGATCGGTCGTAAAATCGATATAATTTTCGATATTTACCTGTACTTGAAGTGAAATGATCATAACACAAAATACAGCGCATAAACATACTGCTATTATAGGCACTGATACGCAATACCTATAAACGTGACGTTGCCAAGTCGGTTGCCACGGTTCGAGACGGCCTGTCACTGGACTGGGTTGTAACGGACCCTGGAAACATATCACATGTCGGGATACCTAGACAGGTCGACATGTTTAACATAAAACTCTACATAAATGCAATTTATAAAAAAACAGTGAGCTTTGATTTTGACTAATGAATGGTAGTGTTTTAAAATGGATGGTTTGGTTGTACTAAATTTATCGATTTTTAACTACTTGTACAATAAATAAAAGTATGGATTTAGTGTCATGCATATATTCTAATAAGACAATGAGAATGATCAAATATATCGCTTCATCATCGCTCCTGATTTTTGCTCCGACGCAGTTTCTCGATTCACCTAGTGTCCGATATGAGCAAGTCAGTAAATCGATCTAGCCCCGACACAGTATCCCACATTTCTGTAAGTTAGCACATATTTCTAGCTCCGATGCAGTTTCCCGACTGATAACGTCGGCACACTTTCTGCACTCGTGCAATTTGACAAATCTGTATAGCTCTGACGCAGTTTCTCGATTTATAAGTCCGGCACGTTGTCAGAATTTATGCACTCCGGCAAATCTACGTAGCCCCGACGCAGTTTCCCGAGTCATAAATTCGACACACTACCTAGATTTATGTAATTCGAGGAATCTATGAATCTCCGACGCAGTTTCCGCAATTTTACAAGTTGGTAAATATCTAGTCCGACGCAATTCGACAGATTTATCGAGCTCGGGCGCAGTTTTCCGACATGTAGGTCCGACGTAGTTTTCATGTTGAAATTCGGTAAATATACGTAATTCCAACGTAGTTGCTGGATCTGGTTAGCTTTGAACGCAGTTTTTCGCGTTGTACGTTCGACAATTTCCGACAACTCTCATGGGATACACCTGCCTTCTAGACTACGCCCTATGGCAGAATGTGTCTTGTTCGCAGTTGGTGGAAATGATATAAAAATTTTCACAGAATATATCACATGACATCCATGAGTTTTTTCAGTCGGTATTTCTACATGTCTCAATGGTGCAGCTGTCACGAACATTGCTTGAGGATCGGATATGTCCTCAAGACTATAATTCGAGATAAAAGACCACCAACAAAAAAGGTTTAAAAAAGGTTTTTTTTTATCTGTGGTGGTTGCTAATTGCAACCGGCTTCTTAACATGTATCGTTTCTTTAACTACGAGGGAGCGTTTTTATATTCGCGGAATGGGAGATAAGGGGTGGAAATAAAAAAACCAAATTATTTTTTTTTTCAATATATTCACCTGCAAGTCGGATACATTTTTCACATCTTTCAATTAATTTATTTATACCCTCATAAAAAAATGATTTCTCTTTATCTGCAAAATACGCCGAAACTGCCTCCTTGACTTCATCATCGGCAGTAAATTTTTTACCCCGCAGCTCTTTTTCCATTTTCGGAAACAGGAAATAATCACTCGGGGCCAGGTCTGGGCTGTAGGGTGGGTGATTCACAATTTCGAAGCTCATCTTATGTAGGGCAGCTAACGCAACGCGGCTCTTGTGGACGGGCGCGTTGTCGTGCAAAAGCAGCACACCTTTCGTCAATTTTCCCCGTCTTTTCTCTTTAATGGCTTCTTTTAGTCGCTCTAATATTGAAGCGTAATATTCTCCGGTTATAGAAACACCTTTATCTTTATAATCAATCAACAATATTCCTTCCGAGTCCCAAAATACCGTTGCCATGAGTTTCCCAGCTCATTGTGACACTTTAAATTTCTTGGGAGGTGCTGTGCCCTTTTTATGCCACTGCATGGAGTCTTGTTTGGACTCAGGTTCATAATGATGAACCCAAGTTTCGTCTCCAGTAACAATTCGACTCAATACACCATCCTTGACTTCATTCCAGAGGTCCAAAAATGCACGCGAACACTCTGCGCGCTGTTGTTTTTGCGGCGGCGTGAGCATTCTCGGCACCCATCTTGCGCTGACCTTAGACATGCCGAGATGATCGTGTAGGATTTTAAAAATTGTTGTATCGGATACTCCAACCATTTCTGCGAGTTGTTTCTTCTTTAGTCGAGCATCTTCGAGTACAATTTTTTCAACTTTTTGGATAAGTGCTGGCGTGGTCACCTCAATGCTCCTGCCCGGCCTCGGGTCGTCTTCAAGGGATTCCCTTCCTTGTTTAAATAAACTATGCCACTTGTACACCATGGTTTTTCCTGGACAAGAGTCGCCGAAACCAATGACATCTCATTCATTATGGTCGCGACTGATTTTCCTTGCCTTGTAAGGAACTTTATAACGGCACGATATTCGATTTTTTCCATATTTCACTTTTCACTCCTGATTATGTTACTTGGTTGACGATAACTCAAAGACTAACCGTCTATTAACAATGAAACTTCGTATTTATACTAATTATGAGTCGCTGCACAGGCCACGCCCCCAATGTGCCTAATCACCCCCCTGCAACCCGCTCATTCCGCGAATATAAAAACGCTCCCTCGTACCTCTGCAACTGTTGCTCTGTAGTTTTTGTGGGAATAATTGTGTTCAACGACCTTGTTACACAACCATCTCGCCGTTTATAATGCTGCGCTGTTAATCACTTTCCTCCCAAGAGCGAATGGTAGATCGATCGGGATATAATTCTCACATTACTAGGAGACTACCTAACCATAGCGGATATCAATCCGATCCGAGAAATACCACGACTACGAATGCTCTCCTCTATAAATTGAAGATTGCACTCAAACGAGACTACGATGAAAAGTGATCATTTTTACACCATCCCGAAACTAGGTAGGGCTGTCGCATGAAGGACAAAACGGTAAAGGAGTTATGTTCAGATCCAGCAAGAGCAATTTCTGGATTTAACTCCGACGTAGTTTCCGAATTTAGGTGTTGAGAGATGACTCTGGTTGTAAGACCAAAGTCTTACACTTGGACTTTCCAATTGTACAATTCGGCCGATTTGATCTAGAGGCATTGCGTTGGGATCTCGAAAACGGTAAGAGATACAAAATCGGTTAAATTGGAGCAAAGTTGCGTTTTTGTTTGCTGCTGAACAATAATCCGTTTCAAAAAATTTCTGATTTTTTAAATATTTCCGAAAAACTGGAAAACACATTTTTTCTTTTTTCTTCTTTTCTGAAGTTATTATTGCAGGAATCAAAACAAGATTAATACATTCCACAGGCACTTTTTTGAGCTCTTTACGATGGTGTTATTAGATTCTGCTTAAAGCGTTTCGTCTCGCTTTGACCACCGTCAACTTGATTTTTTCTTATGCCATATTAGATCATTAAATAGATCAATTTTTCAAGTTAAATGCCTATAAATGCAGAAAATATTAAATTGAAGATTGCGCTCAAACAAGACTACGATAAAAAGTGATAATTTCCACACCATCCCAGAACTAGCTAGGGCTGTCTCATGATGGACAAAACGGTAAAGGAGTTATGTTCAGGTCCAGCAAGAGCAATTTCTGAATTTAACTCCGACGTAGTTTCCAAATTTAGGAGTTGGGAGATGTGGTTGTAAGACAATTTCTCTACTTGCACTTTCCGAATTGTACAATTCGGCCGATTTGTACAACTCCGATGCAGTTTCTCCACAGATTTTGTACGTTAGAAAGTTGGTCAATTCTGAGATGGCTGAGAGATGAAATCCGAAACCCTCCTTATGATTATTGTAGGAGGTGGTACTTATATCTGGTTCCAATCCAGCCGTCGCAACGAATGTTTCAAGGCTTCCCACGACAGTAATGCAAATCATTAGCTTGACTCTCAAAGACAGCAAACTCAGAACACAAGAAGGGACAGATAAAAGACTTCGTCAATATCTTGACGAAGAATCAATCAATAATCCAGATTATGTTAAATCACAGAGGACTCCATGGAAAGAGCTAATCACCCATCTAAAGGCTTTCATTGCCTTTCGTCAAAATTCAACTGTCACGCATTTTTTTTTTGTTAAGCTCAAAGCGTCAGTATATCGTTCATTGGTAGATAGAATAACTTCTTTGGCAGCATCTAGAGCCTCACTTCTATAAAAGGCAAAGGCCCCAAAAGTGAGTCCTGTGGTAGCCCTGTTGATACAATGTTTTGGGGATTATCTATTGTTTTAATTTAGTACAACTTTGCTATGTACAGTAAATCCTCAGATAGACTCTATTAATATGAATTTTCCTTCAAAACGTGGAACTTTTAATAGAGTCAATCTGGAGACACACCGTATACAAACCACCATTTAAAGAATAAAATTTATAAATAGCAGCATTAAATAAAGCAAAATCATCGACAGAACAATATTATTTTAACCAACTTACTCGAAACAACGGTCTAGGTTCCGCTAACAGGTCGTCCCTCTGATCTAAGGTACCCCAACGAAAAGCCAATTCCGCGGAATATCTTTTCCATGCTTGCAAATAAGTGGTAGCCCAAACTACGTTAAAAACCGAGAATAAAACGTAGCCTACGTCTTCTAAGGTTTGATGACGTCCATTGCAACATAACTGAAATAAAAATAGACACCGGCAAGTTAATATTTTTAAATACAATTTAAGAAAAGCGTACCCAAAAAAATAATCCAACAATTGCCGGGATACTAAGCGCTATTGTGTAATGCCCTAACCAAGCGAAGTACATGCCGATCTTCACTCCAAAATATTCTGCAATGTCATCTAAATCAAAACAATACATTAAAAAGTTAAAACCACAATTTCTGTTACGAACACTAAAAAATTTGTATATACCTAAGGGTTGTTTAGCGAACACATCTCGCACCCAATAATTTTGCAAGCGTTCCAAAGCTGTCGCTTCGTGTAAAGGGAAAATTTGCGAAATTACACCGGCGACTAAACATTTTGGAACTAAAAAAAAGGAGCAATGATTAATCAGAGAAAGTCGTATCTATCTAAGGTTTTCCTATCTTACTAATTGGTTGGCCAATTAGTAGATTCATTCCGGGTATTGATGTGCTATCTGTGGTTTTCGCTCGGATACTTTCCAACAACCTTAAGACTAACCATTGACGATCTTGCGTGGTAAAAAATGATTGCTCGTTTTCACAACCTTCGAAACATTGCAATTCCTGCGTGGAGAATTCTTTTAGACCGCCGCCCTTCGATTCTTTGAGCGCTTTGGGTAAATGATATTCTTCTGCGGCTTTAACCAATCTGGAAATTAAGACAAGATAGTACAATACCGGGAGGGAGACGTTCGTAAATATGAGTAGACGAGGTACTTCAATCTTTGAAATGGAGAAATAAAGTAGCACTTTTAATCTAGAAAGTTGGAAAGAGATAGAAACTTCGATATGTAGTAAAGTTATCTAATACGCACGATAGCAAGTAGCGAAACTTGTTAGCCAAGTTTATTTCCAGCAAAATAACACGCCCTGACACAAGTTCATGTAAACGTTGGCATTGTTTAGAGATCCTTTAATTTGATATTGTAATGAGAAAACTAATAATAACTCCGTCACATGACCAAGACCGTACACACCTTTCCGTTAGAATGTTTCCGATTGCGAAAATGTAACAATACAGAATCTAGACACATTTCATTTAAAAGGAAAATATAAATAAAGTAAGGAAAAAAGAGCAACATAATACATTTTTGTAAACTAAAAAGCTAGTCTAAACTAGTCGAAAACTTTTCAAGTCTTATTTTTTTTAATCAAAACTTTAAAAGTTGTTTTGTTCGAACGAATCATGTTCTATTAAAAAAAAATGAAATTGTGATTCATCCCCACTACAACAAGATTTGTGATCACGATCTGTAATCCCCTCTCCCCTGTGGAACATCATATTTTTGGTTCAGTATGTTTAAAACGAACATAACCTCACTTCTGAACGCGTTATGTGTGGTGCAAACAAATCCCGTTCTTCTTTTGTGTGTTCTTTTCGCAATGCTAGTTGCTGAACATGTTCCTAATAAACATTTCATCACGCTTTGCAAATCATGATCCAGCGAAATCAAAAGTCGAATAGTTCAAAAGGGTTGACGAAAAAATAGAATCTCTGCCTCTCTTTTGTAAAATGGAATTTTGGAGGTTGTTCCAGGTTTCTTGCCCTCGAGAAGTATTGCAACAATATTGAACAAACCTGGAAGAATTTGGAACAAGCCTCAAGAGCTTAATAAAAAAAAAAATTGTAAAACCATCTAGCTGTAAGAAGAGAACAGTTATTAAATTGTTAAACCTCCTAATTATGAAAAAAGACAGTCATTGCAGTATAAATCAAGTTATACTTGTAAAAAATACAGCCATCAAGCAGATAAAATTAGCTGTTCAATTGGACAAATGTGTGTTGCTCCAACGCAGTTTCCCGACTCATAAGTCCGGAACGCTGTATAGATTTATGCAATTCGGCGAATCTATGTAACTCCGATGCAATTTCCAAACCTATAAGTCCAACACACTGTCTGTAGTATGCAATTCGGCGAATCTGTGTAACTCCGACGTAGTTACCTGGCTTATAAATTCGACAAACTATCTCGATTTATGCAATTCGGCGAATCACTGCAGATCTAACGTAGTTTCCTCGCTTATAAGTTCGACACATTGTCTGGATTTATAAAATTCGGCGAATCTGTCAGCTCCGATGCAGCTTCCCGGCGCATCAGTTTCCCGAAATTCGACAAATCAAGTCCGACGTAGTTTCCTGGCTTATAAGCTCGACAAACTATTTAGATTCCGCGAATCTGGGTAGATCCGAGCGAGTTTCCTGAATTATAAGTTCGACACATGGTTTGAATTTATGCAATTCGTCGAATCTGTGTAACTCCGACGTAGTTTCCCGACTTGTAAGTTCGACACATGGTCTGGATTTATGCAATTGGGTCAATCTGTGTAACTCCGACGCAGTTTCCGCAATTATATAAGTTGGTAAATATGTCTAGTTCGGCGCAGTTTCCGGACTTGCGCAATTCAGCAGATCTATTTAGCCTGGTCGAAGTTTTCCGACATAGCTCCGACGTAGTTTTCAGAGTTGAAATTCTGCAAATATTTGTAGTTCCGACGCAATTGGTGGATATCTTTAGCTTTGAGGTAGTTGCTCGATCTGTCTAGCTCTGACGCAGATTCTCATGTTGTAAGTTCGATAATTTGCGACAGCTCTTATGGAATATACGTCTCCTTTCGTAGAATCATTAAAATCAGCTTTTTTTCTCTTAAATCAGTCGACATCTCCACATGCCCTGTAAAAACAATGGTGAAAGTAGTCCGAATTTTCTTTGGGACATTTTTAGCATGTCTTTGCAATTCTGAACTCTCTAACCTTTATGGTCGTCTGAGTGTGGTTGCGAGTTTTTGGCATCGCCACTGGGTAATCGTCAGCAAGATCCTTACGCCGGTTACGGAATCTGCCAAACCAGCTAAAAAGCTTTGCGCGGGACATGGATTAATTCTCCTACAAATTTTTTAGCGTTTCCAACTTCCAAAACTCTAAAATTGATGCCATCAAGGATGCCTTGATTCCATTTTCTGAGCCAAAATTGAAATAAAAAAAAAAGAAAAATCTCCTACGCAGTTTCTACGTAAAAGATTGATAAATAACCACCGAGGAATGTTTCGTTTTCTTTTTAAGGCGTAGAATTACAACTTTTTTCTATATTTAAGAAATAGATAATATTTCTTACGAGAATAAACACGCTATCGCATTCAAACTTTGGAATAATAGTGTACACGACGACATATTTAGTTTGCACGCTAGCCCGATTCAAATATTTCACCCGGCATTTATCTCGTGTATGCAAGCTATGATAAAAGATAGTCCAATATAAATTACTTATACCAATTTGGAATGCCATTAGACGTTTAAATAGATTTTCTATTTTTATATATTTCTACTTAGGTGTATCAAACAGACCAACAAACCAAAATCACAGTTTAAATTTAGCTTTACTCGTTTTATTGACTAAACACAACTTTCCTAAAGTGCCGTTTTTATGTATTCTAAACACAGACATTATTATTAATATCCTCCGTTTTTTTTTCTTTTATCTATAAACGATTAATATACAGGGGGTTGATTCAAGATATAGATCGCCTAGAAAATGTTTTTAAAAATTGTTATTGAACTTTTTTAAAATAATTTTAAATAAACGGTACGTTGACATTAACGAGTTATTACTAATTTTCTTTTAAAATCCAAACATATGATCATAACCTATAATTTTGACAGCTGTCATTTTTTTTTTTTTTTTTTTTTGTTAAAATGACAGATAGATGACAGATATATTGATAATTCAATTAAATGATTGCGGAAAAGACTTGTTGCAGTATCTATACAAGAAAAATTAAAAAGAATCTATTATATCGGACTAAAACAAATCATCTATAAAATACTAAGACGGAACTTACACAGAAAATGGTGCAGTCAAATAAAAAGCACTGCATTGTGTCGAAGCATGGTGTCGCACGTGTACAGTTAGGCCAGGGGATTGTCGCAGCTTAGAGAGCAACCACAATAGCACGGAATCCTCAGTGTTAGGTGGGAAAACAACAACCACATCACAGTTAGGTGTCGAGATACGTTTCAACCATAACCTCTTTGGCGCCAGAAAGTGTCTAGCGCAAGGTATTTTGCGTTTGATGAGATCGGTCGCTGGAAAATTCGAAAGAAACACACACGAAAAAAAAAACAAAAAACTATCGCTATTCTTCCGAGGGGGTAACTTAAGACTTACCCTGTTCGAAAGTTTCTTGAGCGCATTCAACGAATTTCCTCCGTCTGAGATTCGTATCGTTTTCTTTTTCTTCGGAGGACGTCTCCTGTGACGCCATTTCACTAACCCCTTCCAACATTGGGACGGCACTTGCTGTTTGCCCACTTTAAAACTGTCGCGATAACGGGAAAAATCAATGTACAACGTTCGGATAACAATATAGATCGCTTGTCTCGATACGAATACCACCCTCACACATCTGCCATCTTTAACAACTAACCAACTAATTTCTTATAAGAGATTTTTTTTTCCTATCTCCGTGATAAGGGTTGAAAATTTGGCCTTTTGACAAGCACTGATTGGTGTATTTATTTTCGCAATACTACCAACCGATTATCGATGTTTTTTTATGGTAATATTTCCTACCAACTAGTAACATTGAAAGTAACTAAAACTTCGATGTAATTTAGATAAATTATAAGATTTTAAATTAATATATTAAATCTTATTACGCTGTTGATACGTTCATTGTTCACAATTGAAGTTAAGTTCCGAAAAAAATAACTACATTCCATACTTTTTCACTATGAATCACAGTGAAATATTACAGTATTTAGTTACTTTTTTAGTTGTAAGAGTACCATCAAAAATGCCCGCGCAATTGAAAAATTTAAAATAATAATCGTCGCTGTCCGGCTTTAACAGATACAAATCTAAAACTGTTATTGCATTTAAGTAGAAATATCGTTTAGTTAATGATCAAAGTATGTGCTTGAGTTAATTGTTTTATTATCGATAGAATGAGCCTGAATTTTCGTTAATCTGGATTGAGTCAGTTCCAATCTACGTATTTAGCTTATCCAAGCTTTGCTGTATCTCTCTTTTTTTGAATAATAACTTTTTTCACATACATTTCAAATAAAACTCCAAATTTCGCTGTAATCCTAAATATATTTCAACAGTATTAATAAATAAACAATATAATTTTAATTATTCATTCATAAGCTAAATGTAATTATAACTATTATTATCATTATCTTCATTATTATTATATAAAACAATTTTAATTTTATATGGAAATTTCATCTTTATAGATTAATAATGCACAATCAGTCTTATGTTAAGTACAGATGTTAGTTTTTCCAAATCATCTATTACTCATATGATTACCAACATCGAATACTGTATCATCATCTTCGTCGTCATCCAAGGGCAAAGGCAACATTTCAATATCAGTTCTCTGCGTTAACACACCATATTTTCTAACAGCCGTTGGTCTCGTGTTACCAGTCCTCATTCTGAAACACATTTCATATATAGATCGAATTTCAACATTGCTCGAATATAATCGGAATACCTATAAAAACGATACGAAACGTATACAACAGTTAACGCACAAATTCCCAATAACACTAAGAATAATCTGTATAAGGCACCGGAATCTTGGGGCTCAATTTGATGGAATATTATAGCAGTATTCGATCCGTTAGTTATTATCACTTGTGGTTTCTCCGAAACTGTCAAATTATTTGTTGCCTTTGTTGCATTACTATCAAGTTTTAAAATCACTGGTTCTTCTTTATTAGCGGGGTTATCCACTTTCGTATCTGCCTCATCATTACTACCTTTTCGAGATATTGTTTCGGGATCAACAGCTATCCAGGGAAGATACAATTTTAATTGTTATAAAATAGAATAACAGTGTAAGAATAAACTTACCTGTATTGAATTTTGTGAGGCAGAATAGCAACATACACGTTATCAATAAATTATTAGAAAATAAACTGCAAAACATAGTTATAACCTTCAAACATTTAAGTATATAAGGTTGGTTCTAGAATTAAAGCTGCTTGGGATTATGAATTTCGTAAAGTATTTAACGAAATACATTAAGCACTAACTTATTTACATTAATATTGATTAATATTATTGCGATAATTGGTATTTAGTAATTTAAAACATGAATTACAAAATTACACATTTCTTAACCTATACGACTGACAGCTATATCATTTTTGTTAAAAGTTGATGTGTTCTGTATATTTCTCAGTTTTTTTTAATTGTGTCAATATTTAAAATATCTCCGCCTGTTATTAAAATATTTACATAATTTTATCTATTTTAGATTATCTATTTAGATGACTCATACAATTTAAAAATTGTTAATTCTGCGCCTTTAAAGCCGCATTTACAAGAGGAAAATATCTAATTTTAACATTTGAAAATGTGATCGTTGCAGATGCTTAAATACTTTTTTGTCTATTATAAACAGTAGACGCATGAACAGCGAAATAAAATTTAATATGGCTTTAAAAAAAGACGTTACGTTCCGCGCAAAAAAAACAAACTTTTGCTTTGCACCAACTTCACAGTACATACTGCGGTATATAAAGTCTGTTTTACATTATCATACTTTGCTTGATAACTTCATAGGGTTTCTGTTTTACCTAAGGCTGGACGAAGGGTCCGTTAGCCTTTTATTTATGTTAAGAACACGACTCCTCTAACCGCAGGGTTTGTAACGATCAAGGAATTTTTGGATCTGCAACTGGACGACCAAATCGCGGCCGGATGCTAGTCTGCCATCGACAAGATTCTCCTAGTCTCCACACGAGAAGGAGGTCTGTCGGGATCTAGCTCCCCCAAGTGCTGATTCAACGGCTTCTCCGACCAAGAGGCCCTCAAAAGAGTTCCCCTGGCCAGCGCCATCGCGTATGCGCTCAGAGGAGGGATGTTCAAATCTCTATGGGTTTGGGTATTGCTCACGAACCAAGGCGCCGCCATGATGATTCACAGCGCCCGGTTCTGGAGAATGTTCAGCCTTTTAACTTGCGATATACTGGCGCTGGACCAGGTCAGGACGCCATATGTTAGAATCGGTCGGAGAAACACCGTATAAGAGAGGAGCAAAGCCGCGCGTGCACGAAGGAATTTGGCTGTGATTGTCGAAAAATGATGTTTAAAAGTCAGCCTGGAATCTAGTGTTAAACCAAGGTATTGCACGCAAATGTTTCCCAAGGTAACCTTTTTTCCCCAATTGTGATGTTCGTTGGGGGGGATTCCGTTTTCTGAAGAACCTTATCGCAACGTAACGGCGTTGATGCTAAGACGCCATTTGGTCGCCCAGTCACAAAATCTCATCGATCGATCTTTGGAGCCTTCGACATATGAGCGCGTCGTTTCTTGAGGAGCTATATACGGCCGTGTCGTCCGCATACACGGCCAAACAAGTGGACAATGACCTAGGTATATCGCTCGTAAATAGAATAAATAGCTCTGGCCTCAAAAGTGAACCCTGCGGTACTCCGGCGAAAATTCGCCTGCGGGCTGGGGGTGCATCGCTCAATTTGATGGAGAATGTTCTATCGGCTAGATAGGAGCCGATCAATGCGATCATGTTGGGATTTATGCCAAACCTGACCATCTTAAAAAGTAGACCTTCGTGCCATACCGAATCAAATGCGTGTGAAAAATCTAGAAAAACCGCACCTGTTGAGTGCCTCATCTCCAGCGCATTGCGAATCTCCTCCGTCAAACGGAGGAGCTATTGCGGAAATTGTCGGTCGATAAGTCCTCTCGGAATCCAAACTGCTCGTCGGGTAACAAGTTACCTTCGGTGATGAAGTCGCGCAGTCTCAAAAGAATTATGGATTCGGCGATCTTGGACAGGTTCGAGAGACTTGTTGGTAACGATGAATTTTTACCGCGCTTATGGAGCATGAGGACACTCGCATGTTTCCAGACGATCGATTCAGGATCAGTAGCAAGATGTCAATGGCATTTGTTGGGAGTTTTTTGAGGGCAGTATTGGCAATCCCATCATCCTCGGGAGCCTTTCCGTTTCTCCGACGATCTATGAAACCTTAGCACCTCTTCCCGACCGACCTCGGGGAGCGGATCATCGCGCATATTGTGAAGTTCCCTAATGAAGAGGTGAACCTCACGGTGTAGAGGGCCGTATTGAGGTTGGCCCTCCGCGACACGGAACACAGCCTCCAAATTGTCACCAAAAACAGTTGCCCTTTCAGATGCGGAGTGAGCCAAACCGGCCTCACCCCGGAGCGGAACACTTCCAGTAGATCTCGCTTTTTTCTCTTTAAAGCCTTAGAGAGCCGCCATAAGGAGCCATCATCGGGTATGGCCGCGGACACGCTGCGCCACCACTATGTTTTTCTCTGAAATCCTTCAACTCAGATTGAAGACGCGCGCGGCAAGATGATTTGCCGTCTCACAATCAGCAGGGCTTCTAGTGGTCTGCGCCGTTTTTAGTTTAGTATAATGCGAGTATTCTCAAGTGAAGTGTAGAGGTAGCATAAAAATCCCTGGTACACTTGATTTTTACATTCTACAGTTAGCTACGTTAAATAAATATGTGCTTTCTGTCATTTGATTGTTTTCGTTTGCTGTCATTTTGTTGTTATTTCTTTATTGTAGTTGTTACCGTCTATATATTGCTATTTATCTGCGTTTTTCATCGGGTTTCCGGCATATTTGTAGATTACTGACGTAGTATACCTAACCTTTATAGAATCTGTCAAAACAATTTTCTATGGTCAATCACACTCCGGCTAAGGCCGAACAAGGTTCTTGAGCCATTTATTCTTCATGGACTCCCTTCAAGGGCTGGGTGAATAGGTAACTAGGTCTTCGCTGCTTCAAGGCAGGGAGATGATAGATGATGGTGTTATTGCGTCGGTTGTTGTTACGCGGCTGCTGCGGCGTCTTCGCCCAGTGCCATGGCTCTCCTGACGTGGATCATGGGAGGTGGTCTGTCCGGATCCATGGTTGATAGTCTGTTGATCAGTGGATTTTCGGATCTATCAATCCTTTCCAACGTCTTCTCGGCCAGTCCAAGCATAAATTGCTTGAGGGAAGGAACCCCCAGGTCGTCACGAATCTGTTGATTGCGGATGAACCACGGGGCCCCCGCAATCATGCGCAGCATCCTATTCTGTAGTACTTCCAGCCTCTTGAAGTTCGTCCTCGTCAAGCTAGAGATCGGCAGCGCTCCATATGTAGTGATCGGTCTCAAAAGAACGTTAAATACAGGAGGATTTTGATCTTCAATGACAGCGCACTCCTCGCACATAGCAGGGGAAGGAGGAAACTCCTAGCGCCATAGAGCCTCTCAATAGATCTGCTCACGTGTGCCCGCAAGGTTAGTCGTGAGTCCAACCTCATCCCCAAATACAATACCGAGGGACTCCAGGGGAGCCGAAATCCATCCACGATAATATTATCTGGCGGCGGTCTAAGCCTCTTCGTGAAACGAATAGCGACGCATTTGGATTTATTGATTTGTAGACGCCACCTGGAGGCCCAGCGGAGGATATCATCAAGTGAGAGCTGAAGCCTGTTGCGGAGCAGTTCTTCGCTCGTAGATGCCGTGTATATGGCGGTGTCATCGGCATAGATGGCATTTTCCACTTCCTCAAATCTCGGGAGATCGGACATGAAGATTAGAAACAGGCTCGGGGCGAGAATGGACCCCTGCGGGACACCGGCAGCGACAGGCCTTCCAGAGGAAAGAGCGACTCCCTGTCTAGCGGCAAATGTTCGACCTTGTAGGTATGATTTGGCTAAGCGGACCAGATTGGGGTTAATTCCCCCACGAACCATCTTGTACACCAGACCATCATGCCAGACCGTGTCGAAGGCCCTGGCTAAATCTAGGAAAACAGCGCCCAGGGTCTCGCGGCGTTCAAGAGCGTTTCGAATCGCCTCTGTCAAAACAATTTATGTGCAAGTTAGTTCGCGCTGTGATTGCTGCCAATTACTCAGTGTTTCCAACTGAAAATTTTTTCACCACCCTTCACCGGACTTTGTTCACCTTGTACTTTTCATTTTTTCCTTGTTTGTTACAAATGGTAAATGGGAATTAGTTGATTCAATGCGAATTCCTATTATACATTTCAATATTTATTATTAAAACCATTTTTTTTAATACAAAAATGATATCGAGTTGTCAAACAAAATATGATTATGTAAAACAAGCTTACGAGTCGTTTTACAAAGAGTGTAGAATTAAATTAGTACATTTTATAGATAGATCGTGTATGCATATTTTTGTTTATAAATAAATCGATAACGATTTTGTTTCATGTGAAACCGGCTTAATGTTTACACCAGCGTGAATATAGGCAATAAAAAGAACAAGTCTAATTGGACAGGTCCAAAAAAAATATTGAATAATTCGCATCGCTACTTTAACGTTGACGTCTTTCCTGCAATTCATTGATTATTTGGCATTTATAAGACGCAGAAGGTCCGAAAATCATCCAGTGAATCGTAAGTATTTTGAAGCTTTTAACATTCTAATTACGATAATCGCGAAATCTCATCGTTTTAGGAAGACAAATCACACAAATTACGATGGCGTTAAACGCCGTATCAACTAAACTACTAAAAGCGGCGCAAAATCCTGTAAAAATCGCGGTAGCTGCCTACCACCCCAATGTCATCGATCATTACGAGAATCCTCGCAACGTCGGCTCCTTGGACAAGTCCGACACCAGCGTAGGAACTGGTTTGGTGGGTGCTCCAGCTTGCGGTGATGTCATGAAGTTGCAAATTAAAGTCGACGACAACGGCAAGATAATTGATGCTAAATTTAAGACGTTCGGTTGCGGTTCAGCTATAGCTAGTAGTTCTCTCGCTACGGAATGGGTTAAGGGTAAAACGATCGATCAGGCATCGTCATTGAAGAATACGGATATCGCGAAGGAATTATGCTTGCCACCCGTTAAATTGCATTGTTCGATGCTTGCCGAAGACGCTATTAAAGCAGCGTTATCCGATTATAAAGTCAAACAACAGAAGAAAGCTTAAGTGATGGATATTCGTAACGTATTCTCAAATAATAGTTTAGTATAGAGTAAATAACTGTATTACACAATTATACGAAGTATATATATTTATTTATAGATTTAAAAAAATGAGATGTATATATATATATTCACATAATAAAAATGGTAAAATATATTAGAAACGTTTTCGTTGACGGTTGGTTTGTTTCACCCGCACTGTTATGCATTTTTTATCCAGGAAGGTCAATAGATCCTAAAAACAAGAATGTGTTTATAAAACATTATAATTAAACATTAAATATTCATATATGCACCTGTATATGATAATTGTAACCTTGTTCTTTTAACATTATAAATAAAACTTCTAATTGTAAAGGTTCGTATAGCAATATGTTCTGTTTAAGTTCAGGGTTACTCGAAACCAAATTATACCATGCTATGTGTAACGGAAGAGGGCATGATGGTATTTTTTTCGATTGTTTTCTTTCGAGTATTAAATCCTCGCTAAAAATAAAGATAAAAGTTAATAAATAACAATTTTATAAATTAGGTCAGACCAGATATAATTAACGATGTCTATTAATGTTAGCAATCAATTTACGTTTCTTTTTTACTTATTTTATCGTAAATTTTGCGCGCTAATTGCTACAAATCACAATAAAAATGAGTAGCGATAACAGTTTTTTTTTTAATATATTTGTTTAGTTTGACCGATATAAAATTTCTGATAATGTTTACATTTGAATTTGCAGAATAAACAAATTCTATTTTTAAATTTAAAATTGTATCTTTAGATACCCCAGTATGTCTTGTGTTTAAAGAACTATCTTGTTTATTCTTTCTTTGTTATGTTGTTATCATAACATTCTTTGAGATAACAATGTTTATCTTATACAAACAAGGTTGTTTATATTTTCTTTTTATATTGGAGATGTAATATCACGTAATGATCTGATTTGCAAAGTTATTTTTATTTCCTTTTGTATCTGTACATACAGGTTGGTGCAACGTAGATGGGGTGGACGATTGTAATTAAACGATGAGGAATTTTGAAAAACGTTTTTGGAATTTCATTGATGGCTACATGAGCTACGTTTTAAAAATATTTTCTTTACAGTGTGTCCCAAAATGTCCGCAACAGCCTTGTAAATCCTGTATTATAGTCGTAAGAAAAAAGTATTTCAAATAAAAGTTCTTCCAATTTACATGATCTACTTTGTGAGCTGAACAGATTTCGAAAATTTTATACATCCTGGTCATTATGTCGTTACTTCTTTTCATCTCTTATGGCAGCCATCTTGAATTCGCTTCCAATCAAAAAATGTTATAAGAAAAAGTTGCTTAGAATTACGAAATACCGCCGTATGCAAAATTTTAGTTCGATATTTAATGAGTAGATTATGCCCTAAAAATCAAGTAGCAAATGTCGAATCTAAAACAGAGGTGATGAGCTTAAGTGTCATAAGTCAACAATGGCACCAAAATTTACCAAGGAGGAGAAAATTGAGATAATTATTTTGTATGGAGAAAACGCAATAAAGACAATTTAATTTACGTATCCTGGCAAGAATATACATTATTCGACGCTAGCTCGTATTGTACAAAATTTTAAGGAAACTGGAAGTGTAGAAAATAAGTTTAAGAAGAACCACAGGCAATGGACAGTTACGGAAAATGCGGAGTTGGAAGTCATCTTACGGATTAGCGAAAATCCGCGCATTTCCATCCGGCAGATTGAGCGAGAGACCGAACTATCTCGTTCTAATATTCAGCGATTACTCAAGAAAAATGGTTTGAAGCCGTATAAACCTAAATTTATCTGCCGGTTGCAACAACATGACCATGAAAGTCGTTTGTCAATTTTTGTGCGTGGATGCAAGGAAAAATGGAAGCCACTGCTAACTTTCACCGGAATATTTTATTCTCCGATGAAGCGACTTTCTCCACGAATGGTACGGTTTCGTCGCAGAATTGTCGGTACTGGGCAAATCATAATCCAGATTTCACAGTCAACAGTAGGGATCAGTATTATGAAAAAGTTAATGTATGGTGTGGAATTCTGGACACGGGACTAGTTGGACCATTTTTTTTACAAAATCGCATGGATGCTGCTCAGTACCTTTACTTCTTGCAAAATGTACTGGAATCGATTGTAGACGACTTCCCGCTTCACATTCGACGTAACAGGCACATCCAGCACGATGGGGCACCTTGCCACTCCTCGGTTGGCATTCAAGAATGGTTGGAAGTGAATTTCGGAGCCCATAAAATATTCACTCGGACATCCCAAGTTCAATGGCCGCCCAGATCCCCAGATCTGACACCGCTGGATTTTCTCCTTTTGTGCTATCTGAAAAACCAGGTCTATAGCCATCGGCCGTTCCGAGACCTCAACCATTTGAAAGATATCATCCTGGAGTGCGCAAACGGAATAGGAGCCAATATGCTCTACAGTGTCATGGACGAATTCAATAATCGAACAGTGGCATGTATGGCGAATGAAGGAGGTTTCGTGGAGTGATTGCTTCTTTGTCATCTTTTTACTTTGTTTACTTTCATTTTAAGAGTTAGTCTCCAATGTATTATTATTTATTTTTTTCGTATATGGTTGTTTTTTTCTATATTATCACATATTTTTTTTAAATTTTCATAATTACTGTTTTATAATATTTCTCGTGATTTTTCTTTAGAAAATAAAGTTTAGTATTTCCTACGTAAATAAATACTTTTTTTGCATTCTCATAAGTGCTTCAACTAAAATCATTGAAATTGACACACAATTACAGATAACTACCTTAATAGGCCACCGCGATAGATAATCCATGGGAAAAGTAAATATTCGACGATCGAGTTGAAATTTTGCACACGGCAGTATTTCGTAATTCTGAGCAACTTTTTCTTATAACATTTTTTGATTGGAACCGAATTCAAGATGGCTGCCATAAGAGATGAAAAGAAGTAACGACATAATGACCAGGATGTATAAAATTTTCGAAATCCCTTCAGCTCACAAAGTAGATCATGTAAATTGGAACAACTTTTATTTGAAACACTTTTTTATTGCGACTACAATAAAGGACTTACAGGGCTGTTGCGGACATTTTGGGACACACTGTATACATGGTGATCGAACCAGTCGGTGACGAACCAAACTTATGTTTTTTAAATGGATTCTGCTAGTTAATACAAACAATTTGATATAACATTAGTTGGGTCTAAAACCCATAGTTACGGAGACAAAAGCGATTAAAGTTGAAAAAACGCTCCAATGTCGTCCATTTTATACCAAAACCGGAAATGAATATTAAAAAATTAAGTGAATCATTGAATGTGCCATATTCGTGAGTAAAATAATGGCCTACACTCAACTTGAAATTATTCACCATCATACAGGGTGATCGAGTTTTGTAAATCTAATTCGGACTTATTTTTTTCAAATGGAACACCCTGTATATTATTTTTTCTATGTTAAAGAGCATTTTATCAGCTTTCCAAAAATGCCATACATGTTACCCTTTTGACTGACGGTTTTTAAGCAAATTGACCTCAAATGTAATTTTTTGAGATTTGTTACGTTTAAAGATTTAGTTATCAAAAAACTCATCAAGTTAGTACTTTAATAAAGATGCTGCAAAACCTAACAATTGAATCAAGTTACTGTCATCCCTGTCAAAACGTTAAATTCTTTTTTGTAATTTATTCTTGATTTATTATTAATTATTCAATAGAAATGACTCTAACTACAGAGGAATTGGTAAATATGGTGTTTATATTGGGCGAATGCCAAAAATGCCCACTGTTGGCTAATATAATATATACTTCCCGATATCCGGAATACGAAAGAAAGCCAAGACCTGATGCATTTCGAAGTTTAGGAAGAAGTGGATCTACATGTGTGGAGTAAAGGACAACAGATTCTAAGAAAAACGTGTAAAGTGTTGACATCAATCGCTTGAACAGATGAAAAACAACTGAAGATTGCTAGAACTTTATTTCCACACCACACCATCCAGTGAAAGAATGGATCAAACAAAGATTGGCCCATTTTTTTGCAGTGGTTCAATTGGTAACTGAACACGTTCTATATAACATTAATTATTGAATAATAACAACAATATAGGGCTTAGAATAGAACCTTGTGGTACCTCAATAGTAACCGTGTATGGACCTAGCAGTGCGAATAAATTTAAAAAAAGACGGCAGCATTATACTGACAACATAATTTTGATTTCGAAAATACTACGATTTTAAACAAGATCAATAATTATAAATATACCGGGCGCGCGCGCACGAGCTGCTGATACGTTTACTGTAAGATGAAAAAGAACAGCGAAGAGACGTCGCTTAGTTAACACAGGCAACGTATACCGGTACTGGTTGCTTGGACGAATGCATTCATTGTATCTCTTTATCTAACATATTAAAATCCTATGCCTGCTCTAACACATTGAAGATCCTATCAACAGATCGAAGTGCTCAAACACGACAGAATGCATTTGAGATAGCAACAGACTTGCGCCTGCGTACATGCACATTAGACTCAGCTACCAAGGTGATGCGAAGAAATTGATAATACACCGAGAGTGTCAGACAGAGCATAACATAGCGCTTCCCAGTTACAGCCGCCCACACATTGCTAATGCATCTATCAGCAGGTCGAACGTGCGCATACTGTATACTCAACATGTGCTACTCACAATTCTAGTCTAAAATTTCGTTTCTTTTCCGTAATGTATTTCATTTGCCATTTTGCTTGACATATATCAACTATCTATATTTATAGTGCAAATAAAATATCAATTATTTTGATTTTGATTCAAGGATTACTGAGATTTTAAACGCATTAAAAAGGCGTATTTTTCGAACCTTTATCAGGAATTCTGTAATAACTCGAAAACCGTAAAAGATAGAAGCTAATATGTCTAATAATCAATGATAGAGAATTATTAAGTGTATTCAAAAATGTAATAATATATAGGATGTTCTATTTTTTAAAAAAGTGAACTTAGTAAAAATGAACGTCAATTTTGGACGACCCTGTATAAATTATGATAAATTTTAGGACGTACATTTGATGTATGCTATATCGGCTAATAACATGCCAAATATGAGGTCTTTAGCTGCAACGCCTTCAGAAATACAGAATTTTGAACATAACGTTGCAATTGGCCCCATATTTGAAAAAAATTGAATAACTCAAAAGTAGTTAGTAGTAGTGTTAGTAAGTTTTGATGCAGAATTGTATGCCCGATACAAAAACTCACAAAAAATATACCATGCTATTTAAATTAAGAAAGTTGACGTCAACTTGTGTGGTACAATGGCGCTAATAATTTTGCTGACGAGTCCAGATGATCTCAGTTATAATTACAAGTTTTCAGAAACGTTGAGTTTCAAGAACATCAAAAAGTTCTAACGAACCAGTTCCGTGAATGATCCTGTAGATAAATTAATTCTCCATTCTCATGCATTTATTTTAGTTATAATACAGTGGTAAACGAGGCTTTTTTTGCTAATTTAATAGTTTACTCTATCCCATCAGTACGTCTATTCCAATGTTCTTGATGAATCTCAGGACTAGTTTGGGTGCCAAGGCTTTAATCTGTTCAGGTATTAAGACCTTCATCATATCAAATATATTTACAATACATATCGTATAATAATCACCAACACATTAATTTATCAATAATAGATAAAGTCAGAATAGTCTTGCAAAAATAACTTTGCTAATTACTTGAACTATAATTTATAATCGAATTTTAAACAATGAACAAACAATTATCCCATAAATATTATTAAAATAATTTTGTTACCTTTCTGGAATATCACCCACAATTTCAATCCTATCATTTATATTTACGATCCTATCTTGTGATCCTATATCAGCTAGGTGAGCCTCATTAATCTTATCAGTTTCACCATCCACACATTTTTTATTTTTACGTTTATCTAATTTCTTTCGTTTCACTTTCTTATTCTCATCAACATCACTTTCCGAAGAAACTTGATTGACTCGCTGTTTAGAACAAATTGGATGTGTGGTTTCGTAAATGTATTTCAAAATTTGCACAGCCCTATGCCTCTTTAACCGTTTAACACCGATTTTCTCCAATTCCTTACCAATTCTAGGGCTACTCATTGCGTCATAATCGGGTAAAGGTGTCACATCCTTGGTTTTGATTACAACGTACCCATCTGGAGTACTACTTGTATTATATTCGGAGTTAATACAATCATTATTTTGAGTAGACTTAGGGGTTTGTATGGGAGCGGCATCAGATTTATTTAATTCTAAAATTCTACGATGTACAATTGGAGTTTGTGGAGGGTCTTCCGCAAAATAAAATTCATCGTTATATTTTTCTAAATAACTGTATGAATTTAAGTTTTCCCCGTTTTTATTTGGTGTTAAATCATCCTTTTCTTTACTGTAAAGAGCGGAATAATCAAGTTCTTCGTCACTAATATGAACAACATCGTTTTCAGATGATATCGAATTAGACGATGGATATCTTCGAAACATCTCATCGATTGTATTCCATGCAGTTTGATGTTGTTTAGGGGAAGTAAACGAAGCATATTTCTTAAATCTTTCAGGAGTTTTTGTGCTAATATTCGAGGTAAGGATTGAGATTTTCGAATTGATCTATTTAATGTTGTCGTATCAATTTTATTTATATCGGAATCTAAATCCACATTATTTAAAATTGTTTTTTGGAATAAATTTTTAATTTCGGAACTATTGTGCTCATTTTTATCATCGTACGATTCATAATCAGTGGAATCGCTTAAGATTTCATATTTATTAAATTTATCCTTCTTTATTAAAATTTGATTATCAGTACATGATTTAGTGTTCGTATCATTATCTATTATCTTATCACAATTATCACTATCATCATCAGATAAAGTTAAATCGATGTTGGAAGAATCCGATTTAATCTCATGTTTATCTTGATTTTCTTCGATATTTTTAGGTAGAATTAATTCATCGTCAGAGAAATTTTCAAAATATTCAATTCCGCTTATATTTTGATAAGTAAAATTTGTATCGGAGCATTCTGAAATGTCCTTATCCATTTCGATACATTCATCTTGATTTATTTCACCTAGATTACTCAGCAACGAAGCTGAACATGCAACAATTTGATTATTCCTATATTGAATAGATTTGACATCTTTCGAAAGCGTTATTTCTAATGTCCCTAAAATATCATCGGTGTTGTCTAGTCTGTCATTTTGTGTTACCGCAGGAGATTTTTCGCTAAATCTAACTTTATCATCAGCGATGCCACTTTCAACGTTTAAATCATTTAATTCATTAAGATCCGAATTAGCATCATTTATCTGTGAGAAAGTAGAATTTTTTAAATTGTTTAGCATGTCTAAAGATAATTTTAAAGTTTTGTCGATATTATCGTCAACCCCCATTACATTTTCATCTTCAGATGTGAACAAATCCGGTGATATTGCTCTGTGCTCAGTATCGCTTTCTGAACTAACAGAAATTATATCGTCAGCTCTATCTGGGTGATTATCTTTAGAATCTACATCAGCATGATTAATTTCTCGAGGGGGTGTAATATCTCTCCCGGGAATTTTGCTCCAATCTTTCAACATATATCCAGATTTTGCTGTATTTCTTTCTATTTCCAACTTTTTACAATAAAAATGATCGGGTTCAAAATCATTAATACAGATTTTATTTAAATTAAAAATCGTAGAATTTTCATCTATAATCTCCGATAAATAGGAACTGGTTAGTTTGGTTCTCGATCCTTCATAATTGCATTCCTCTTGGAAATTGTTTGATAGAATCATTGCAATTTTACTGGAAATTAAATTTTGCCTGTCTTCTTCAGTTCGAATGTATAAAATCGGTGTTATGAATTGATATTTTGATTTTCTCGGTGGTTTTTTATTGAGCTGTGATAAAAATTAGATATTATTATATATAAAAAAATTTTACAATATAAATATTAAAAAACCTCACCTGAATATTTCGGCTAATTGCTCTGTTAGATTTGAACCCGAATTGCTCCAATGTACGTCTAACTCCTAAAATTCTTGTTCGTTGCGATGGAGAACAAGCTGCATTTTCAATATCTTCCTCGTCTACATCAACAGGTTGTTCCGATTTAGATAGAGCTAACGCCATCTGTAAATGTTCCGGATGTACATCACTACATGTTAAATTTTCCTGCAGCATGTTCGTTAAACGTTTCTGGCCGCCAATAATATTCCATTTCTTTTGTTTTCTGTATTTTTTATGTCGAGATTTATTTACTTTATGTTCTATTGATACCTTCTTCGCGTGAATTTAAAATATTTCGGACTTTTAAAATCATCATCCCCTAACGAATTATTTAAATTTGAACTGTTTTCGGTTACAATGTTTTTATAAGGGGTTGCAACATCCATATTGAATTTATTTGTTTCCGAACTCTCACTAATCGAAGCTGTCGTTTCAAAATATTTACTAATTTCCAATCTATGTGATAAACTATAAAAAAAAATAAATATTTGTTTTTAATATTTTTATTAAACTTATACAGTATTTCGATCTAATATATTTACATGACAAAGACTAGAAAACTAACCTAGTTGGTGATTTATTTTTACCCTTAAAGGTCGGGCTGCTTGTTGAACAACTTGCTGAACCATGGTTGCGGTTTTGATTTCTCCGCTTCATATTCAATCTTCTCCCTTAATTTAGCTAAAGCGATGGCTATAGCTGGATCAGTAGTTGATTTTTGCATAGACAAAATATGTTCCTGGTACGGTACCGGGTACTTAAATTTACCTTCTTCAATATCGTGTTTCAATTTTCGAGTTTGCGACCAATACCTGTAGATTTTGACATGTAAACAATACGTGATTATAATTTATTTAAGTATAAACAACATACTCGTATCCTATCCAAGTAGCAGCACTTACTACAATCGCTCCTAAAGCGTAATAATTTCTTTGATAGTAAAACGGGGTACCTTTTGTACGACGCGGTTTTCTTATGCTTTGATCGATATTTTTATCTGCCATAACAACTTGATATTAATTGTTAAAGTTATATTGTTTCTGTCCAGTTTTTATTTTCACATAACCAAAAATTCAACATAACCTTAAAAAACTGTCAAACTAGCGAGCGTAGTCTAATCTAGGGATATTTGGTTTTGACAGATTTGAAATTATTCCAACTTCAAGCGAGTACCTTTAATATACAGGGTGAGGCATTAGTGCGTGGAAACTCAATATATCCATTAATGTTAAAGATATCACAAAATGTTATGTACAAAAATGGTAAACCTGCACTTTAAGAACTATTTTTAGGAAAAATCTAAGCATGCATTCGTAACTATGGAAACTTAGATTGATGCTCTTACAGCGTTGCCATATATGACATTATTTTTAAAAGTGGAATTTGAACGTTATAAGAATACAGTGCCTATCGTAATTTTGTAAGTTATGACAATATAGACAATAAAAGAAAGCAGAACCAAACTAATGAAACTTGGTCATACATATAAGTTTTCATACTCCACGTGTTATTCCATTTCAGATGGTATTTACCCCTTTTACACTTTCTTTAGTAGTAGTATATATAGTATTTTTCTTTGCAATCACACGATCTTTCATAGCAAAGTTAAGTATATAATTCACTCATTCTAACACACATAAATTTAAAATTATTTCAACCTAAATTACTAAAAAAAATTCATTCCTGATAATACAGTGAGTGGAGGGGGGAGCGGAGGGTGCAAATTTAGATCGATGTATGAAAGTAAAGGCTTCAGGTTAGATTCCTGAAGCAGACGCAAATATTTTTTTATATTTGTAATAATTATCGATGGGTGTAGAATAATATACACTGTTGGAAAGAAGTGACGAGCACTCTCTGTATAATCTGAACGTAGGATTTTAACGCAATGAAATTAGGTATGGAAGTAGTATGCCTTCCTCTCCTCTCGGTCAAATAGCTGCAAGTTGCCTTGAGGAGCTATAGGGCTTAACACAAGGGCGCGGTCCTTGCGTGCTGTGGTCACTTGGGGCCGTCTTCCGACCTGCGAGGCTGAAGGCGCATACGTCCTTGCTTATTCCATTCTCGCCATGCCTATTGCACTACTGACAATCATTCCTTACTCAAACTCGCTCAGGTAATGCGAACGACATCCTTGCATTACGCACAAAGTACGACAAATTTAATAGTGTTTGAAACTTGAAATAAAACAGGAAAATAAAAATTGTGACATACATATATTTTATATATTCAATAAGCAATACAATATCTCATTTTGACAAAATGCAAATACAATTTTTTCTTATTTATATTCACTATTATCTATATTGTAGAAATATACAAGAGTAAATAATTTTTTTTCTGATAACATATACTATTTATAATCATATCTTAATTGTATATAAATATGTTGTAAATATGCTTAAAGACGAATAAATTTAGATTAAATAAGGAAAACAAGACATGTTTGGTGATGGTAACAATACTATTTAAAAAAAGGAATTTAACGGCCTAACATTTTTATCTACATATAAAAATTTGTTTGGTGATTTTTCTCCCGTTCTATTTCATTTACTTTTACAATTTCTCTTAACGACTAATTCGATTTTTGTCCAATTTAGACACACAAAAAGCAACAGTAACACTGCGTTTGCTTCAAAGGATAAAGCTACAAATCTATTACAAAAAAATACACGTAACAAAAAGTATGAGGACGACATAAGAGAGAACTTTATTGGGGCCCCGCGTTGAGCGCCAATTTTTATGTAAGAGTTTTACGTTGAGCGCCAATTTATATAATAGTATACAATAACAATAATACAAACTAATATTAATTTGTAGTAATGCAGCAAATAGGTCTTGCATATTTGTAAACGAGAAAAATCGGATTGTTTCAATAAAAGTTTGTTTTTACACCAAAATTAAGCTGAAATATATATGCAACACATCTTTTCTGCTTATTTTTTTCTTTCCCGGTCTATTTACAAGCGAGGAAATTTCCAATTGGAATGTCGTTGCTGCTATTCTTGGCAGAGATCCTCTAGTCAGGCAATCGCTTTAGCTTCAGGCAAGAAGGCTTCCCAATACTTTACCATCTATATACATTATGAAAATGAAATTAAAAAAGGAATCACAATAAGATTATGTTTGCTTACTTGAGACTGATGAGTCATATGATTTTCTAAATATTTAATGAATGTTGTTTTAAAATCATAAATGCGATATTTCTCAAATCTTTCCATTTCAACTTTAATCATCTTGGAAATCCTCTCGAAATTCTCCCGACCCCTCTCCACTTTAGCCTCCCACTGTAATCGTAAAATTATATTCCGTTTAACTTCAAAAATTTATACCTTACCTCAATTACGTCTACGCTAGCTTGATCCGTTTTATCAGTACGATTTTGTAATTCAAATTTAGCTTTAGCTTCCCGTTTACGATTTAGCATCTGCTGCGCGTGTTGCCAATGCTGGAACAGTTTTGTTCGTTCGTGGAAAGCATCTCTGACGGAACCCAAAAGTCCCAGGTAATCTTTCAACATCTCGCAAAGGATGAAAAAGTCTGTATTAGCTTGCTCCATATGTAACGCTTCAACCTACAAAAAAAAAATATGTAAAACAAAGGAGGAAAATTATCAAATCGAATATAGGACACCTTTTCTTCGGTATCGGCTAATTGAGATAGAGCTCTCGATAAGGAATTGTGATCTTCGCAGGCGCTCAACATGGCGGCCGATCTGGCAACACCGTTCGTCAAGTGAGCTAACTCCTTGCGATATGACACCATGGCTTCTATGTTCGTATGTAGTTTTCTGAGTTGGGTTTCGAGGGTTTCTATGTGGGCTAATTTTTCCTCAAACCACTGTAATAATAAAATTTTACGCGATTATCTTTACGTAAAAAGGTGTTATGTTACATACCGGATCATTTTCTTCCATTTTATAAGTGATCTTATTAACGGTTTCTCCAACTTTATTAAATAACCTCATAACGCCTGCGCTACTCAAAGCTGAAGTGCTTGTTGCTTTCGGTAGTTCCACATCTGCAAAATAAAAGAACATTTTATATAATTTTTGTGCTAAATATGTTTTGGTAAGTTGTTTACAAACAATTACGCTTGTAATAATATATTGATGGTCCTAATATCGATCCTTGCGGTACCACCATTTGTATATTAAACTAATCTGGATAGATTAAAGCACTAACTTGTACACAGTCTTAATAGTAGCAAGTACCCTTCCGAGAATTATTTGCAACAGTGTATTAAGTGATAGGAGATTCAAATTTACTGTTTATTATAAATCTTTGAGATACTTCTTTATTCGTGTTTGTTGTTTGTCTTGTTATAATATTCCAAGAACCAATGCAGCTGGTCAAGCGTTAATGACGACGTTAGACGACGTCGAGAGCAAATTTTGTGGCATCGTCTAAGGAAGTCCTTACTTCTATCGAGTAACCTTTCGTTGTTCGGATACAATTGACATTGTAATTTACACACACCATAATTACATCGCAAAAACTGCAGCCGTGGCCTTGACAAGTAATACAGCGTAGGGAGCCGCTACAGCTGCACACAACACACAAAAAATATACTCCATTATAATTTGCGCTTTTACATTTATTTTACTGTCTTTTTCGAAATCTGTTTGAGATTTTGCATTTTAAATTTGCTATTATAAGCGCAAAACAAAACGTAACTACATACGTTCAATTTTTTGATTCCCACTTTTGGATGAAACATTTTTCGATAGTAAAACGTTTCATGTATCACCGGAAGAGGTGCCAGTTTGATTTTTTATTTAATTAAATATTATTTGTCTTGGTATTTGAGAGCGGGAGTGACGGACACATCGTTTGTTGGAAATGTATAATTTTTTAAGAAATGAAATGTTTAATGATTTTTCTGTTTGCATCATCTTAAACAGGATAAAAAATATCTAACTTGTTAATTTAGCCAACTTTGTTGCGCTAATAAATAAGGAAAACAGCTATAGTGAACATTTAACTTCCAACAGTTATTTCACGAAAGGATCAATTACTTTGCCGAACCATCAAACTTTATCCTGAGTGTTATTAAAACGTTGCTGGTTGTTTATTTAGCTACTTACATATATGTTTTTGAATATAAACGTGTAGAATGTGCTAAAGAAGGTTTATATTATGGGAAAACCGAAATTGCATTGTATACTAATTGCAACTAAAGAACTACTGACATTCCTGTCATATGCATTTTAAAGGCTGTATAAACGAAACACCCTGTATAAACGAAAGCAATTTTAAGCTATCGCCCACTTGATGAATGAAAGCACTTTCATTTTAAAAGTTTTTTTTAAATCTAGATAACAAGTATCGAGATACCGACCGACACCGCACTATTGAACCACCCTGTATATCGCTCCCTTTCTCTAGAATAGAACATTATTTATTCTTGCTATTTACTTTTAATTACCCGATATATTATAAAATTATAGAATTATGGAATAACAACAATAGACTTAATGACATTTTTATAACTTCCGGTTGACGTCACAATAACATTTTAACGACCTAAGGTCGACAAACTTGCGCATGACGTTGAATAGCGGTTCAGTTGACAGTCGACAACGGTAGAGGTAACATCTATAGAGACGGTTGTGTTATTTTACATCGGACGAATTGAATTCTTGTAGTTTTACTGAAATTTTGGGAATCGTTTCTCGTGAAATTACGAATGGAAGTTATCGAAAGATAGGTTGTGTTGTCCTTTCTCCGTTGATACAAGGAAGAAGGTGGTTAATTTTCGAATCGCATTATTACTGGAGATGGTGGCTGCGGTGTAACAGTAGGAATTACCTAATATGAACGCTAGTTCGAACTCAAATTTTGCTTTGATGCTACGAGGTGTACGTTAGTGCGAGTTGTCCCTCTACAGCTCTTGTGTTCGTCAGATTCTCTCTTTTTGTGTTGACACTCGGATTCTGTCCGGGTGGGTGCTCTAATGGCATAGTTCCGCGGACGCCACATACCCTCGTGAGGGTCTAGCAACCTATTAGAGAGGTTTGACGTCCGCGAGAGTCTCAAAATGGACAGTCTCAATCTAATTTATATCTCGTTTGGGCCAATTAATGGCCCCAGAATGCCAAAAACAGCGTTCATATTAGAACTGTTCTTATTGTTGATGGTTTGGTAGGTCGGTTCATATCGAAGATTTGGATATTGCGTTGAATGTTGCTCTACGTCTTGAAATAAGTGTTAAGTTACTCAAGGAGATCTTTGTCTTATTGTTCATGGTTTGGTAGGTCGTTTCCGATAGGATTGGGTATTGCGTTGAATGTTGGTTCACGTTTTGAAATAAGTGTTAAGCTACTTAAGGAGATCTTTGTCTTACTGTTGGTGGTTTGGTAGATCGGTTCCTGTAGAAGGTTTGGGTATTGCGTTTAATGAAGGAACTACCTAATATGAACGCTAGTTGGAACTCAAATTTTGCTTTGATGCTACGAGGTGTACGTTAGTGCGAGTTGTCCCTCTACAGCTCTTGTGTTCGTCAGATTCTCTCTTTTTGTGTTGACACTCGGATTCTGTCCGGGTGGGTGCTCTAATGGCATAGTTCCGCTGACGCCACATACCCTCGTGAGGGTCTAGCAACCCATTAGAGGTTTGACGTCCGCGAGAGTCTCAAAAGGGACAGTCTCAATCTAATTTATATCTCGTTTGGGCCAATTAATGGCCCCAGAATGCCAAAAACAGCGTTCATATTCGAACTGTTCTTATTGTTGATGGTTTGGTAGGTCGGTTCATATCGAAGATTTGGATATTGCTTTGAATGTTGCTCTACGTCTTGAGATAAGTGTTAAGCTACTTAGGAGATATTTGTCTTACTGTTGATCGTTTGGGTATTGCGTTGAATGTTGGTCCACGTCTTGAGATAAGTGTTAAGCTACTTAGGAGATATTTGTCTTACTGTTGATCGTTTGGGTATTGCGTTGAATGTTGGTCCACGTTTTGAAATAAGTGTTAAGTTACTTAAGGAGATCTTTGTCTTATTGTTGATGGTTTGGTAGGTCGTTTCCAATAGAAGGTTTGGGTATTGCGCACGTTTCAAAAAAAAAAAAGTCGCGTAAGATGTGTTGTAACTTGCTTTACGTGAGAGGGCGGCATAATTTTTAAATTTGTATATTGATGGGAAAGTGATTATAAAAAATGCTTTATCGCGTATATTATCAAAATGTACTCTTAACTAAATTTTTCCGAATTATTTTAGTTCTCTTGATTAGATACACACATTTTTTTACGTTATTTATCTTCGTTAATGCCTACTGACTCATAAAGTAATTTAATAATTTACTCTTACATTTTTTTTTAATGTATACAATTGATAAAATTTCCACATCAATCTTAATTAATATTGTAAATTAGATATTGTCTACAAAGTAATAATCCGAGAAGAAACAAACATTTCCCATACCTGATTCTAAGAATTCCCTAAAATCGGGATCCAAAACCAAGACAGGATGTTGCGCAGTCCTTCGTAAATACCTTTCGAGAGCCGCTCTCCTTCTTTCAACAAAATCATTTCCGTTTACAGTTCCACCTTCTGGCTGGCTAGACATTTTGACTTTGGCGTTTCCTAATTAAACGATACAAAAACATAATTAATCCGAGACTGTAATTGAACTAAAATTTAATTACCTATAACACTCTTTTCAGGAGCGGGAGGTATAATTCGTCCAACTTTGAGATATTTCTCTGTAAGTTTATCGTGTAACCCTAAAAAGTCACTAAAACGTCTAAGAACAGCGAATTCTCGTTTCTTAAATATGGACATGTCGGTGGAGGTACAAACACGATACGCTAGATACGATCCCATTCCTTCGCCAATCTTTTGAGGTTCCGTTATTGTTATATTAATAAATTGGTCACCGCTCGCAGCTTCCACCTTATATAAAAAGTATAAAATTCTAATTGGAACCATTTTTAAGTACAAAAGATATTTTACCTCCTCCTCCATTGTAGGAATTATCGACGCTTTCTCACTAATAGGAACGTTCTCCAATTCTGGTTTTGGATCTGAAACTTTTAATTTCGACGCGAAATCCATATCACCGTTTGTTAATTCCTGTATATCGTCGTCTTCTAAAGACAAAGTAGGTGGTTGTTCCTATATAGAACAAATCACATATTAATATTTATATTAATCATCGAGAATGAGATTAACTCAAAACGCAAACAGTTATATCTCCGAGAGATAAAGAAATTCAGGAAAATATGTATTATTGTACACGATATCGAGAAGGTTATCCTGTCGTTATTTTCAAGGAAAAACGATGCGGTTATTAAAGCGGAAAAGTATTACCTGCATGGCTGATGCGAATACATCATCTTCGTCTTCTAAATCTTTATTTATATCGATATTTTCGAATAAAGGGGGAGGTTCCATTGAATCAGCCATTTTCGCGAGAACTGACAATTTTTGACAAATAAACAGTTGACGTAAAATGACATCGGATTTTAAAATCCCGGAACTGACGAATGTAAACGCGGAAATCATATCAAAATGTTAGCGGGAAATTTAAAACGAAATTGTTTCTTTTTAAAGAAATTGGGTTAATATAGGATTTAATTAGTTTTTATTAGATCAATTCTAATCATTTTCTTTTGTTTTCACATTGTTTAAAGAAAATTAATTAAAAATTGTTTGATATGAAAGATATAATTAAAGATGAAGTTAGCTCCAAATCGCAATTAAATTTTTAATAATATTTTTATAGTATTAATCGTAATTAATTTGTAGTTCCGACTATAAACGTAATAACGTTTAATTCGATTTAATTAATTTTCACTTTTTAAAAGAAATATCTCAAAATCGGATCTAACCTACAAATATTAAGCAAAAAAATCCCTACATAGAATTAGCCACGATTGCAATTTTAATACAAAATTTATAGTGGAACGCTTCATTTAATTAATAAAACGATTCGAAAATGTATCAGGACGATTCGAATGGGGAGAATACGTTCGAAATCATCGATAAGAAAATTGATGATTCTGTAGGTGAAAGAGCAGGTAACAAGGGTGTTGTTTGTAAACAATATGCATATGACATTTTAAGATTACAGATGATCTGTTTTTGTAGGATACATTAAATCGAATTGTCACATTTTTGTTGTATTACGTTTTAGAATCAATGAGCAGTATATCATCATCTGCATCTTTACTGCCTTCGCCTAGTGTTTCAGTACCTGCTATTCCAAGCGGGAACCTATTGTCGAATGTACCACCTCCGGCTGCTCTACCAAGCTTTATAGCGGCTGCACCGCAATTACCTCCGTCGACTAGAGTTATAGCTCCACCAACACAAACTGGTACTATTAAAAAAGTCGATTCTCCTATGCCGGTTGCGGTACCGTTACAATCTTCGTTAACTGTTACGAACAGGGAGCCATTTTATCAGACGCAATTTAGGTACGTATTTATGAGGAAACGAATGAAAATTTTATGAATAATTGTGTGTGATAGTGCTGCGATACCACCAAGTAAAGGTGTTCAACATGGGACGGTCGTACCAGGAATCGTTAACTCTACTTAGTCAAGATTCGGGTGGATTTATTGGATGGATGAAAGGCGCTGTGTCAAGCGGAGGTATTTTATCTAAAGTCGCGGAAAAAGCCAAGAATTCGGTGGATTCCATGATAACAACTTTAGATCCTCAAATGCGCGAATATATCTGTAAGTATTAATGTAATGCTATTAATTTATTTTGTGAAAATGTAATACATATTTTGATTTTTTTTGTGTAGATTCAGGAGGTGATTTAGATATATTGGTAGCCTCACAACAAGAAATGAAAATTAGTGCAGTACGTGAAGCATTCCAAGCGGTGTTCGGTAAAGCAACAGTGACGTAAGTTAAAAATAATATGAATACATTCATTGTATGTTATATGCTCTGTTATAATAAGTATAATTAAAATATTCGTGGCAGTTAGAAGTAAACAAGATGGTACGATTATAAAAATAAAATTAGTTGGAATTGTTTGGTAAAAGAGACCCGTTTTCACCACAAATAACACGAGAAACAATGTTATTTCTTTTGCAGAAACTGCGGAACCAATCGTTACTTTCAGTGAAATTTTCATTTTTTTTGAAGATGTTGCATAAAACCCAGTTAATTAATCTTTTACTCGTATAACTTTGATTCTTTCTGCAAGAGTTAGCAGTTTATGTTTATTACCTCGGCCAGTCACTTTTTAAACTATCGTGCATATAGAGACAACAGTAATCTAAGTACTAAAGATAAAAATGATGAACTGAGGGTCATATTTATAGTTCGTGCTTGAGGTTGTGTCAATGCTTGAGCACGCGATTTTAACATAAATGTCATTACAAATGTGCACTGTTTAATATAGAAAATGTTAACGGTTCCTGATAACATAGGTCTTTTACTGGAGCGGGCTTGTTATAAATGTGGCTCTTTCTAGGAGTTTTACTGTAATTTAATAAAAATTTCATGTGATGGACACTAGTAAAGACTTCTTAAAATATTTAGCTTTTAGCAGGGGCGGATTAATCTTTACAATTTAATGCCTAAATTTTTAACACCCTGTAGTTGGAGTTCCTTCAGAACGCTTTTCGAGATTTGAAACTCGCCGAAACATATACTTCATGCACGATGGGGCAACACCTCATTTCAGCGTTCGTGTGCGGGAGGCACCCGAATAACGGAGAACTTCTACAGAGAATCACGTTACATTTTGATGTGATAAGGAATACGGCTGGGTTATTGTTGCGGGTGCAACAGTCCTTAATTCATCGTGCCCGCTAGTGTATCAGACTTCACGAAGCCCATGTTGAACCCTCTTACGAAGTTTTTCAATAATTTCGTTAAGGTGCCTTCGGGGACATCACTGCCTTTATATTAAGTACATACTTTAAAAAAATTCTGGAAAAACCGATTTTCAGCGGCGTCCTTGAGGGACGCATATCTCCGCAGGAAGGGCTTGTAGGAAATTTTTTTTTTGTTCATATTCTTCATCTTCATCCAAGAAATTTTCCACATTTTCCCGCACACCCTGTATAGGGTGACATGTTGTAATTTTTTGAATCATCCTGTATAATTGTTAATGTTATCGTCCTGCATATTCGACTAAAATTTTAAAGTGGTGTCTATTACCCCTACTTTTGCGAAGGTCGACATTTCAACAGTTGTTCTAGATTTGTTTAATATTATTTCAGAATTGTTGTTTTTTTATCGTATATAGTTCGAGAAATAATTGAATTTTTGTCAACTTCGTCTCCTTTTTTTGAAAATACAACTTTTCAATTTTATTATTGTAAGAACTTAATTTTATTTTATCTAAATTTATCTCAGAATGTGGCTGATTATTTCAGTTTTTCCCGTGTAGCAGGAAACCTGCGGTTTAAGCGCGTTTTGTATGTAATAGAAATAAATATTACAGCATAATCCGGCTACAATGAATTTGCATGTAATGAAATATTGCTTATAATGAACATTTTGAAAATTCCCGGCTGAATCACCATTTAATTTCATGCAATTCAACCTTGCATATAAAGAAATATTTAACGATCGGTTCACTATAAACGAGTCGGTACCCGACAGTCTTTCAGTTAACCACAATTTCTTCAAAAATGAAAATAGGAAAGCAACTGTTACTCACTATAATTCAAAGATAGGACACTAATGATGCTGACGATGATATTCCGTTAAATCAATTGATAGATAGAGCAGCTCATATAGATGCTGACAAGTTCGTAGATTATGTAAATGTTGGAAATTCTGACTAACCAGGAAATTGTACACCAGATAACAACATCAGATATCGAAGATGAAGAAGAACCGGAAACTGTTATAGAACCAAACAATGCTATCTTTAGAATATACACTTATGAACAAAAGTCTACATACAGCTAAAAAAATCGCTTGCTTTACAAATAGAAGATGAAAACGATTTCATTCGCCACAAATCGATCATTAACGACAAGAACAGCTTAAATGTTGCTGTATATAAATACTCTTTAATTGTGAATTATGTACAGTGTGTTGCCGCATAGGTGTTTCAATAGGAAAAACTTTTTTATTATGGATGTATGAAAAAAATGTTCTTTGTTAAAGTTTTTGCTTGATCTGAAATACACAAATAATACTAACCTTCGTATTTAATATTATAATGGCTAAAATAGTTCGATTTTGTAAATTTTGGAATCACATTTTTCTAATAATAACTACTAAAGGGGACTTATTGTACGTTATTAAGATTTTTAAAAGTTAAACATTATTTGTGTATTAATTAAAAACGTTAATAAAGAATATATTTTTTATAAACCCATAATAAAGTTTTTCTTTTTTGTGTCTGCATTTTGACAATTAAATACTGTATGACAATAGTTCACCTAAACAACGATATGCAATGCATTACGTTCAATGCAACTAGATGTGATTGCAACATTATAGCGACGGAATCATCGGTGGCAGAGATTTTAAACCCATCTTTAAACCTTTAAATAAAATCTCCAAAATTCTTCCTTCGCCCAAGGACACTCGCCATGTTCTCTCTCATAAAGGCATTTACAGAATTCCCTGTGTGGCTACGTTAAGTCACGTTCTTCAGCACACTCAGCCTTAGTTGAACATTTTCTCGACACGGGCCAAAAAATTTGTTTTGATCAGGTATCTGTTGTAAGCAAGTCTTAATGCTATTTTCCAAGAGAGGTAAAGGAAGCTATCGAGATCCAGAGATATCAACAGAATCTCAACCTTGACGATGGTTACCCACTCTCCAATTTTTGGAAACACGTCCTTTTCGCTTCCTTCCCCCGTGCTCACTGATCTGCTTTTGCAAGGTTGTATATCCGCCCTGGCACATCCACTTTTTCCATGTCAGAGACTTTTCGCCTCAGGTGTGGTTTACACGTCGAATTATCGCGACTTTCTGAGGCCTCTTATTCAGTTTTTACTCCTGAAGAAGCCACTTGCATTAATATACGCTCTGTTATCATTTCCCACACATTTATACATTCTAATTGCTGTTGCTATATTATTTAATGGAGATCTTATTCGTTCGTAAAATTCCTCTAGATATGTATTTATAAAGGCTATTAATCGAAAATATTAAAATAAATCACCGTTTTTAGGGGTATAGCGGCACAATCTAATAACATCGCTCCTCAACCGGTCGGATTTGCCGCTGGCGTAAAAGCGGCTGAAGAACGGATACAAGTAGTACTTAGAGATTCGAAAGTGCAACAGAATCCTGCTCCCGTCGTAGCAATTGAGAATTTCCTTTTAGAAGTAGGCGAAGATAAGTGAGTCGATATATTTAAAAATGTCATCGGAATTTTAATCATTTCCGAAATTTTGTCCATAGATGGTACGATTTAGGCGTCTTAATATTAACTGATCCTATGAAGCAAATAAATCTACAAACTTTCACGCAAATGACGCCGGTGCCTGCTGCGATAGTAACTTTAGCGCAAGAAGATACACCCCAAGACTACGCGCTACGTTGGTCAGGATTAGAAGTGACAGTCGGTAGCCTAATGGGAAATAATTTACATGTAAGTATACATACAGTTTGGAACGAATTTATTCTATAGAATAATGTATGAAATCTAGGTTCATCATAGCGAATGGCACCAAGCCCTCACGGGAGTTTCCAGGCGAGAATTAATTCTTATGGCTGCAAAAACGTTAGCCACTCTTTATAAGAACATTATCGGCCAAGTTAATTAACTATTTTACGCGACATATCGATGTTATTGTGTATATAATTATGTAATAAGTGTGAAATGTGATTTTTTTTCTCTCCGTGAAATTGTTTCAGAGATATTCAGGAAAGTGGCTTTAAGTTTTGTAGTTTATGAATTTCTATCGAATCTAAAATTACTATGAATGTATTTTAATAAAATTATTATATAATATAATATTGTTTTAGAATCGATATTTTTTGTTAATAATCGTATAAATACAACTTTTATAATAAATAAAGATGTAGAATATAAAAAAGGAAATACTATTCATTGTAGGATTAATTTATTAAGTAATATAAAAATTATAATACATAAATATTCGATTTTTGTATTTTAATAACGTCCTCCTTTAAATTGGTCTTTCTTCTTTTATCGTTTTTTTTAACCTGAAAAAAAAAAAACAATTTTAAATTAATGCTATTATGGGGATAATATTTTAAATATCAAAAAATTATATCAGTCAGCGGAACCAATCAGTCACTGATAACTTCAGACTGGGGCGGTATAAGTAACATCATAACCTATTTATAAATGTGGGAAAACTTTATATAATAGATTTAATTTGCAAAAACTTACCACATATCTTTGAACTTCAATCAAACTGGTAATGGATATTCTTTTTTCTTCATCTATAATTTAAAAAATAAAGAAATATTAATAAATGTTTAGAAATATTTATTTGAAAGTTTATTATCACAATATACAAATTCAGTATCCTTTTGGCAAACGAACATTTAATTTATATTTAATAAATTTCTCGAAATAAAGATTATCATCATGGATATTAAATGATAACACACTTTTATATTGAATTTAAATAAAAACGCAACTATACTTACTTGGATCTTAGATCTCCAACTTTTGAGAGGAATCTTATTCTGACGCATCAAATCTGTAACAAAGAGATCACTATATGAATTAAATTGTAATTAAATTTAAAATATAAGCGGATCTTTTATCTAAAAGATTCAGTTGGCCGTTCTTAATGTCTTTCATTTTTTTTTTAATTCAGAACAGGTCTGTGATTGAACAATCATCATTTTAGGTTTGATATTAATATTGCAAAAATATCTTATTAACTATGAACATGTTTGCAGCTATAGTAGTAGTTGTCAATTGTCTAGTACGTTACACATGTGTGTATACAAGTGGTCGTCGCTTAATGTAATCACCAGAGCACACATACGTCTTTAAAAATGAAGGCACACGTGGCAGTAAAATTTCGAAAGAACGATTAACCGTCCTATGCTGTGTTTGTATGATTGGAAATAAACAAAAATCTTTTAGTAATCGGCAAACATCAGAATCCTCGATGTTTTAAAAACGTAAGTACATTACCTGGAAACTACTACTTAAATTCTAATGCCTCAATGACAACAGTAATTTTTAACAAGTGGTCGACCAAGTGGGATGCCAAATTGACCTCGTTGAAAATTGCACTGCACACAGTGTAAATGTACAACTAAAGAATATCAAAGTTGTTTTTCTTTACCGGTTAACACCACATCAATTTTACAACCATCTGATCAAGGAATTATCCGCACACCCATTGTCCAATGGAAAAACCACCATCAAATGCGAGGGAGTACAATCCATCGAATTTGAAAAGCATTATAATTATGAAGATTTTATTAATTAATTAATATTGAGAAAAAACGAAAGGCAATCAACCCTAGAAGAATTTTTTTTTTATTATATACGTATGTAAACAAAATTTATTTGTGTTCAAATTTGACTTTTGTAAAGTTTGTATAAAAACCTTTTATAAAGATATATCAAGATATATGTTATCATTCGGTAGTTATGATCAGAATAGTTCCGTCCCAAACCGATCACATTAAGCGGCGTCCACTGTATTACACAAGAATTAATGTATTGTAATGGATCATAGGATCAGAGAATGCCTAAAGTAAAACTAGTTGGTTGTTTATAATTGTTAAAATTCAAGATGAAGGAAAAGATAATTATAATTTGGTATGAGTACCAATCTAGAACATGTGTTGTTGCAATGTGACCACGAAACATCTAAACCAAATCGAAAATTATTACTATATAGAAAAAAAAAACTTACGAGATACATTTTATGATTCAGATTTATTGAGAAAGAGGTAAATTTAATCAGAACACAATCGCAATAAAATTAGACAATTGTACCTCAGTAGAATATTGACCGTGTCTGTAATAGGCGGCCATGGTATATTGCTGGAATCACCCCGCAAACGAGTGCAATGACAAAAGAACGAGCAGTAGAAATGGACTAACGTACTTTCATCGCAGTTCAACAATCAAATATATTGTATAACAACCTCCAAGTAAGCAAGGTTGGAAGTAGCCCCGCCGGGTGCTATAATAACACGTCGATCCAGTAGATACCGTTCTAGCTTGGACAATTCATGGATTGCTAGTCCCGCTAGATGTCTCGATCTGTTAGCACTTTAGTGGTGATTCCATATACGGCTTAGTATGACGTAAGAATTAAAAACGCCAAGAAATGCGACGATGTAAAGAAAACAAAATAACCAAAAATATATAATGATGAATCAAAATTTGATATGATAAAACATACAGTAGAACCCCGATTATCCGTGGAGCGGTTTATCCGTGCATAAGAGCATTTATTTATCCGTGCGGTGGATTATCCGCCGTGAAACAGCGCTTCTGCGTTGTGCGCAACTCTGATTCGGTGAATTCAAGTGCTTTTGGTTTCAAGACAAACTAAGACCGGAAAATTAACAGTAATTGGCAAATCCAAACGGCCAAGAGCTTTTATTAATACAAATATATCTTCACTTCCAGTACACTATTACAATCAACATGCTGGATGGATGTTATTTTGAAAATCAAGAAAATATTCAAATGGCAAACATTTTACGTTTAAGAAAGTTTTTTTTAATGTGTGGTGGGTGCTTAGTTGCAGTGACTCCGTAAGGTGTATTACTTGTCTGGCTATCAATGCAACTCTTGCGGTGTAGTTTAGTGTAAGTTGTGTTTAAATGGCTTTGTGACAGCATCATATCGCCTTTTATGATGCCGCGCTGTTAATCACTTTGCTCCCAACAGCGAATGGCAAGTCGATCCGGGATTAAACTCTCTGAAAAAATGTCACCGTCCCTCCAGAGAATTGAACCCCGGCGCCTATCGTCCTCTCACAACAATAGTCAGCCGCCTAACCACTGCGGCCATCGACCCGTTAGAAGAGATTATAAAAAAAATGAGAATAGTTCGAAAAAGCAAACAAAGATGACAATTTTTTTAGAAAAGTAGAATAAAATATCATATAATGTAAAATAAATGTATGCATATTTTTGTTAATATGTTTATTAAAGTACTAAACTTTGGATTTCAAATATTACTTGCTGTTCACTTTATTTTTTTAACCGTGATTTTCAATTATCCGTGCTTGATGCATTCCCAACTACTACGGATAACCGAGGTTCTACTGTATGTATCTATTCTATAAACTATGGTCTCGAGATGCATGTCCACAATACAATTGGACACATGGACTTTTATAGACGGTATTGTCAAAATATATACAAATTATTGAAGAATCGTTTGTTAATAAGTGAAAAAGAAAAAATGGTACCCGAAAAGCCGCACTTGTAGAGCTTTCAATTAAATCAGTGTAGTACTTCAAAAGTTATGTTTGTCCCATAATATATACCATTTGTTAGAGCTAATAATAGCAAAGCCATTAAGACAAAGATTCTTTAAAAGTGAATTCGCCTATTTAGTCTGTAAAAACTTACCATCATATAAGTAGTTGGTAACGTCCACTTCAGTCCATTTCCATCGCATCTGCAATTTTAAAATTTCACATTAATAGATGTTTTGAATAACGATTTATTTAAAAATTTATTATTACATACAAATTCAGTATCCTTTTGGCAAACGAACATTTAATTTATATTTAATAAATTTCTCGAAATAAAAGTTATCATCATTAAAATAATACAGAATTAACAATGACATTAATTTCACTATAAAAAAAATTACCTTGACTGAAATATACCAGTCCCATCAATCCTATGGCATACATATGTTCGGTTGAAGTCATCTGTAATACAAGGACAAAAACTAAATTAATTTTAAAGAAATGGAAACATCAGATTAATTATAAAATATTAAAATAACGTCAGTCCTGTTGAGCTTGTTAAGGAAATCAACACAAAGTATTCTGAAGATGAAGAATAAATGATCATCATATGAGATATCTAATCTAATTACAAAAATATAATACATATAATGCAATTATACTTACTTTAAAAATTGTATTCCTTTTTTCCAACTTTTTGAATAGTGATTCTGATATTATTAATCTGTAACAAAGAGATTGCTACATCAATTAAAATAGAAATTAAGCTCGAGATACAAGTAGCAACCCTCTCATAGCAAAAGATTCAGTTGGCCGTTCTTAATATCTCTCACTGTTTAATTCAGAACAGGTCTGTGATTGAACAATCATCATTTTAAATTAATTATCATTTTCAAACATATTAAAAGAAAAAACATGAAAAATAACTTACATCTAGTGAAACCCGTTAGTCTGTACTCCATTAAAAACAAAATCCTGCAACAAAAGAATAAAACTGTTAATATTATACAACTAGATTAAATTAGAATTATTCTAGAATTTATATTAAAAAAAAATCAGTTGGCCGTTCTTTTGTCTTCCTGTTTTTATTTTTTTTCAGAACAGGTCTGTGATTGAACAATCATCATTTTAAAATCAGCACTAAATTTTTAATTAGAACTTAAATTAAACCTACCTCGAGGAAATTAGAGCATCATCTCTTGCTTGATCAATGAGGATGTAATGCTAAAAAACAAAAAAATCGGTCAGTTTTTTTCAGGCTCAATGTAGTCGTAGTAGTAATTCTAGTTAAAACGAAACAAAAATGTACTGTATCTAAAATTCCTTTGGTTTTTATGTATAAGTGGAACAATGAACCATACACATTTTTAGAAGTTTAATGTTCCCATCGTGAGCGCACCAAATCACACTGTATGACATAAATTTGGTCGGCTTAATTTGATGGGGTTCTATATATAACGCATGCAAAGGATTTGTATGTATTTAAAAGGAAAATTTACCTTTCGTAATAGTAATTTTGAGCTTTGACATGTTAAGAAGGTGGAAAATTGTCCAATCTGTAAAGAAAGAAAAAAAGCAACTTGTTACTTATTATTTCGTTCAATATTTAATTTTTTTTTTAAAAAGGAAAATAAAAGAAAATCAGTAAAAACCAATCAGTCACTGAGTTCAGACTGGGGCGGTATGAATTAACATCATATTTATATCTTTTTTTTTTAAATTATCATTATTTTAAGAAACGTTTGCTTACCTTAGAAATTGAAACCGGTGCATTTTCTATGAAAGAACAACTCATTTTTCCTGTAACAAAATAAAACAAATATTGTAATTTTAGCGTTAAAAAGGGAATTGATTTAGTTTTAATTACAAATTCAGACAAACCAATCTATCAGAGGAAATCAGCCTGGGGCGGTAAGTTATTCATCATGTCAAATACGTGTTAGAGCTTCGTTTGATTTGTAGCTATTGATTTTCAATTCTATCGTTATAAATATCCGGAGCGACCGGGAGAGGTAGTGGTGGGGGCTTGCGCGCGTTCAAAATTTCCGAATAGGGATCAAATCAATTCTCAAATATTAATTGCGCACTCTACAAAAGTTATAAGGATCTTATCTTATAATAATTACCTTTTAATTTCGTGAATAAGAAGAATCCTTCCTTAAATACGATTTAGCAAATTCTGCAAAACAAAACAAAAAAATTAGTCAACAAGTCTTATTTTTAATTTCGAAGCCCTGCGTAATTTTTATTGCACTATTTATACGTATGGATGATTATATCAAATGTAAATATTGCAAAATATTACTTCCGACTCTAAATTGAATACGTGCAATGAAAATCCAACAATGAAATAACTCAAATAAAATTAAAAAAAAAGAATTCTCAACAAGCCCAACATGCTACTTTCGTGCACAAAAGCGACGACTCAAAATTACATTCGTGCAAACTTAAAAACGATTATTACAAAGCATACGTAATAAAATAAAAAAATTTACTGCCATTACTGAATGAGGAATGAGAAACATGCGACATAGCGATGTCTCAAAGATAGGAAACTGTTATACGTAATTTGTAAAACAAATCTTTATAACAGGGCAAATTTTGACGTTACTTTGCGAGCTCTAATAAACCAAAAAAACTGGTGCTGTCTTGTCGGTCTTCTTTAAGATACTCGCTAAAGTAAAGCGCGCTACACAAGCTTGCACAAATCCCGTACAAGAATACGAATGAATCTAACTACGTTGAACTTACCATCAGTGTTCTCCCCATTTTGAAATTGAGTTTGCGAACTTCAATCTGTAAAAGATAAGAAAGATTTCCTAAATAAACTTATTTGTTGTCAAGTTTATTCATACTTTCAATTAAGATTATTACAGTTTTGTACCATTAATGTAAACTGCAGCAGCTTTAACGTCACTACCACATCATAACACGAATGAATATGATATACGAGTTCTAGTAAACCAAAGAAATATTGTTAGTGACTTAATTGGTCTGCTTAAAACTCGGACAAACGAATCCATCGTCTGTAATATGTAATAAAGAGGTTTATTATTATTAAAGGAAATATAAGTACGAGTTAATGTATTAATCAATTTTTCAAAAGCTTAATTTGGACAAATAGTGATATGAATCTGAAATTTCATTAAAAATATAATGATTAGAACGAGCAAATTTTTTTTAAGCTTTATAGATTTTCGTTTCTAAAATAATAACAGTAAGAAAATTAACTTCGTAGCTAGTACAGTGGAATGTACACAGTTCGTCAGAAGTAATGTCACCCCCTAAACACTCGAAATCAAACCTTTATTCCTAATGAGAGTGGCCTACTTTCCAGCTCTGTCACAAGTTGGGACCTCATCTACGTATTTATTTAAAAGTTTGAACTAATAAATCAGTGGTGGAGCACCAGGAATGGTACAGGTATACATACAGTTCCTATAGATCAGGGATTCCCAAAGTGGTCGAAATCGACCCCTTGGATTTTACTACGAAGTTTGAGGATCCCTTAAATTTACAAATTCCTCAATGGACAATAAATCCGTACAATATCACAGCCATGGAAGAAGCCGCACAGATAAGGAGCTTGAGCTACCAAGCAAGTTCAACTAAGACTATTAGAAGTTCTGGTTGCAGCGCATCAACGAACGCGAAGATTTATGGCTGCAACTCACCAATATTGAACCAGATACAGCTCTAGATTGGTAGAAAGTCGTCAGGTTCATCCATCAGACTGAATTTTTTATTTTCTTATCTTTGCTTTGCGATTTTATTTTTTTCGTTCAAAAAATAATTACCTATTTAAGTATTTTTACGTAATTTGTATTAATAATTATTAATTACACTTGATATTTACTGATTTTTATGTGATGATTTTATGATAAGAAAATGATGTCAAGTTTACTCATTTAACCAACCGCAAAGTTTTTAAATTGGGAAGTATTTTTTGTATCAATAGGAAAAAAACTAGAGATAGGATTTTTAAAGTAATTTGACTATGGGGGTCTGAGGTATCAATTCATTTTGGAAACCAAGTCTCTTGCCCAAAATAGTGGGATAAATCCTATTTTTTAGATAGCCAAATCTGAAATAATCCGATGGAGTTAGATCAGGCGATCTTGGAAAGCATCTCTTTGCTCTGACAACCCTGTACATTCTTCAACAAACCTCCCCCATTTCAGCAAAAAACTTGAAAAAAAATATTGACTGGTTGTGTAATAATTTTCTGTACAATGAGCTGAAACTTTATCATGTTGAAAATAACCTGCTTAAAGGTATTTTCTTGTAATAATTCTTCAAAAACTCAACAAAACATTTTTTTAACCTTCACTTTTTACAATCATTTTGAAATCTCACTTTATATTGCTTCCTAGGGGGAGACATTATTTCTGACGAGCAGTGTACATAGATATGTTGGCAGGATTTTATTTATATAAAAAATGTGGTACGATATTGGTAAAAATACTTTCTGTGATCATTTTTAAAATATGGATTGGCATAGCTACATGTTTTAATATTATTTGTCATATTATATTAAATGTCAACGTTTTTCGCCGAAGAAGTAAGTTTTACTCAAATATGAAGTCGTAAAAATAAGAAATACCCTTCATATGTAAGACATTACACTTAATCCCAAAATAAATTACAAGTTGTAATAACATTATCCAGAGTAAGAATTGTACCAACCTGATATAGAATTAGAAAAGAATACTTCCACAGGCCCAAATCTGTAAAAGTAATTTTTTATTAAAATTAAAAATATAAAAACAAAAGTAACTTACCTGGCAAAAGGAAAACTTTTTTCTTATTAACTTTCATTTGCAAAGGTAATCAATTATATAAAACGATCGTAAAAATAAAAGTTCCTTTTTTATTAAAAAGTTGAAAACAAAAGAATAACTAACAAAATTTTTGCAGACCGGAAATTAGAAGATATAAAAAAACCTGTATCAAATGTAATTGTCGAATTACCCATTTGGTTTGTTTAGCAGCGGTTTTATTTCACAAAAAAAAAAAAAAAAAAAAACGCTAGTAAATTACAAAATGTTGATTCCGCACTTGCTTGTTTATAATTATAGAAAATCCGCATCTTTCTTTAGCGCATTACAACTGCTTTGGCTATAACACTAAATATGTAGACTCGGCAAAGAGGAGCAAATTTCAATGCAGTGGGGAGAACGACGTTGCACATAGGTGTGAGTCAATATTATCCACAATTTGAACAGAATCCACAAACGACATCGAATCATTTTGTAATTTTTCAATTCCCTCCGCTAATCCATCACTTTTTACCTGACTATCTTGAAACATTTTCCGGCTTTTCTTGATACCTTGACCTTCTTTACATCATCAAAATGTTAGCAGTAGTAAAACGCAGCTTCTAACCATGTTCCCCAAAGCATAGTAATCGATTGTAGCGGTTCAGACACTTTGGGACACGTTTGTTTTTTTTTGTACGTTTTGTAGAGTTTAGAAATACTACCTTCATATGAGCTATTAAAGCGTCGTGGATAACATTTAGGTATCAATTGCGCAACAAGGTTTAAAGCATTTTATTTTACATTTAACAGATTGCCACTATCTTCTTTAAGAGATCTACCTAAGAAAAGCATGTTAGCGACACTCACTCACAAAAACATTAAAAGTTGGTTTGTGAAACTTGAAATTTGTTCAACGCGCTCAACAGCATTTTTTAATTTAATCGCTAGTAAAAAAATTTGCAAATCTTTCGGAAAAAAGTAAGATAGAGGATGACGGTTCAAATTCTCCCATTGTACGTACCATCACATTCACCACAGATTTTTTTTTGCCGATCGGTTGTTTAGTTCACATATAACCACAATTTTTATCTTTCAATTCTGCTTTAATTCGCCTTTCAACATAGTCACGAGCAGATGGCATAACGTTTCTTTATCGATGTCCGACTTGGTAATACTTGGTCCAGAAAGGAGATAAATTCTTCTCGGTCTAGTAAAATAAACGGTAGATTACATAGAATAAAACAAACACCTGTATAAAATATTAATTGTTCGTTGTAACGTTTGCTCTCCGCACTGCACTAAAACTCGCCCCTCTTTGCCGACTCTACTAATATATGTACAATTTGCATCGCTGATAGCATCACTAAGCCTTCCATTATTAATTATCAACAGTATTTTTAATAATGTCCAGGCCAGAGTACATATTTTCGTATTCCAAGATTTACGCGCACACGTACTCAATAAACAACCCAGTACAACAGCTGTTCATACATTCTAGATCACTGTTAAACAAAAATGGGCAACTCTATTAATATTGCATTAAAGCAAGATAAACCAATCTATCACGATATGTGTCGAGGCTTCTACCAATAGAATTGGACCGTAGAGATTAATTCTAACACCATTCACGTTTAATATTGCAATTTAATTAAAATAAAACTTACCTTTTAGTTATCACTTTTATTTTTAAATCAAATTAATCGCTCCAGTCCAAGTCTACACGAATATAAAATAATAGATAGAAACAACATGACTCCTGTTTTCATTCTCAGTGTTTTTACTTCTTCTCTGGAATAGGCGTACAAATTACTGTACGTTCTTTTTAACATTAAATATAATTAATAATAATAATAGTAATAAAAAAAAGTATTATCAGTTTTCATTTTCGCACTTAATTTTTTTTTTTTGATAATTTAAACTGTACAAATGCTAATAATAATAATAAAAATACATAAAAATAAAGTGTGTTATACGCGCAGTGTTCTTAATTTCAAATTAAGATATATTAAATTTATTTTTATCTATTTTTTTTCCCCCCATTGCATTCGCGGTAATCTGCAAAATAATGTGTGGTATTTTTTTTAATAAACGTTTCTTTTAAATAATTTGTACAGATCCTAAAAAAACCCTGCGTTTATAATTTATCCAGATACTGAGCAAGGTCTGGTAGTCCTTCTTTAAGTCCTTTCCTTTTGCGTGTTTCCTGCAATTAAAAAAAAAGAGACCCATTTTAATTTACAACCCTAACGATTTGAGTTTCGTCAATAAAATAAATGTTAGTCCCCCTATTCATGTAAAAAAAGACGAGTATCACTTCGATTACACAAACTTAAAGGACTGTTTGATCTACCACGACATGCGAATATTGAATCGTCAATTTTCTACTCAATATTGTCTATGCGTGGATACTAATCTGAAATTATCTTTTGTTAATCTTACCTGGACGACGTTGAATGGCCTGGTACCAGTTTCAAGCGGATCACCTGGGAGTACTTGCCAATGATCGAATACGCACTGTGGGAAAGCTTGACCGCCGGTGTTCGAACGTAAATCGGCAGTGAAACCGAACGATTCGTTTACGGGTAGGTAAGCTTTGACTACGAACATTGGTGTGCCGGCGACTTGTTGTTCTTCGAATACGTGACCTCTTCTTCTGTTCAATACACCGTAGATACCTCCTACAGCTACTTCAGGACACTGCCCGGAGATAAAAAAAAAATGAATTATCTGAGTACTTTTTATTTCTAGATTTAATTAATCAAAATCATTGTTGGCATTTTTTAAACTGGTTCTTAACAACGAAACATTAAAGATTTCTAATGGAGACAAGGTTGTATGGTGTATTTAACTTAAAAAGTTGGCAACGACTGTGGGTAGATTAATCATTGCCAAATGGCTTTGTAACTATTGGAAGATACCAAAATAGTTATTTACGAATCAAGTGCGTGAAATCATATTTCGCGAATGAGTGACCAGTTTAAAGCGCGAGCCGGAGGCGAGCGCTTTATGGACACGAATTCGCGAAATGTTTCACGCACGAAGAGGCGAGCGCTTTATGGACACGAATTCGCGAAATGTTTCACGCACGAAGTTTGTACAATATTTTTTGTACGAGAACTAATAATAATACATATTGTTAAATACGTTATCGTTTACGACCATATTATTAAGGTTAGGGATTTATGATTTTAAAATATCACTAAATTAATCAAGTTCCAGGAAGTACCAACTTTACTTTTACGCACTCGTGCTTAAAGTGACTTTTTACGCACGCAAATCGAATCGTGAAATGACAGGTTTTGATAAGCGAGTACAAAAAATTAATTCTAATCTATCAAAAAAATTCCATTTGTAAAATATTGAGTTTTAAAATCTAGAATTGAAAGAGAGACTTTCAAAAAAGTTCAAAATTTATGACGTTTTTAAATATTTATTCAGAAAAAAATAAAAAAAATGTCGAAATTTGGAGGAATTTCAAAAAATGTCAAAATTTTGGAAGTTCTGTTTTGGGAAATTTCACCACTTCAAAATGACAAATATTAAAAATTTGCAAGCTTTAAAAGGTCAAAACGCGAATTAGTACTTATAAACTTTCGACCAAACGTACTTGTAAATATTTATTTTCTAAAAATATACATTTTAAAAAATGCCGAAAATTTTAACAACTTAAGATGTTTAAGAACTTAATTTCAGAATTTTTAAAACAAAAAAGCCCCCATTTGTAAAATATTGAGTTTTAAAATCTAGAATTGAAAGACAGACTTTCAAAAAAGTTCAAAATTTATGACGTTTTTAAATATTTATTCAGAAAAAAATAAAAAAAAAAATGTCGAAATTTGGAGGAATTTAAAAAAATGTCAAAATTTTGGAAGTTCTGTTTTGGGAAATTTCACCACTTCAAAATGACGAAAGTTCCAATATAAAAAACGCGAATTAGTAATTTTAAAATTTCGACCAAACGTACTTTTAAATATGTAGTTTTTTTTTAAGATTTCGAAGTTCTTTTAAGTTTCAAAAAAAGTACATATTGCAAAATTTTCATGAATTTTAAAATTTTGAGAGTTCGTTATCGGAAAATAGAATTTTTTTTTAAAATGCTCATCAAATCCGAATAATTTTTTTTTAATTGCAAGATCTTGAAAAGTAAAATAAAAATAAATAAATCAGTTTTTTTTTATATTTCCAAAAATATTAAATAGATCGGTTTATTAAATTTTTGAAATTTTGATAACTAAATAAAATACGAAATTTTCAGCAATTTCAAAACTTTGAAAAATCAGTTTCAACAAACAAAATTATAAATAAAAAAGTTCAAAAACATTTAAAGAGATCAACATATTCAGATACATATTTCAATTATTTTTAAAATTCGAAAAAAAACTGCGTTTTTAATATAACGAAATCACATTCCAGTTTTCATCAATTTCACGAAATTATAATATTTCTAAATATATATTAAAGCATTTCCAAATTTTTTAAAGTTTCAAATCAAGTTTTTAGAAATCGAAATTTCATATCCATTATTAAAAAATCTCAATTTCATTTTTTTTAATTTGGACATTAAAAGTGTTTAAAGCTCCGAAAAATGTCCAGAACCTCCAATAATTTTCAGAAATTTTAATTTAACAAGATCAAAGAATTACAGTATTACACCTTAAAAAAATCAAATTTTAAAATAGACTGCTTTTTTTAAATAGATATTTTTAAAAATCCTTTTTGAAATTTTCAGAAATTTTAAAGGGTTTTATTTAGAATGTTGAAATTCAGTTTTCAAAAATTTAAAATCATCGCCAAAATTCAAAACAAATCGAAATTTTACACCCGCTATAAGATCTGAAATTTATTTTTTTTTATTTTCAACTTTTTAAACCCTAAAAAAAATCAAACTTTTAAGTCGAACCCTTTTTTAAATTAAATTTTCATAAATTCAGAAAAGAATTCAAAAAGATCGAAGAATTACAGTGTGTATTACAGTTTTTTAAATTGCAAAACTTTAAAAACCCCATTTTTTTTTCAAAATTTCAACACCTTTTAAAATTCCAAAGGAAAAAAATTGCAATAAAGGAAAAACGCGATATTTTCAGAAATCTAAATAATTTCAAAATTAAGGGACTTCAGTTTTGAAAAATATCATTTTTTAAAAAGATCAAAAGATTGCAGTAAGTATTTCATTTCAATGCCCTAAATGATTAAAATTTTCAGATACATATTTCAATAATTTGCACATTTAAGTTCAAATTTCCTTTTTTTTTAATTCCTAAACGTTAAACTTCCAAATGCAAGTTGAGCGTAGGTTTTCACGACCGTCGCATAGAGAATAGTTCGAAATTTTTTAATTTCTAAATATTGCAAAATTTTTAAGACTTCAAGAATGATTACTTCTTAACATACGATTTCTAAAAAAAAAAAAAAAAAAAAAAAAAATGACAATTTACCTGAATTTCACATTGGTATACCGGCTCCATAAGTCTGGGACCGGCAGTTAGCAAGCAAGCATATAAACAACGACGAGTAGTTGGAATAATTTGACCACCCCCACGATGGATGGCATCAGCATGCAGAGTCACATCATAAATATTGAAACGTACACCGCGCAAGTTTTCCTCGGATAATACACCCTGTAAACACACAAAAAAGAAAAATAAATATATCAACGGAAAAAAAAACAATTTTAATTGAAGACCAACCTCTTTAGCAGCCCACTGGAAACCAGCAACGACGGAATCCTTAATTTCATTCAGATATTGCACACCTTTAGTACAATCGACCAGGATATTCGGACCTGTACCATCAGGACCGAAACACCAGATTTTACGTGCCTCGGTTACATCGTAATCGTACTTCTCGCTCAAGTAACGGGCACGGACCTTGAAATCGTCGCGGGGATTCACATCACCTTTATCGATATCCTCGGCCAAGCCGTCGGGCATCGGACAGGCCTTCATGAACAGACGGTTATGTTTATTCGGCGATTTCGACAAGCACATTTGATTGGATTCCTCGCTGACCGTTTCGCGATAGGAGACGACCGGATCGGATTTCTTAATCGGGATGCAAGCGTGGTCCTCTTCCAAGTCCTTCAAGCAGATTTCCAAGTGCAATTCGCCGGCACCCGCGATGATATGTTCGCCGGATTCTTCGATGATACATTGGACCATAGGATCGGATTTTGCGAGACGTTTCAGACCTGGAATAAAACGGAGTTCAACGTGACGTAAAACAAATTAAAATTAAACAATGTTGTTTTTACCTTCTACTAGTTTTGGCAAATCGGCTGGGTTTTTAGGTTCAACAGCTACGCGCACGACAGGAGATACGCTGAATTTCATAACTTTCATATTGTGAGCATCCTTGAAGGTCGTTATCGTACCAGTTTTGACTAAGAATTGATCCACACCAACTAAACCGCAGATATTACCACATGGCACATCCTCGATAGCTTCAACGTAACGTCCCATCATCAAAATAGTTCTTTGGATAGCCTTCTCGTAAAGATCTTCCTTCTTGCCGGGGGTGTAATTAGGTCCCATAATTCTAGCCCTCATTCCAGTAGAAACTTTACCGGAGAACACACGACCGAAAGCGTAGAATCGGCCTTTATCGGAGGTCGGTACCATTTTAGAGACGTACATCATCAATGGAGCGGTGGAATCGCACGTTTTGATACCCATAGCGGCTTCGTCATCGTGAGGACCTTCGTACAACATTTCCATCCTGTATTTTTGAGCGACTACCGGAGATGGTAAATGGATGGCTATCATCTGAAGTAGGGCTTCGCCTGCCGGCAACCACGTACGCATAACTACCTTGAGCAACTGCTTGCCGTCCTTATCCTTATCTTCATGTTTAATCGTGATTCCCAATTTCGGAAGTAATGCTTCGTATTCATCCTTCTTATAATTCATAATGGTGTCGAAGATTTTATAAATTGGATCTAAGATGTACATGCAGAATGAACGTTTATTGTCGTCTTCCTTCTGTTTAGACCATTTCTTCGTTTTTGCGTTGAAGAAATTCTCACCCCACAGCCGATTCATCAATTTAGCTACGTCGATCTTGAATTTCTCCGCGTACATTTCGGAGAATTGTTTCAGTGTGAACGCCCAACCGTGCAAACCGGAACCGAATCCAACGGAACCTTTACTAGGATCTACTCTAACTTCACCCATCGGACCTGTATCGTCCGAATAGGTGGCGATGATTACGTTCACGTTTTCTACGATACGTTGGAAAGTCTGGTACAACTCTTCGGAATCCAGTTGCAGTTCAAGGAGAGCACGGTCCATCTTGTTCATGAATAGAATTGGCTTAATACGTTCAGCGATGGCTTGACGCAGTACAGTTTCGGTTTGTACACATACACCTGGAATAATATAAATTAAATTGATTAAAATTTTAGTGTATTTTGTATGAGAGTTATTCAAGCGATGGTGTACATTTTAAGTTGGTAGCAGCGTTGTCAGATTTAAGCAAAATATCTACGACAATCAGATTGTGGTGCCCAAACAGTACTTTGTTTTAATCAAGACAATTGAAAAACAAATTTTTTCCAAGAGATATGCACCAAGGAAATGTGATACGTTTCTAGGGTTCAATAAAGTTCACATGAGGTATTTCTCAACCTTTAGATAGTCGTTAAAGTGTATACAGTTCACGACTAGCCCATCTACAAGGATGCAGGCTTCAAAAACTTCTAACAACCGTATTATTCTCCAGATTTGGCCCTGAGTGACTTCCATGTATTCCCCAAACGCAAAGAACACCTTCGTGGGATTCACTTTCGGCAGAACTCAGTTGAGTAATACTATTTTAACAAAAACAGTACGGAAGGCACTCCAAAAAGCTTAACATAAACCCTTTATAAGGGTAGCCAACGCTAAGCAGTGAAAAAAGTGGTGTCACGATCATAAAATCAGGGCACTTGATAATTAGAATGTGATATGGTCTGTTGAATCATCGTTCACATTGTCTCTCTTCCAAGAAGCCTATATCATGGTATTCAGCTGGTGTCATCGTTCCTATCACTAGACGGATTACTACGAATGACTACCTCGACAATATCTCTTAATGATGAAGTTTTTACCACGACTAGCACATTGTTTCCAGACGCGGCCGAAAAGGTCCAATCTTAGTTTGAAGAGCATCAGGATATCATCAAGCATCTTGCCTGGCAAGCACAATCCCCTGACCTCAACATAATTGAACAATTATGGGGAAGTTTAGAGCAGCGAATGAGAAGTAGATTTCCAGCGCCATCATTGAAGCAATTGACGGAAGTTTTGATACAAGATTGCTGTTTTGCAAGCGAATGGTGGCACAATTTATTCATAGTGTTTCTATTATTTTGTCCTTTATATGAGACGGAGGGAGGGAGAAACATGGGATTTGTACCACTTCCTTCAACGTCATTGTAATGTCAAAGAGATAGAAAGTGAATGTTTCTCACGTAATGTTTATAAATTACTTTCAATTATTCTTGAAAATCGTCATTTTTCTAGTAATAAAACTGGCTTGTTCTGTGTTAATGCAATTACATACACATTAGCCGCCATTGGAGCACTTCTGAGTTACTCGTAGTACTCCAGACGCACTTTTATACGTTCGGGTGTCCAGAGTTTGGACTTGTTTTCCTCGTTCCTTTCCCCTGAAGGATTTACCGATTTTTGGGTGCTTCACGCTCCAATGTTTATACAGGATCAGCTATTTTAGAATTGTTTTTATTTGGAAGTTATAAATTGCCAACTTCGGTATTCTATTAGATTATATTATGTATTAGTAATAGAAACGGAAATGACAAAACAGCTATACATTTTAGATGCAGAAAGTAACAAAATTCACAATCCTTGTAACCGAGGAAGACTACATTAGAGTACAGAGTGGTAATGAAATTTTATTTCTTTAGAATACAGCCTTGGATTTTATACCACCCACCATGACGTCATAGAAATCAATTTCCATTTATTTAAATTATTTTGTATTTTATTAATTACTGAAACAGCTAATTTTTAATCGTATAACTGTATAAAATATGATCGATTTTAATAACAAATGAAGTCAATAACTTTTTAAACAAATTGTCGCCACGTTTTCAACGTGCATTTTGAAAACGTGTAAATATTGGATTTAGATAAATATTTAAAAATACAAAACTTAAATGAGGGAGGAAAAATAAAACAGAAATTGCAAAAATAGTGAAATGTCCGTTTGAGTTGCTGTGAGATACACCATAAATCGATATAAAAAGTGAAAGCCGTGAAAACTTTGAAAAGAAGTGAAATTGAAGACACTGATAACTTTGCATCCAAAGCTACAAAGAACTATCTTTGCTCACGAAGAAAAATAGCTGATGAAATCAGATTCATCCGCTCAAACAAATTGAATTCGCTACACTTGCTATTTCTGGCAAAACTTACCAAAATCGATCAGTTCAAACGAACAGGCCTAATTATTCCTTTTCGCTTTTCTGTCTAGTGTCTTATTATTAAAATTTTATTGAATTCTTAAACCAGTATTTTTTAATGCTTTTTTTATTTCTTACTGTATTACAGGTAAGTTTTTAGTCATATTTTATGAATTGAAATGTGTATTTTTTTGGTTTCATCTTTCAGATTATTTCCGTATTTAATGTACACGCCGTCAAAATAGTGGTGTATAGATTATAAAAAGTTTAACTGAAGTTCCTGGATTGGAAAATCGGTCATTCGAAAGAACAGTGTCACAAGTCAAAAATCCAACGATTTTCATCCGAACGACGCATTTAAATTTACAACCGCGCTTTTAAGGAAAATTAAATTAAATTAAATTACTTTTAGCATTCATAAATTTCGTATCATTAAGGATCAAATTGAGTTTTTTGAAGATAAGCAAATCTTAATGTATCGATTTAATAAAAGTTCAATGTAATTGTATTTGATTGTGTCACTGTTCTTTCGATGGCGTTACGTAAAATTTCGGTAAACTGTTTTAGAAACCGCGAAATTTAAATAATCAAATTTCATTATTTGTTATTACAAGGCTAGTTGGATAAAATATTTAATTGATTGTCATCATTCAGAACGTTCCCCATTTTTTTGATCAAAACAAGTGTTTTGTAAAAAATACAGATTAATTTATAATAATAATAATAACGAAAGATAAAATAATTATACGTCATTTCTATCAAACAGCAAATCAATGTTCCGAGTGGTTTGTGCTTCGGAATTATTCGGAGTACCGTGCTTTCGGAGAACTCCAAGAGCTTGCTACACTATAACCGAAAGCGGCTATTATGTCAGTTTGAAGAGCATGTCAAACTTTCTTTCCCGCACGTTTATTCGATCGTTTTCGGAAATGCGCCTTTCAAAGAGGTACGATAGTAACCGACAGTGCTACATGTTCACGACCGATCGATATATTCTTAATACCCAACTATACATCTCAAGGAGCATTTACGAAAACGATCGAACGGGCATGAGCGACAGAAAGTTTGATAAGCGCTTCAAAGGAGACATTACTTAATACACAAACTGTACATTATACATATTGATAAATGTAAAATGCCACCACAACAACCACAAACGGAACGGAAGGATGTAAAACTGCAAGTTCGGCAAAAATGCGAGGTTTTTAAAACTAGAAAATGGAAAAAGCGTAATACGGTTCGTGGTCATGAAATTTAATATGACAAAATCTATAGTAATGAATATAAAAAGAAAAAGCAAATAAAAGTTTGTTAGCACACTACATCAGATGATACGTAAGAAGAAATTGTATATAATTAAAATACAAAAAAAAAAGATAAGCAGGAATCCTGAAGTACAAAAACCTCTGCCTACGCGGTTCCTCTAAAAAAGAGCTTCCCATGTTCACATTTCTTCGGGAATTCTACAAGAAAAGGCAACACTATTTTAGGAAACACTAGCTACCTATAGGTGGGTGATCGAGAAATGTAAAAGACGGCATTCGGTTTGTGCGTTTTCTTTTGTTTTGAAGAGTGACTCTCCATTGATTGCCCATTTACGCAAAAGTTTGTGAAAAAATGAAAGAAAGGGATCAAAAAAAGATTTCTTAATCTTGAAGAGTATTTTAGAGAGCTCTACCCACAAGAACTTGGATGCAGCAGGATCAAAACGCTACCCTTAGCAGAAAAATATCCAAAGACAGATCAAAATTTATGTCTTGCTGTAATTCAACGAGAACACATATAGTTTTCCTTTTTGGATAAGTGGAAAACCGCCGTGTATTTAAGAATGCATCGTTAGTAGTCACATATGAAGATAAAGTTCAAGTTTCGCATATTGTTAATGCGGCCTAGTTGTACAATTTTTGCAATCAATGGATCAACATGTAATTTATAGTTGTCGATGTAACATTCGAACTTTTGGGCACAGTTTACGAAAATCGAATAATCAGCCGAAATTTTGATGTCAAAGCTTCGAAAGACAAAATCCAAGTTGCCATTCATGAAATTCAAGCCCAAACAATTAAAAAAGTACTTAATAATTGGGTTGATCCGATGGTGTACTGTTGGGCCAACCCTGGTAGGTTTAATAAATAAATAATGTTGTTTCATTCTTAAATGTAAAAGTTCAATATTTCTAATAAAACCTACTTTTGAAAAATATTCACTTCTTTTTTTAAATACTTCATACAAATTCCAAACCTTAGATGGCCCAAGATCCAACATGGCCTGAATCGTGAAAAAAAATTGAGCAATTGACAATATTGACACACCGCCTGAATTTTAAGTTTATCAAAATGGCGGAGATGGTTAATCTACCATGTCACATACAGAACGGGGGGTCAACAGCTGACCCCAGCTAACATTTTTTGTTATAATTACTATAGTGGGGTGGTAATTTTTTTACAATGTGTCCCTACATATTGCTAGATCACACATGCTTTTAGTAATGCAATTGATTTATTTTCACTGAAGAAAGAAAAATATTTTGTTGAAGGTGCATCTCATTTCGCAGTCTACTTCATTCAGAATGCTTAGTAACAGCTATGCAAACCGCTTTTCAATCAACGAAACTTGGATAAATGAAAATCTTAAGTATTTTTAAAACAGTTTGGAAAAGAACTTACAGTTAATATAGAAAGGCGTTCTCAAGGTAGAGTATTACAAAAAATTCAGCACTAGTGCCTGCAAACTTTTGGGTACAATTGCAATGCAGCAGGAGCTGTGTCAAGGGAAAATGTCGTGACGGAACCTAAAGGTATTGCAACTCGTATGGCCATTCAAAATTTACATAGAAAAGGAAGATGTTTTTTCTAACCCAGATCAGCAGATAGAAAATATATGAAGACTTGCAGTCAATGTGAAAAATATGTGAAGAGTGAAGAACGAATTGTTAGAATAAACTGCACAAATTATTAACTTCTTTTGTTATTGAAACTTATTTTTGATTTTACAACTATTAAATGCCAATATACCAAATTAATATGAATAAGTTAGTTGTGTTTTTTTCAATTTGTTATCAAGAAATGCAGCCGTTTATCAAATAAAATACTGGCGTTAGTTGAATAACCCGTGATCGAAGTTTGGGGTCAGGAGCTGATCCCCATTCCATGTTTTCCAGGTACATGAATAGGTTCCACCTGCGACCGTTAACGCGTTAGCATAAAATAACAGGCAAAATGTATTCTCCTGTCAAATGTGTCCAAAATTAGTAGTTATCAACAGGAATACTTGAAAGGATTTTTTTAACCGGCTACTTAATCGTAGGATAAAATTGAAAATATCAAATAAAAATTCAGCGTACTTGCTACTACCAACCATGGGAAAACATCATTACTAAATTTTTTATTTCTATGTAAAATTTATACCGTAACATATCACTAACGGACATAAAGATAGAGGCCCAGTGACAGCATTTAAATATAAATCTAGAATATACTCTACTTCCATTGCACTGTCAGCATCGTCCGAGATCGCACCAAAACAGTAAAACTATCTTGGTACGAACTACGAAGTGACTCGGATGTGCTGGAAGCAATTTTTTCAAATTTACGACAATAAAACCAAATTAATTCGGATTAAGATACTTCGCCACTTACCAGATACACAATCGACTACAACTAAGGCTCCATCAGTTACACGCAAGGCAGCTGTTACTTCCGACGAGAAATCTACGTGTCCAGGCGAATCGATCAAATTGATCAAGAAACCTTTCTCGTCCTTCTCGCGCTGATCTGGATTCGTAATGAAAACTAAATCTTTATCTTCTAACTCGAAGAACATAGATATAGCACTATTATACAAGAAGGAGAAGAAAAAAAATCGATTAATATTCAGCTAAATTAAAATATTTGTAAATACTAACGTAGATTTGATTGTAATGCATCTTTCTTGTTCGTCTTTTCTTGTATCGGTAAACCTTGTTTCGCCAGCTTTGGCACCTGCGATGATTCCAGCTTTCGATACTAAGGAATCGGTTAACGTTGATTTTCCGTGATCTACGTGAGCTATGACGGACATGTTACGGATATTTTTCTTTTTGTCCATCATGGCACGGATCTCGTCTACCGTAAAGTTCACCTACAATAAAAATATGTTGACATAACCTAGAATTCGTTCAGACCAATTCTAAGGAAGCATATGGTGAAAATATGGTTAATTTAATCTAAATATAAGATGGGTATAATCAAAATATAAGTTAATATTCTAGTTTTAACGGAAAATTTTATAATTTCACGTAATAAAATAAAATACCATGTTGATAAAATGTCAAATTATACTTCTTGTTTTAAACTATAATATATTCAAGGTTAATTAAAGTTAAAACACACGCGTTAACCGCACTTGATTGATGCAAATGCGAAAAACTGAAAAAAAATCAGGTATTGATCACTTAATTTTCACACAATTATAATCACGCATGGTATCGCCAACTCAGCACACAAATTGGTTAGTTTCTTTAAAAAAATTATGTGAAAGCTCAGCATTAACAGCTGTAAAAACAAAAAACTGCTAATTTCCTTATCTCAACAAATAAATTTAACAACATATGCTTTTATTCAAAATTTACCATTTTCACTGCAATTTACTTAATATGGTCTGAGAGAAAACGATTTTCCTCCCTTCTAAACGAGGATAAATCTAAGATATAATAGCAAACATAAATATAAGCAAAATACACCGAACGGTTATTTCATCTTATGGTGCAATCTTTAATAAGTGTCAAATATCGAAATAAATTTTAAATTAATAACTCAAATTAATACATTTTCCTGAAGGGAAATACTCGTGGATTATTATAAAGCGAAAATTATTAAAGAGGAATACGTACCATCTTCGATGATTGATGATTTATTTCACTTCAACCAAACACAATCTACTGCAATGGCGATTCCGCCTAGAAAGGAAGTGAAGTTGAAGTTTGTCGAGCTCGACGTCATATGGAGAATGAAATCACGGATGCCAACCGCCGAGATTAAAATTTTTTTACTACACGGGGGTGTTTAAATCGATAAATTTAGGCGATTTTAGTTTTAAATTATGCAAAATATGATTGAATTATGTTTAATATTAATTAATACGTTAATATTATACGAATTCTATGTTTAAATAGTCATATTTAAAAGCGACAATTTTAAACAGACTACCAATTGTTAAAATGAAATCCCCTAGGCTAGGTAGGATTAAAATTAATAATTTTATAAGAATTTTGATTTCTAAATTTTGTGCAATATTATAAATAATGTCGTAGATAAAAAAATGACTTCGATATAAACAATTAACATTTTAAATCGGTACATTAATCCACAATATTGGAGGATTAATAAAAGCTAATTAAAATTAATTGTTCATTTCACAATATTGGAAAAATTATTTAATATTATTATGAAATAAAATAGAACAATAAAAACACAACTCATTAATCTTTGATAGCGTTTATTTTGATAAGTGCGTTTATTTAGACAATAATATAAAATAATAACAATTAAAACGTGATTATTGTCTGATGTTTTATTGTTATAATTAACAAGAAAAAAAATTAGTGAATGTATGCAGGATATTTATTTAGTTTTCTTGTTTTGAACATTTACACCGAGGCCAGTACAAACTGCTTGGTGTTTCTCAATTCGATCCGGGAAGAATTTTCTTCCGCATCGTTTGCATTGTACCAATTCGGCCAGATGATTGTCCCAAATTCGATGGAATGTACCGATAAAATCAACACCACCTGATGCTATAACAAAATTTATGTGATAGAATGCTATTATGTAAAACTTCCTTAATTTCTCACGGTATTTTTTAAAATAAGACCCACTGAACAATTTTTGAATTTCGCGGCCATTTTAAAGTGACACACTATACAAAAATAACTAGATATTTGGTTACTTTTAGTTGGAGTACCACCTTAAAATGCCCGCGAAATTGAAAAATTGTTTAGTATGACTATTATAGAAGGAATAAGTAACAAAAATTAAACACGATTATTTTATATTTAGATATAATTTATTCAGACATTAAATATGTTATTACCTACATATTAATTTATTTCCTAATATTGTTAATTATAATATTTATTTACAAAAATATAAATATTACATTCTTATGTTTATTTACATTTTTTTTACAGCCTGGTGAGTTATCCAATATCAAGCTACCTATTTTTAAATTGCAGTTGATGTCACAATCTTGTGAAATAAAAAGTGGAGTGTGTGTGAAAAGTATAGTAATAGTAAAATGTATTCAGTGTTAAATGTGCTTGCCATCCGACTTGAAGTGAGTGCAAAAAACAATTGTAGAGGCAGTTAAAAACGGTTTTAGTGATTATCCATAACGAAGATGCTGATCACCAAAATAATGTCAAAGACACATGTAACTATATTTTAGCTTTTTACTATTTATTAAATCTTATTATAGCAACTCTTGTAAAATATAACATGTGAATTTTATATAGGTATATTAACGAAGAACTTTTAGAAAAATTGTACGTCTGGTGCCGTGCCAATATCTGCAGCTGGCTGCTACGTCACGAATCTGACATTCAAAAGCAATGGGTTAATGCCACAATCAATCACATTGCGATCTTTAAACTAAAAATAAAATCGAGTAAAAATTTTGGAAAAACAATTAAATGAAAATTATTTAAAAATTTGTGACAATTTTTGATAAAAAAAAAATGTGAATCATAAATTTGTGACTCTGAATTTATGATTCAAAAAGTTTAAATATTTATGACTGAAAAATCTGAAAAATTTTTTAACCAGAAAAAAAATGCGTGGCTGTAAACAAATTGTGACTCAATCATTCGACTCAAAAATTGACTACGTTTTTCGTGACTCAAAACACATGTAACTTAAATATGTGTCTGAAGAATTCTGCCAGCTGATTATTTTGATTTTGGTGCCATAACTGGATAATTTTATAAATGGATTTCTAACTCATTTTATTTTAATATAATTTGAAAATTTGGGTCTTAAACACCTATTTCATTAAATGTTTAATATCTAAATAAACAATTTTCTATTAATGTTCGATATTAACTTTATCGATAAATTATTTCCGTTTACATTTGTGGCTAAATTTGGATTTTTTAAATTCATAAGCTGAAAAGATTTAATTTCAGTTTGTGCCTCAAGAATTAGTACCTCAAACATTGATAACTTAAAAACATTTGTGACTAAACGGTTTGTGATTACTCCAAAATTGATTGAAAAGCTCAAAAGTTTGTAAGTCAATAATTCGTGACTGTCAAACTTAGAAATCTATGACGCAAATTTGTAACACAATAATATGTGGCTAGAAATTGTTAATAAATAAACATTTTTATAAGATTTGGCCATTGGCAGTATTGAATAGAGATATAAGCCAGACCTAACCTCAACTATCATTAATATATAATATGATTTAAAATGTGTACATTTAACACAAATGCATAGTTATCTACATAGCAACTGGTTTGTACAATATTTTTTTGTAACGAGCAAAATTTTATCAATTTTATTAATAAATAATGTACAGGATGGGCAAATAAGCGAGGTAAGCGGCTGTATCTCAGAAACTAATGATCGTAGAGAGTTACGGTAAAAAATTTTATGGGTAAAGTGGGCAAGGGAAAATGCTGGAAATTATTTTCAAGTTTCCAAGATGAGCGCCAGTGGGCGTTTCCACCATCTTGAATTACATAAAGTTACGTTCCTCGCGATTTTCTCCAATCAATATAACAAAAAAGTATTTGCGTTTTAATGTTAACTTAAAGTCAAACATTTTTTGTAAAAATAATTTTTCTCTATCTTTCGAAATAAAGTGGTGGAGGGTATTTGAATGTTGTTTTAAATAAATGCCTGTAACTTCGAAACGGCTTAATGGATTTGGATAAATTTGGTATCATTGAAAAGCGCATTTCTTGGGCTTTTAGGTTTCTTATAATCATGACAGTTGTGACCAACACGGCCGCCGATAGAGGGCGTTATTCGATATTATAACCAAAATATTGGATTTTCTCAAAAAATTTAAATGCGATGATATGATTTTTTTTAGACTAGAAAATAGACAAATAAGCCTGCGCAAGCCGCATCTTAATATCTTTTTCCTAACTCAAATTACTAAAAAAAATACTAAACCAGGAAAATTCATGTATCCCCATTTAAAAATGCATCGCTTGCTTTCGATAAGAAGGCAAGTAGTAGGCCATGGACACGACAATCGCCTAACAAAAATATTGCCAATTAACGTCAAACTTTTGTCACACGTAGCCCAATATTGTTGATTGCGTATAATTTGAGTACTTTTTAATCAAAATGCCTCTCACAAATAATGAAGCCGTTGACATGATTGCGATTTATTTCGAGTGTTTTCAAAATGCAGCTATAGCTGCAAGACAGTACCCGACACCATGCACCAGGCGCTAAATGAACAAGATTTCGATAATAGACTAAATTATTGTCAATGGATGGCTTGAGGAAAACAGAAATTTCTTAACGGAAATTCTCTGGACCGACGAGGCTAACTTTAGTAGTGATGGTAGAGTAAACCGTCATAACATGCATTATTGGTCCGCTGAAAATCCGCATTGGTTAAGAGATGTGCAGCACCAAGGACGCTGGAGTCTAAATGTGTGGTGCGGTATCATTGGGGACAGAATTATTGGACCTTATTTTTTTGATCAAGCTTTAACTGGTAACCGCTTCTTAGAGTTTTTGATCAACGACTTGCCAATTTTGTTGGAGGATGTGCCACTCGCAACTAGGAGAACTATGTTTCTGCAATTAGATGGTTGTCCGGCACATTATTCAATTAATGTCCGGAAACCATATTAACAGGACCTTTCGAGAACGCTGGATAGGAAGGGGAAGCCTATTTCCACAAAAGGCATTAATCTTTTTTCAAAATCGGTCCTTTTCAGGACCACAACTTTATTTAAAACAAAAATCGCTTACAAATACGAAAACGTGTGACTTAAAATCACAGCACTAAATAAACTGACATTTCTTGTGAATATTTTAGAGAGGAGTTTGTCTTTTATTTCCATGGCCTACTACTTGCCTTCTTATCGAAAGCAAGCGATGCATTTTTAAATGGGGATATATGAATTTTCCTGGTTTAGTATTTTTTTTTAATAATTTGAGTTAGGAAAAAGATATTAAGATGCGGCTTGCGCAGGCTTATTGGTTGGTCATTTGTCTATTTTCTAGTCTAAAAAAGTCATATCATCGCATTTAAATTTTTTGAGAAAAGCCAATATTTTGGTTATAATATCGAATAACGCCCTCTATCGGCGGCCGTGTAGGTCACAACTGTCATGATTATAAGAAACCTAAAAGCCCAAGAAATGCTCTTTTCAATGATACCAAATTTATCCAAATCCATTAAGCCGTTTCGAAGTTACAGGCATTTATTTAAAACAACATTCAAATACCCCCCACCACTTTATTTCCAAAGATAGAGAAAAATTGTTTTTACAAAAAATGTTTGACTTTAAGTTAACATTAAAACGCAAGTACTTTTTTGTTATATTGATTGGAGAAAATCGCGAGAAACGTAACTTTATGTAATTCAAAATAGTGGAAACGCCCACTGGCGGCCATCTTGGAAACTTGAAAATAATTTCCAGGATTTTTCCTTGCCCGCTATACTTATGAAATTTTTTACCGTAACTCTCTACGATCATTAGTTTCTGAGATACAGCCGCTTACCTCGCTTATTTGCCCACCCTGTACATATTTATATCTGTAATATTTTTTGCGGAGTAATGTAAGAAAGAACGATTCTGTCACTGTCAAGTGTATTACGACAAGGCGTATTAAATAATTTATAAACGTATTTTTTGCTATTATCGTATTTAAATCAATAAATATTTATCTCTAAACCATATTTTTGCAAAAACGAAACTAACGTAAATATTAAAATTAGGCAGGTGCTTTGTTCTGATTAAGGGTACAGTTTGTATATTAAGTAATGTCTTCCTCTTTGAAGAGTATATCAAACTTCTTCCACTCACGCCGATTCGGTCGTTTTCGTCCGGTTGAGATATTCTGAATACCGAACTATACATTTCAAGGGACATTTACGAAAACGACCGAACGGGCATGAAAGGAAGAAAGTTGGATAAGCGATTCAAAGGGCAAGACATTATTTAATACATAAACTGTACATCAACTAAGAAATTTGACGTTTCATTTCATTTAGGAATTAATAATATAGGTATGTAACAGATGGCGCGCCATTGTCGTTTTTTTTAATAGTTTTCAATTAATTTAAAGAAATTTACAAGTTGTTACAAACCAGATTTAGTTGAAATTGACATTTTTATAATTATACTTTATTATTGTAATAGTGCTTTATTCCTTTAATGCATTTTTTCCGCACGCAAATGTAACCGGGAAATGACAGGAGCGAGTATAAAAAAATAGCTTGTATCAAATGATATTAAAAATTCACCAAACTGTAAAGGATATGTTGTCAAATAAATTATATTTAAAAGCGTTTAGTTCGTTTTAATTATCACAATTTTATTAAGAAATGCACCTGTATAGCATCTATATAGAATTGACTTAAATTTATAACCTAATTATATAACTTATCTAATAGGTTAGAAATGTTACTTTTATGTCCGAATTAGTTAAATTAATTAATATTATTTTATTCACTATAATTCCTCTAAAAAAAAATCAACAATTTCAAACGGATTTAAGGATTAAATATACAAATTTATTACGCAAACAACCGATATTTATTCTAAAATTTCAACTTTAATATCTTGCTGCATCCGCTTAAAATTTTGCCCCTTGCAACTTTTCTCGTGAATTCCCACTCTATCAGGATTAAAAGTCCTACCGCAGTTTCGACAAGGGACCAACTGTTCTAAGTGACTCAACCAATTAGCTTCGGAAGTCGCTCGGTGATCGATTTTGCCGTCAGCTGTAAGCAAAAGGTATAAATCTGTTTTGTACCTTAAGATTAACGAGCTTCTCTATCAGGTAGAGACTTGTCGGATTCGAATTACGAATGTATGTATGTATGTAGGTACACAAACGGAATAATTAGGGTAATTGTGATTATGCGATAAAACTTGCGGAATCGGAATGAACGGTCAAAGTTGAAGGAAATTTACGATCTACGTATGAGTTTCGTTGCATTGTCCACAGAGGTCGACAACCTCGTATTGATTCGATGATGACAAATGTGCATGTGGCACTTTCGTTTTTTTTTTTTGCTGCGCACGAAACATTTCTACTTTAAAAATGTTACTTACGAGTAAATTTAATATCCGGTTTTAACGGTTCTTGTCTTCTTTTATTCGGTGGTAGTTTATCGTTCTCGGCCCTCCACTTCTTTAAACATTGCGGTTCGTGAATGTAAATAGAATTGACGGAGAATAGCCTCCCGCAAAGATAACACGGAAACATCGGCGGCTTCCTGGTGGACGAAGCGGACTTTTCCGGTTCTGGAGTCGATGCAGCTCCATCCGATATTTGCGGAGATTCTTTGACTGTTAAATTGAAATTATTAAATCAAATTGAAATGAGCAGGCTTATTACCTGTGTCACGATACATTGGTTCACGTTCGTTAGGTGGTAGATGATCGTTCTGAAGATGCCATTTCTTCAAGCATTGCGGTTCGTGGAATTTGATGGATTTGGTCCCGAATAATCGGCCGCAAACGCTGCATGGAACCGATCTTGGTTTCGATGATGGGACTGGAGGTGTTTCGATTGTCTCTTCTTTAGGAAATTTTGCCTGAATCAATAAAAAAAAATGTGTTGTAGTAAATTATATGTATGTTTACATAAGTCGTTTACAGGATAAAATATGTTATATACAGGATGTTCAATTTTAAGGAAATCTGCAATATTTGGCACGAAATATACAGCAACATGCAGAACATCCTATATCTCGATATTATACAAACGAGAACGTTGGTGTAGATTATCAACAACCTTGTTCAACTTAGATATGTATATCAGATTTTAAATTAGCATTCTCACTTCTCAAAACATCGATACCTTTAAATTTGTCGTCAAGTGCTTTTAATAATCGTCGTAATTGTTCGAAATCAACAATTTTATTCGTAAAAAACGTTATGGATTGAAACAGTGCATCATATTTACTATTAAATGCAGATAATTTTGACACTCACTGCCTCAGAGTGCAGTGAGTGCAGGCAAAACTGCTGTTGGAAGCTGGACGTATCTTCCATGGTAAAACGATGAATGACAGTCGCCAACATAGAACAGTCCAGGAGATTTTTTTGTTGATAGAAGAGGTACACTTTTTACAAGTTGGAGACATCACAGCAACAAAAGGAATAAACTTTATCAGTCAAAAACATTCAATTTCCAATTTCAAACAAAGAGGGAGGGGGAAGATGACTCGAAAATGGAGTTTTCTCTTTTCTATTTGGACTAATTTTTAATATTATTCTGCAAAGTTATGGAACAATATAGAACAAATCCGATACAACTCGAAACAGCTTTCAAAATTTCAAATTTAGAAAAGGAGGGCTGATCAAAAAATGTATTTGTTTTTCAATTAATTTGAATTTTTTGTAAAACTCTGGAACGATGTATGCAGAAACCTAAAACAAGTCTTGGAGGTTAACCTAAAAATGTTCCCTTTTTTGACTAAACTGTATTATTATCTTGGAAAATAGAACAAAATTTAGAAGACGGATTATTTTACAAACCTCTGCAACAATGTATAATATAACAAACATCAAACAATCCGGAATAACGTTCCAAATCTCGAAAAAGGAGAACTCGTCTAAAACATGATTTTTTTTGTCTAATTTTAAATATTATTTTGCAAAACTCTGTCGACTTACAGAATCCTTTTTTTGACTAATTTGTAATATTTGTTTGTCAAAGTTTTGTATAATGTAAAACAAACGTAAAACAATATAGAGAAACTTTCAGAGCAATAACAAACAGACCTGAAACAGCCCGGAAGAATTTCCAAAATTTCAAATTTCGAAAATGAGGGGGTTGACGTAAATATTTGGATTTGTCTAGTGATGTTGTGGAATCCAGAGTTCAAACGGATTGCCTCTGGATTCCACAACAACACTGGATAAATCTGAAAACTAATGAGCAACAATAACAGACAAACTAGACCAATAAAATTGATAATCAGTATTCTTAACAGAGGAGCTGTTGTTGGTAATGCCTATGATTCTCTGCTCGATGAACTCACACTGTTGTTTCATTCCGACTTTTATTCTGAGTCGATGGTGATTTATTCGTTCTCTAACAAGAGCAATGGCTGCTTTTTGGAGCCCATACCGAACTTTTAAGTCATGATCACAGTCACACTCTATTAATTTTTAGACTTAATTACTGAAATTTGCTATGAGCATTCAAAATATGTCTACACATGTATGTATGAAGCCCGATTTTAAAATACGTTTTAAATAAATTATAAAAACATTCCTCCAAGTGTGAAGTGCGTAGCGTAGTAAGATTTCTTTGTGCGAAAAAACACTCAGCTGAAATTCATCGTGAATTGTGTGCCGTGTATGGCCCAAATATAAGAGTGAAGATGTACTCCGTCAATAGATACGTTTTTTTTTAAATGGAAGAACTAACGTTCACGATGTAGCCAGAAGCGACAGGAAGTCTCCTGTCATAACTTACTGAACAGAGTGAATGAAAATATTTGTGTAGATCGTCGCCAAATAGTAGAGTGTGGTAGAGTTACAAAGAGGGTGCACTGATAGAGCGATCTGATTGGGAACACCAAAAGTTGAATACCAAATTTTGATTGGCTAGTATTAATTAATGAAAATTCTCCGGAATTAGTTTAGCCAACACGCAATTTGCAAAGTCACTAAACCGAGAAAGTTTGGAAATATTAATTTAATGCAATTAAAACTTTAAAATATGTGAAAGTATTGCCATAGTGAATGTTAGAAGTAAAAAAAAGGAATACTTCGTTGTTTCTATGTAAAACGTAACGTGTAGTAAATTATGAGCTACCAACCCAGAAAAAATGCAACCAAGACGAACCATGATTTTAAACGTACTCCAATTTTAAATATATTCGATATGTGCGTCGTTTAATAGTATATTAAAGAACGAGTTTCATAAGGCATGATTTTGTAGCACGAGTTCAAGTTTAGAAAACGAGCCGCAAGCGACGAGTGCGACAAAAAGTCTTATGAAACGAGTCCTTTATACTATTTTTTCTATTTTGCATTATAAATTGATAATAAATACTAAAATAAAAATCTCATTAAAAATGTTGAGTTTTATTTTTATATGAAGTTGGTCACATTGACATTTGACGAATTCAAAATTCAAATTCGGCTATTTAAATTGTTTAAACAATATATTTCATAATATAGTCTCTGTAAACTGTAAAAAATGAGTGATACTGAG